>JAOVVH010000042.1:9874204-9887218 GCA_028566435.1 Scorpiodoras heckelii
TATATATATACACACACACACAAGTAACTAGATCAATATATGTATAGAAAGGAAGACGAAAAGCTTTGACAAAGTTTTTTGGATGTGTCTTTAATGCACCAAGAGTGGGGTTCAATCCCGTGATGTGCGCTGTTGCTCACCTGCGACCTAACTCAGTGGGCCACAGAGAGGACACCTTGGAGATAAACAGAACCATATACAAGGGAAATGAAAGAGCAAACAAAGGAGCCACTGATATTGCAGGCTCAAATAAAGGATGGTCACAGTAAGGATTGGGGGAATAGAACATAAGGAGTAGTCACACTACCTCGGGTGTTGAGGTTAGCGTGACGATAAAGGAAAGGAGAAAAGCCAAATGAAACAACAAAAGTAATTAAATTACTTTGGCCCTTAGGCTTACCCACAGAGACCCGATGGGACACTGTGTACCATGAATGAAGGGTTAGACGCTTCCTCGAACTTCGAGGGAAGTGTGAATGGAAATAAAGGAAAAAGACTTAGTGATTAAATTACCTCGGCCTGTAGGTCTACCCACAGAGGCCCAATGGGACTCTGTGTACTAGAAGCAGAGGGTAGACACCTCCTCGAGCTTCGAGGAAAGCGTGAACAGAAATAAGACGAAAAGGCGTAGTAATTAAATTACCTCAGTCCGTAGGCTTACCCACAGAGACTCGATGGGACTCTGTGCACCGGAAACAAAGGGTAGATGCTTCCTCAGGCTTCGAGGGAGGCATGATAGGAAGTGAGAAGAGTAAAGCTATTTTCCTGGGCTGCGGGAAAATGGCAGTAAAGGAGTCACACCGAAAGGTAAATCTGTCCCTGGATAATCAATTAATTCGGCCGTTGGCCTACCACTGAATCCCTATTGGACCCAGTGTTACCTGTAACCCTCAAAAGAAACTTCCAAGGAGCACAAACGAAAGGGTGTGACAAGGAGCCCTGGTTGAGTGCGCTCCTCAATACTGGCTCAGCCAGGTGCACCTCGTCTGTGCTGATTACCCGAGGGCAACTTGGGATATGTAGTTCCTCTCCTCGGATTAGAACTACAAGCGGTGAGCCTTCGGGCGGCCACAGGCGGTCTAGGCGGTTGGCTCCCTCTGGTGGGCACAGAGGGAGCAGACAAGCCTCTATTGGGTCGGCTTCTAACGACCACCGGGGAAGCTGCAGGCTGGATCCCTCTGGTGGCAGAAGGCCAACTCCTAACAAAGACATTTTGAGGCTAAAAAAAGATCAGATCTATTGCACAAGCACTGAGCATAGCACTAGAATTAACTAAGCACTAACAATGAGATATCATACATGTTGAAAATAACAGGAGTTGATGACAAATATTGTGAAGAAGAACCAAAAAAAAAAAAAAAAAAAAAAAAAACAGCCAGTGATATCAGTGACAATCTCCACAAGGCAGGGATAAAGATTTTAAAATCCAGCATTCAATGATGAATTAGAGAGCAGAAATATAGAGGCCATACCACAAGTTGCAAAACTCAGCAGCAGTAAGAATCGGAAGGTCAGCTTGGAATTCACAAAAAATACAGATGAGATGAGATGAACCAGAAAAGTTCTTTAACCAAGATTAGCAAACTCTACCATAGTGTTGCAAAGGATGGGGGTTGACAAAAAAAGAATCTGCTCATCTAAAACAAAACATAATTCAAACTCATTCATCAAGCACAGTTGAGGTAGTGTCATGGATTGGGCTTGCACGGATGCTTCTGGAATGAGCTCTTTACTGGAAAAGCATCAGAAAAGAGGAATTCAAGACTTTGGTGATGTCAATGGCTTGTCGGTTTGATGCAGATGTTGTGAGCAGCAGATATACAACCAAATATTAAGTGTTATTTACTATACTGAAAAACTATCTGTTTCAATACTTTTGCTTGCCTAAAAATTGGGTAGTCTGCCACCAAAGGTGCCATGTTTTAAGATGTTTAACACATCTAGATATAAAATTCTTCTCATATTCATCTTTTGACCTCAAACATCTTCATTTCATAGGAAAAATTAAAGAATGGCATTGGCATTATAATCCTTTCAGTGTATATGTTCACAGGTATGGTACAGTATATGACTGTTGTAATCACAACTGTCACACTGTAGGCCCATGGTATTTCATAAATGTAAACAGACAACCAAGATGCCTCTGCTTCTTCTTAGCACAGGTGTCAAACAGCAAAACCTTTTTTATAGTGACATTGATCACAGTCTGATCTCATACATTGTAAGCAGCTGTGATTTATAATTATTTTTACTTTGAATGCATAAGCTGTATAGACTGCCTCACAGTAGCTGTTTAGATTTTTCCTCATTAATATTTAGCTGACTTAAGTTACAGTATGCCAAGGCTGAGAATGTTGATATAGAGGGCTATCTTCTCTACTGGATTTTTCCAAAAACAGAGTACCGGTATGTCCAGATTACCAGTGATCACAGTGTCCAGTAATATTTTGGTATTTTTAACATAGAACGAATGACAGCCAGAACTATTTACTCCCAAAAAAAGTAGGAAAAAGGAAAAAGAAAGTGTAAAATGAACAAAACATTTCTATTTAGTTTGACTATATCTTTCTTAAGTATATTCCCCCTTTTTATTTAATAAAGCTAAAATGTTTAATTTAAAAGTTAATTTAACTCAGACTCTTAACTACAGAAAATACACCAATCAGGCATAACCTCGTGACCACCTTCTTTTCTCTACATTCATTGTCCTTGTTCTCAGTTCCACTTACCATATAGCTGCACTTTGTAGTTCTACAATTACAGACTGTAGTCCATTTGTTTCTCTTCATACTTGGTTAGTCCCCTTTATTCTGTTCTCTTATTTTCAGGACACCCACAAGACCAGCAGAGCTCAGGTACTATTTGGGTGGTGGATCATTCTCAGCACTGCAGTGACACTGATGTGGTGATGGTGTATTAGTTTGTGTTGTGCTGGTATGAGTGGATAATACACAGCATTGCTGCTGGATTTTTTAAACACTGTGTTCACTTACTATGTACTCTATGAGACACATTCACCATATTGCTCCACCCTGTAGATGTAAAGTTAGAGACAGTAGCTCATCTGTTGCACAGTTTGTGTTAGTCATCCTCTAATCCTTATTCGGTGCTCACAGGATGCTGGCTACAGGATGCTGGTGACTGTACATTTTTGGTTGGTGGACTATTTTCAGTCCAGCAGTGACACTGAGGTGTTTAAAAACTCCAGCAACACTGCTGTGTCTGATCCAATCACACCAGTACAACACACACTAATACACCATCACCACATCAATGTCACTTGAAAAAACTTGAAACTTGAAACTGCAGTGCTGAGAATGACCCACCAGCCAAATAATACCTGATCTGTGGTGGTCCTGTGGGGGTCCTGACCATTAAAGAACAGAGTAAATGGGACTAACAAAGTATGTAGAAAATCAGATGGACTTCAGTCTGTAATGGTAAAACTACAAAGTGCATCTATGTGGTAAGTGGAACTGAGAAAATGGACAATGAGTGTAGGGAAAAAGAGGTCATAAGGTTATGCCTGATTGGTGTAACATACATGCCCGGAAGTTTGTGGACACCTGACCATCATGCCAATATGTTCCCCAAATGTTGCAAGAAATCTGGAAGAACACAACTGTATAGAATGTCTTTGTTTGCTGTAGCATTACACTTTCCCATTACTGGAATTAAGAGGCCTAGCCCAAATATATTCCAGCATGACAATGCCTGTGTGCACAGAGCGTGGTCCATGAAGATAAGATTTGCCACACAGCGGAAGAACTTGAGTTGCCTGCACAACGTTCTGACTTCAGCCCTACTGAACACCTTTGGGATGAACTGGAATGCACCAGTGTGCTCCCGGAGGTAGCATATGCCACAATAAGCTTGTGTCATAATTGCTAAAACTGTCCTGACAGTAGTATATGAGATGATATTCTGTGAAAATCAAGCCCCTGCAAATCCTCCTATTGCTCCTAATGTCATTGGTAAGAATGCACTGCATCCAATTCGAAACAACCAATTAGAGCCAGAAGGAGTGTCTGACAGAGTGTCATCACTTCTCATGCACACACACAAGTTTTCAGACCCTTTCACTTTTTTCCACATTTTTTGTTAATTTGCAGCCTTGTGCTAAAATAAAATAAAAAAAAATCAAGTGTTCCCCCATTAATCTGCACTTAATACCCCATAATGAGAAAGTGAAAACAGATTTTAGAATTTTTTTTGTAAATTTATTAAAAAGGAAAAACTGAAATTTCTTATGGACATAAGTATTCAGACCCTTGGCTATGACACTTGAAATTTAGCTCTGGAGGCCTCCCATTTAACTTTATAATCTTTGAAATGTTTCTACACCTTGATTCGAGTCCACTTGTAGTAATCTCAGTTGACTGGACATGATTTGGAAAGACACACCCCTGTCTATATAAGGTCTCACAGCTAATAATGCATATCAGAGCAAAAAACAATCCATGAGGAGGAAAGAACTGCCTGTAGAGCTCAGAGATAGGATTGAGTGGAGGCACAGATTTGGAGAAGGCTACAAAAAAAATATACTGCACTGAAAGTTCCCAAGAGAACAGTGGCCTCCATAATTCTTAAATGGAGGAAGTTTGGAACAACCAGGGCTCTTTGTAGAGCTCCCTAGAACCCCCACCAAACTAAGTAATCATGGGAGGTGAGGGTGAGAAGTGACCAAGAACCTAGTGGTCACTTTGGCTGAGCTCCAAAGATCCTGTGTGCAGATGGGAGAAACTTCCAGAAGGTCTTCCATCACTGCAGCCCTCGATCAAGCTGGGTTTTATGGCAGAGTGACTAAAAGACACATGAAAGCCCACCTGGAGTTTGCAAAAAAGCACCTAAAGGACTCTCAGACTGTGATAAACAAGAGTCTCTGGTCTCTTGAATCCAAGATTGACCTTTTTGGACTCAATTCTAAGCTGCCCATCACCTGTATAATACCATCCCTACAATGAAGCATGGTGGTGGCAGCATCATGCTGTGGGGTATTTTTCAGTGGCTGGGAAAGGGAGACTGGTCAGGGTTGAGGGGAAGGTGAATGGTGCAAAGAACACAGATACGCTTAATGAAAACCTGATCAAGAGTGCTTGGGACCTCAGACTGGGTGCAAGGTTCACCTTCGAACAAGACAATGACCCTAAGGACACAGCCAAGACAACACAGGACTGGATTATTGACAATTCTGAGTCAATAAGTAGCCCAGACAGAGCCCTGACTTGAACCCAATTGAACATTTCTGGAGAGACATGAAAATGGCTGTCCACCGAGGGTTCCCTTCCAACCTGACAGAGCTTGAGAGGATCTGCAGAGAAGAATAGGAAAGCATCCCCAAATCCAGGTGTGCAAACCTTGTGGTACCATACCCAAGAAGACTGGAGGCTGTAATCACTGCCAAAGGTGCTTCAACTAAGTACTGTGTAAAGGGTCTGAATACTTCTGTCAATGCAATATTTTTGTGTTTCCTTTTCAATAAATTTGCAAAACTTTCTAACATTCTGTTTTCACTTTGCAATTATGGGGCATTGAATGCAGACTGATAGGGGAAAACTTGATTTTTTTTTTTTTACTTCAGCACAAGGCCACAACATAACAAAATGTGACTAAAGTGAAAGGGTTTGAAGACTTTCCAAATGTATTGTATATTAGAACCTTTCAGAAACTGTTTCCTCAGTGTTGGTAGCAGAGAATTTTGTAGAATGTCAAGTATGCTGTAAAATTAATATTTCCTTTTCCCAGAAATGAAGGGTCTAGTCCAAACATGTAGCAGCATGACAGTCCCACTGAGCACAAAGTGATATCCCTGAATAGGATCCACTGCCAAACCTCTTGTGCTCTTGTGGCTGAGTCCTCATAGCTATGTTCTAAAATCTGGTGGAAAGCAGGTATAGCAGTAAAGAGAGAACAGCTCAATGCCCATGGTTTTAGAATGGTATGTTCAATTCTCCGGTATCCACATACTTTTGGCCATCCAGTTTATTAACAAATCACCACAGTTGAAACAAACAATTTCTTATGTTAAAACTTAAACAACTATCAACTGCTCAGCAAAAAATGTCATAAAAATTGCAATCAACATTCTCTGACCTCTACCCCAGGCATGTAACGAATTCACAACCCATGTGATGAATCTGTTGCGGGAGCAGTCACGTACACGGCCCATCTCACCCAAAGAGATTGAGCGTATGGTTAGCATCATCCATCGCAAGTTCAGTTCCATCCAGATGCAGCTCAAACAAAGCACCTGTGAAGCTGTCATGATCCTGAGGTCTCGCTTCCTTGATGCCAGGTCTGTTTTTGAATAAAACATTTTAAGTTTGACCTGCAGAGTGCATATGACTTCCGTTTGTCTCTGTCTGGGTTGAAGCCTACAATCTCCCTGACACAAACACACACACCACACATCTGCTTGTTCCTGGAGTTATATAAATAACAGAAAGACATGGCAATTCTCGACAGATAACCTGAGTATTCCAAAGCTACGCACCTGAAAACACTTTAGATGTCTGCAGTGAGAAGATGAAGTCATTTCTTTAATGGGTAGTAGGCCAATTGCAGGCACTCTAGATTACAGCAATCATAAATAGTTGGTACAAGTCTTAGGGAAGTCAATAGTACAGAGAGAGACCAACAGTGAATAAGTGCAGTCAAGTGTGAAAAGAATGCTCAAGTGTCTCCTGGCCATAGCTGTTGCTCATTTAAAAAGCCTTAAACAAGGTGAAACAAAAAAGCCTGTTTCTTTTCAGCAGTAAGCCTGAGGCAAGGAGAAATGAACCAGAAGACAGAGAATGCAGCATTCAGAAGAGACAACAAGGTTAAGCACAACTCAGTCAGTTGATTGAATCAATGAATTAATCAGTGCAGCAGTACTCAGCCTGTGATGTTAGTTTTTTTTATTATTATTATCATGAGATATACACAGAAGAGAGTGAGAGAACCCTTCTCCACAAAACATTTCACATTATAAGCTTGGGCTAGTATGAAGAGTTTTTTTGGGACAAAATGAATGAATGAATGAATGAATGAATCAATCAATCAATCAATCAATCAATCAATCTATGGCATCATGCAGCAATTAATAAATAACAATAACATTATGACTGATTATAAATAATGAAATGTGCCGTAAAATGTATAAATAAAGTAATGTAATTTTAATTATGCATGTGTATTTATTTAATGATTTATTTCAATGATGCATCTGACAACATCAAATAAGCCTTGAAATTTAAACTGTCACTTTCAGTCTACAAAATACAAAGAGATTGGTGATTGGATGAGTGGTATGTATGATCCACCTTTTGTGAAATTGCAGACATGGAGAGCATGAGGAAAAACTGTCTTGAATTACTTGGAGAAGTGGCTACACTTATCTAACAAGCACAAAATGGATCTTTAATTCATTTTGTCCCACAAAATCCTCCAAGGCTAGAGCTTGTGCAGTAAAATAAAAGTCTGTTTTGTGTGTGTGTGTGTGTGTGTTTGTGTGTGTGCCTGCATGTTATTGTGAGCTCTTCCAAGTTCAAAAGCACAATGTTTACTCCTGAAGTCCCACTACAGTTATCTCGGTTGAAACTAACACATTTCTGTTACTCTTAAAAATTACCTTCCTTTTCTTTTCTTACCTCATCTCAGACGCAAAAGACGTAATTTCAGCAAGCAGGCCACAGAGATCTTGAATGAGTACTTCTACTCCCACCTCAGCAACCCCTACCCCAGTGAAGAAGCCAAAGAAGAACTGGCTAAAAAGTGCAGCATTACAGTATCCCAGGTGAGACCCACCATTCCATTCAGTGCCCTACTGGCCTAAACATACAGACAGCAAAGATGTACCAAGCTTCAGAGACAGAATGACTAAGTGAAATCCCAAAAGCTAAACCAGTGTGTTCCTAAAGTAAATCTATGTAAAAAAAAATAGAGCTATCAGTTAGTAAACTCATTTTGATAAGAAAGCCAAAATAAGACTGGAGACTTTTTGAAGGTTGGCATGGTTGAGAGTGTGAATTTAATACTGGACGTCAAAACTTCCACTCCTTTGCTCTCATCATTGTTTTGAGGGAAGGCCAGCCTTTAGCCGTAGCATGCTCATACTCCCATGTGAGACCATTCCTGTATGTGTATTGCTGTTTGTGATGAAGCAACAGAGGTGGCAGGAGGTTGTCCCACTCCAAAAACACCAAGATAACATATACCTGAAAGCAGTTGTGCCCCCTCCCATCCATTTCCCCACAGACAAAAAATTGTTTTAGCACATGAAGCCACATGGTTTTTTATGTTGTCTAATGTTAGCCTGAAGGTCCCAGCATGTTCTACAGAAACTGTCTATCTTTTGCAAATGTCTATATTTTTTCTGTGGGGAGGGGGTTGGGAAGGGCAACTGAAGAGTCAGATACTGTAAAAGCCATTTTTTTTGCCTTCAGGGGATGGGAAGCACCATCACAGTGGCACAGGTATGTCAGACTTCTCCACTTCTCCTGTTCCACACTTGTTCTGGTCTGTTCATATATTATACTCATCTTTGTGTATTAACCAAAACTATAACAGATGTAGCTACTATCCCCAGCAGCAATGTATGTGAACATGATTTTAGGAAATGTATTTTAGTAAAGCATTGAATATTGCAGATATTGTATGGCCCATTAGCAGAAAACACTAACACATTTTGTGATAGACCACATACTGATCTTTTAATCAAATCAAGTTAAATTAGCTAACAAATTCTACCTTGTCCCAGTTTATGTTCCACGTTTGTAATTGAATTATTTTGCTTGTAATTGAATGTTATGATCTATGCTCAGTTATTCTGCATTGCATAAATATGCTGCCCTCAGAATGTTTGGGCCTGGGAGTTGTTGCATTGTGGTTTGTTTGTGGGCACCTGGTTCTCCTGCACCATAAGATGGCTAAACTGACTTGACCTCCAAGTTAGCTCAGCAAATGTGTGGATTTACTTTTTATTATTGGTTCTTTTTGTACATACATTGCTAACATACATTCATTATTATTGGCAAATATTTTGGAGCTAGGATCTTTAACCAGTTAAGAAATTAAAACATCTTTCAACACTGCACAAAATGTCTTCCCTGGGTCTTTTGTTTACTTCTGCATCCTCAAAAAGAAACAAAAGACAGGCCACTGCACTGTCCTACAACTGGCCGTATATGTTACAATAACCACGCGAGGCGAGGTTGAGGTTGGAGACAAACGCAGAGTTTATTAAACAAAAATATTCTCAGGGAAAACGAAAGTGAAACTGAACCCAAAAAACGAGCATGAAAAACAAAACATAAACTTAAACCTAAAGCACGCTCAGGAACCACAAGCATTTACCCGGAAACACGGAAATGAGAGTCCATTCAAAGTCAAAGATACTCCTCGGGAAAAATATGATGATCCGCGCCCAAGCGCGGAACCAGCGTGCCTAAATAGCGGAGTCATTATCTTTCTGATTAGCGGCAGCTGGGTCTGAAACGTTACGTGCCGTGCGGCACGTAGTGGAGTCTTGAGAGCACTCAGGGTGCCCTCTAGCGGGGACGGACGTAACAAAAAGTAAGGAAATTTGTGTTTGGTCGATTATTTATTTGTTGTAACAATGCTTCTTGGCAATACATCTTGGAAAAGCCTGTATAAGCCTGTAAGCACCGTTGGAAAGCCTGTTAATTTCCCTTTTAAATGGTGCCACATTTGTGATTAACATTCATTTGTTAAGCTGAGTATGTGGGTTGTGCCCATGAAACATTTGTCAAATCTTCTCTGCCATTGCCAAACAGCTTATTTTGCTGTTGCTATTGACACTTGAGTTGAGCTACTGACTTGCGACAAACGCTGGTTGAAGAATGGGATGCCATCCCACAGCAGTTTGTGACAAGGTTGGTGACCAGCATGAGGAGGATGTGCTGTTGTGGCTGTGTATGGTTCTTCCACATGCTACTGAGGCTCCTGTTTGTTAAATGAATAAATTGTTAAATTGGCAATATGTCTTGTTTCTTCAAACTTCAATCATCCAGTCCACCAAACACCAAATGAGTCAATTGCAGAATAAGCTGTTTGGGTGCAACCCACATACTCAGCTCTGCTGCTCATCTATCAGATGCATGTTCCTTACAAATATGGCACCATTTAAATGGGAAATTAACAAGCATTCCAACGGTATACGATTTATTGCCAAGAAGCATTGTTACAATAAAGAAATAATTTACCAAACACAAATTTCCTTACTTTTTGTGATATATACTATATTTCCCCATCCAAATAATTGAATTCAGGCCATCCAATCACTTCCATGGCCACAAGTGTATAAAATCAAGCAACCAGGTATACAGACTGCTTCTACAAACATTTGTGAAAGAATGGATCAGTCTCAGGAGCTCAGTGCATTCCAGCATGGTACCGTGATAGGATGCAACCTGTGCAACAAGTCCAGTCATGAAATTTTCTCACTACTAAATATTCCACAATCAACTGTCAGTTACCACTGACATTATAAGACATTATAAGAAAGTGGAAGCGGTCAGGAACAACAGCAACACGAAGTGGTAGGCCATGTAAAATGACAAAGTGGGGTCAGCAGATGCTGAGGCACACAGTGGTCACCAACTTTCTGCAGAGTCAATCCCTACAGACCTCCACTTCATGTGGCCAGATTAGCTCAAGCACAGTGCGAAGAGAGCTTCATGGAATGGGTTTACATGGCCGAGCAGCTGCATCCAAGCCTAACATCACCAAGAGCAATGCAAACCATTGGATGCTGTGGTGTAAAGCACGTCACCACTGGACTCTACAGCAGTGGAGACGTGTTCTCTGGAGGGACAAATCATGCTTCTCTGCCTGGCAATCTGTTGGTCAAATCTGGGATTGGTGGTTGCCAGGAGAACGGTACTTGTCTGACTGCATTGTGCCAAGTGTAAAGTTTGGTGGAGGGGCGATTATGGTTTTGGCTTGTTTTTCAGGAGTTGGGCTTGGCCCCTTAGTTCCAATGAAAGGAACTCTTAATGTTTCAGCATATCAAGAGATTTTGGACAATTTCATGTTCCCAAATTTATGGGAATAGTTTGGGGATGGTCCCTTGCAGTTCCAACATGACTGTGCACCAGTGCACAATGCAAGGTCCATAAGGACATGGATGACAGAGTTTGGTGTGGAAGAACTTGACTGGCCTGCACAGAGTCCTTACCTCATAGGACACCTTTGGAATGAATTAGAGTGGAGACTACAAGCCAGTCCTTTTCGTCCAACATCAGTGTCTGACCTCACAAATGTGCTTCTGGAAGAATGGTCAAAAATTCTAATAAACACACTCCTACACCTTGTGGAAAGCCTTCCCAGAAGAGTTGAAGCTGTTATAGCTGCAAATGGTGGAATGTCACTGAAGTTAATATGTATGTGAAGGCAGACACTTTGGCAATATAGTGTGTGTGTGTGTGTGTGTGTCTTCAGTCATGGCCGAAAGTGTTGGCACCCCTGGATTTGTTCCAGAAAATGAAGTATTTCTCCCGGAAAATTATTGCAATTACACATGTTTTGTTATACACATGTTTATTTCCTTTGTGTGTATTGGAACAACACAAAAAAACAGAGGAAAAAAAAGGCAAATTTGACATAATTTCACACAAAACTCCAAAAATGGGCCGGACAAAATTAATGGCACCTTTTCAAAATTGAGGGTATATAACTTTGTTTCAAGCATGTGATGCTCATTCAAACTCACCTGTGATAAGTAACAGGTGTGGGCAATTTAAAAGTCACACCTGAAACCAGATAAAAAGGACAGAAGTTGAAGTCTATATATATAGACACACACATACACACACACACACTGTGAACTATGGACTGTGGGTGATGTATTTTAACTTTTTAATGTATGTTTTGATTGAAACGTAACTTTACTCTTCGGTTGGAACGTGCCACATTACTCTAATTTAAATTGGAGAATCGATGCCTTTAATTAAACTCCGACTCTAATCAGTGTATCAGATGAATGAAAGACAAAAACTTTTTTTATTTTAAAGAATGAAAAGACATCAATTATGTTTAATGTTTTACTTTTACACAATTGAATAATGAGGCAACGTTGATCAGTCGTTTCCCTTAAAATAGACCAGTGATAAACAGCATCAACATTTTCAATGGTCCTACGATGCCGACCTGCATGTACAACACAAATCAAAATGTACCTTAAAAGTGCGATTAACGTGCGATTAAAAGATTAATCGTGCGATTAACGTGATTAAAAAAATTAATTGCATGACAGCACTACATTATAATTGTTTTATTGGCAAAGCATTTTGCATAATTCAGTTCATTGTTTCCTAATGAAACCTCAGTCAAGCACATAGAGTGGGACAGGATTAAAGAGGTTACAGATGTCTTAAACATATATATTTTTTGCTGTCATGGCCAATTTATCCAGACACACAGAGATGGCTATAAAGGTCAAGATTCTCCCCCTCAGCCTTGTTTACCTCACAAGAGTCCTACATAAGAACCAGGAAAAAAGTTCTTCAGATAATAGCAATTACACAAGTGGACTGTAAGGAAGAGATCTAATAATATACATATGATATCCTGATGTGGAGTTTAATTAATTAATTAACAAGTTCATCATGTTCTGATGTCAGGGCACTTCAGTATTATTAAATACTTTAAACCATGGTCATTTCCTTTTAACATTTTTATCAGAAGAGAATTATTTTGAGATGTGCTATTCCAAGTGGCGCAACAGAAAAGCTCTCCCTATCATTGTGAAAAAGTTCATTAATTAAAGACCTCTGAGAGCTAACACTGTGAGCACTTTCCTCCCAATGTGTTACCCTACTCCCTAAAGTTGCATGAGTAGCAGCAAAAGAGGTACAGGATTTTGGGTTGTAATATCAAGTATTGGCCACGAGGTGGAGATAAAAGCACTTGTTTGAATTTGATGCACTCACTGACAACTGGATGCCACACACACACACACACACACACACACACACACACACACACACACACACACACACACACACACACACA
>JAOVVH010000042.1:9887448-9905271 GCA_028566435.1 Scorpiodoras heckelii
AGGGAATAATAACTTTTTTCTATTCATTTAAGGCACAAACAATTAGGAAAACACACTTAACAACTGGGAACAATTTTCTTTTAATTGTTACATTGTGTAATTTGTATTTGAGTATGTATTCACTCAGAATATTGATTGGTACATAAGTCCTTTATTGCACACAGCCCTTAGCTTCAGAATGAATGTGGGATTAGGCCACTAGGGAATATGGAATGTGGGTGATTACTTTGGTTGGGATGCCTCACTATTTATAATCATTAATGAACATTTCTGTTTTATTCTAAATGAATAAATATATACTAATTGAATAAATATATACCAGGCTTGTTCACATCGCTGTGTGATGTAAACCATTTTTTTTTGTTTAACAATGTGTAAAAGGCTGGTGTGGCTGATGAAAGGAAGACTCAGGAAACAGAAACTCAATCTTTCTCTCTTTCCCCAAACTTTACTGCTTCACTGTCTTCCAGGGCAAATCTCTTTGAAAGCACATAGACTTGTAATAATAAATTAACTCACCACTAATGAGCCAAATGTAAGAATCATCTGTAAGTTCAGCACTCGACCATGCCCCCACTGCAGCACAATGTAATATGGGTTTAATGCCCCGCAAATCCTAGACTTAAGTCAAGGGGAGAATATACGTAGGCTTACATTTTTTGACTTGCGCGCATTGGAGAATCCCACTCCCAGTGAATATGTGAATCTTTTTGTTGGCAATTTATTTTTTTCTCTTGCACAAATTCCTTAAGCCACAGATACATTTTCATATAGATAATGTATACTGATTTGCCAGTGAATGACTTAAGGTCACTCTGGAACATAATTTCTGATGTGAAATACTTTTCTCTTTAGCACATCATGTTAATATATTGATTTATTGATGTCAGTTGATGTCAGTGCAAATGTCTGCCAGTGGTGGCATTTTGGCTGAGCAATCATTATTTTTAATTGTCTAGATATTAAAGATTTAGAAAAATAAATTCACTAGTGCTAAGTTATGGTGTAGCATGGCTGCAGCTCTTCAAGATATTAAACAGAAAATGCAGAGGAGAAAATTAAATAAAGATTCATTAAACGGGTTTGGGCTTTCTGGAGAAAGCCACGGTGACATTCCTATAGAGCTATTAAGAAACAATCCATAATTTCTTTATCATTCCAAGTTATTTCAGTGCAAGCATTGACACTTATGGTACCCATGTGACCTAAATCTTATTGTTTTCAGTTCACTCCTTTTCTGTATTGTAATAAATGTATGAGGAAAGTTGGGTAAAAAATATTTTATGTATGAAATAGTTTATTGTGAAACTTTATTACGGTAATGTGTGTACTATAACTCTAAGATGTCACTTTTTTTAATAAGCAAAATTGCATGATTAAAATGATCTAATGTAATTTAAACTTGTTAATTATACTACTATAATTAAGTCAAGTATAATCCTGACAGATTTTGTAAGGTAATTTAGTATTTAACATGGAAAATTTTGTCCTAATACACACTTAGAATTCTATAAATCTTTGAAACAAATGTACAATCTTCAGCTGCAGCCTTGGTGGCAGAGCAGCACTGAGCTCAGTATTGTAACAAGACAAGCAGTGTCTGGTGGGTTAGTTTTGTCTAGAGACAGACAGAGAGTATGTTATACTCTCATTCATAATAGTGCACAAGCTCTTATAATCCCTTAATTAGTCTGTGAGCCAAATGGAAATTACTGCAGGAAACTGGGGAAAATCAACTTGATGGACCTGAATGAAACAGCTTGAAGTGATTCAACTCACTTTTTTTTTTTTTTTTAACTCTTTCTCCTCCAGGTATCTAACTGGTTTGGCAACAAGAGAATCCGTTACAAGAAGAACATTGGCAAGTTCCAAGAGGAGGCCAATCTGTATGCTGCGAAAACTGCTGTGAATGCAGCACATGCTGTGGCTGCTGCTGTGCAGAACAGTCAGACCAACTCCCCCACTACACCCAATTCTGGTAAGCATCACCGAACCAGGACCATCAAACCATAATTCTCCATCCCCTTTCCTGATCCCTTGCTCTAGCTTATTTTGATGATGTGATAGCAAGTTTTCTGAGACTAAAGGGTTATACTTCACTATAGTGTCTTCCACAACATAGATGTTACACAAAACAAGTAAAGTTAAACAAACAAATTGAAGCTCTGTTGTGTATAGAGTGAAAAGGGAAAACAACCCAAAATGGTTATATACTATGCTTACTATCCTCTCTTACCATACTCATGTGCATAAAGATGCTAGCATTAGAAGATTAGAAGGCAGCATTTGAATAGTAGCCTCATGCAGTATACTGCTGCCACTAAATGAACATATTAAGCAGACAAGTATGCTGTGGATATGGCAGAGTCCCTAAGCATTTGGGAGCAAGTGATTTAAAGGGATCCCCTTTTTCTTGCATTCAGGATTCCACATGAAAGATGAAGAATTTCAGCTGGATTCTGCAGAGAACAAAAACACTCTTTTAACCAGCATGTTTACTGGTACTGACCTTCTCCTTTAGTTTCTATATGTTTTTATTGTCATTGGTACATGATCCCTTATACACTAGTCCATAGAATAGCAGGTGAAATGAAACCCTGTGGAGGGTGGGCTGCTATTCCCATACATGCTCTTTGTATATGTGTCTGATTTGTTATTGTTTGTTCATTTGTATTTGGTTGTATGGTACATAGTATAGAACACATTGTTGGTCAGTTCCATCACTTGTCAATACTTATCTCCTTGTATCTTTTGCCACAGTCTAGTTGATTTTTTTTTTTTTTTACGTTAAGTGTGTGTCACTCTATGTAGTGGGTGGTGTGTGTGTGTGTGTGTGTGTGTGTGTGTGTGTGTGTGTGTGTAAATCCCCTTTATTTCCTTACTCTAAAGTCATTTAGACACTTACATCTTTCCTTTTCAGGTTCATCAGGTTCGTTTAACCTCCCAAACTCGGGGGACATGTTCATGAGCATGCAGAATCCGAATGGGGATTCTTACCAAGGGGCACAAGTCGGAGCCAATGTGCAGTCACAGGTAGGCTCTATGTACAGGGACTGGGGCATCTGCCAGAACAGAGGATCTATTTAGTTAAATAGTCATCCTCAGTGCAGCCTCAAAAAAGTACCAGTTTACAGATAATCACATTCACAAACCTCACTGAATTTTATGCTCTCTCCCAAGCTCTGTTTTAGCAAAAGATTATTCATTGTTGATAAATGATGCATGAAGTAGCCATGGATAGACAATTTGAACAATGCCTAATTGTTCAATGAATTATTTTTTTAATCTTGGCTTACAGTAGCCAAAAAAGCACATTATCATTATAGTTCATAAATTAATCCCATGTCTGAAATAGATTCCATTTTACAGTTGATGTTGCAAATGCATTTGGCTCTGACTTTTGCTCTTGGGTTGATATTGAGTGTATGTAACTTTACTTTCCTCCAAGCATTTGTAGTCTTTCCTGTCTAATTTGTATTCTTTCCTGTTTAATTGTATCTCTTTTGTTTGATATACATCTCATTGTGATCAAAAATTATTTTCTAAATGGGAACGAGGGTTTTCTGAACTGTGATGATAATGTTACAGATGATTGTTAAGCATTAATTTGTTTATGGCATGTTACCATTGCTCTTTTACCATGCTGCACCATGTACTATTAATGACTTCAGAACATGCATCCATGTAATTAATGTGAATATTTGTCATTGTAAAGTTCAATCTTTGTTTTTGTTATGACAGCATTGTGCTTTCAAAAAGTAACAAAAATCTACACTTTGCTCAGATGCATACACTTGCATATTTACTTCAAAATATAGTCATAGTAGAGAGTTAGAGAAAAACTATAACATCTGACTAATGGCCTGATAAAAATGTTGTAAACAAAGACATAGTTTCATCACCTCAGTTCAGTTCAATGGCTCAGTCAATTAACTAGCATTAGAATCACGCAAAAAAGTCAGACCATGGAAAAAACATCTTTCTACTGTATGAATGGTATGGATTACTTAATAGGATGGCTCAATGCATTCAAAGTGCTTAAGATTCAGCCTAGCCACTTGTAGAAAGGAGATGGCAGAGATAAAAAGGCAAGTACAATATTTTTTTAACATAATCCAAAATGATAAGAAATGCTAACATTCAGATTTACAATCAGTGCCATTTCATTGGATTGGAATAGTGAATTTTCTTCATTAGTCCTTTGTTTTTTTCTTTGTTTCCACCTTTAATTTCAATTTATCCAGTCCATTAATCCCGCCGTTGTTTAGTCCAGAGGGTTAGTATGTGTTAGCACAAAGAATATATGTTTCTGATGTTTCATGTAATCCTGATGCAGAATCTTGATTTGCTTGGCTTCCTGTTGTGTCATCTGCAGGTGGATACTCTGCACCATGTTATCAGTCAGACAGTAGGATACAATGATGATTTGGGGGGAATGTATAGTCGACATGGCTTGGATGTAAGTGAATTCTTACTAATAATCCTGAATGCATTTGAACCTGTATAGACCTATTGTTGTACATATTAGTAACACTGTGTCTTTGGTTGAGCTCACCCACATAAATTCATATACAGTGCACTCCAAAACTTTTGGAATAGCCTTGGAAAGGCCAGTTCTTTTGTTTTTCCTATACACTGAAGATACTTGGGTTTCAGATCAGAAGATGTATATGATAGATCAGAATTTCAAGTTTCATGTCCTGATATTTGAATCTAGATATGTTATCACTTATTGTACATCACCTTTTGTTTGAATCCACTCATTTTCCAAGTGATCAAAAACATTGAAACGTGACTGACAGGTCTTTCTTGTTGCCAAGCCCTGTTAGACTGATTATTTAAACAATTCATAGCTCTCAGTGTTTACTCTTGGTTTGAGCCATGGGTCTCACGTATGAAGGCTCTATTTGTTTTTAAAAAGGATTAATCATCGTGATGTCCAGAGAGCTATCTATAGGGGGAAAACAAGCCATTCTTAAGCTGGGAAAAGAGGGAAAATGAATGAAAAGCACTGCAAAAGCATTAGGCATAGCCAGTACAACAATTTGGAATGTCCTGAAAAGGAATGAAACCTCTGGTGTACTAACAACCAGACAATGAACATGTTGGCCAAGGATAACAACGGCAGCTGATGACAGAAACATTGTGATAGCTGTAAAGAAAAACCCCAAAACAAGTTAGTGACATCACCATCAACCTCCACAGGGCAGGGGTGAAGGTATCACAATCCACTGTTTGAAGAATACCTGAAGATGCAAACCACTCATTAGCAGTATGAATCTGAAGGCCAGATTGGAATTTCCAAAGACACACAGAGATGAGCCTCAAAAGTTTTGGAATAAAGATTAACCTCTAAATAAGTGAAGGAAATACCAGTGGTCTTGAGAAAGAAAGATTTGCTCATGATCCAAAACATACAAGCTCAACCTCATAGGAAAAATCCTTCACTGTCACTTTCATTCATTGTCCCTTACCTCCGTACACCTAGATCACTCATTGTCCCTTACCTAAATACACCTGATGGCATATCACTGAAATCAAAATAACATACTGTTGACCCACTGTCAAAATCTGATCAAACATTTATTTCAAAGAACACATCCCATACCAGAAAATATTATAACAGATTTGTTTTTGAGAGATAGAAAGGTAGCCAAAAATGAGAGACTAATGCATAAATGTATCGAAATGGCTGTATAAGGAAATAAGAAAATGAAAACTGAAATTCTGATCTATCTCATAATCACATGTCTTCAGTAAATTGAAAAATCTAAAGAGTTGGCCTTGCTGTTCCACTAATTTCAGAGGGACTACAATAATAAATAAAACTAATGTAAATAAAACTTCTTAATGTACAGTATGTAGTGATTTATGTATGTACCTAGTATTAAACTTTTGTGTGGATAAACATTCTGATATACAAGTGTATTTAAAAAGAGCTTTTTTGATTGCATTTAGATTTAGCTCTAGGTACAGCATTTAAGTGTTACAACTTCATGATACAACTTCTGTAAAAACATAATAATAATATTATAACAATGATGCGTCCATATTTGCAGCATAATCAAGTGCAACCTCTAAAATGTTTTAGGAATTTCATTTGAACAGGTGTCTCACACAGGCATGTTCATGCCCAAGATGCTTTCTCATAAGCACACAAACCTCAACTCAGACACTCAATGGTTTAATATTTTTATGGTATAATTCCCATGGATATGTACATTTTCCACATGCTTTGGCCTGATGTCTAAGGAATTGAGGAGGAACTGTGTATAATTTTTGGAACACTGGTTTAATATCCCCACTATTCACTATGTTGCCTCACATAGTAATGCTTCACACATTCACAATTACATGTCACTTCACTTTTCTAAATCTTGTTAATGGATTCACATAATTTCTTTTCTCCTGCAGGCTAATGGGGGATGGCAAGATGCACAGACCCCATCTTCAGTGATCTCCCCTACTGAAGACCCCAGTAGTGTGCACTCTGATACCTCAAACTGATCTCTGCATTGACACACTGACAAATCAGAGACTGTTCAATCAGAGACAACACAAACTACCATCTTCACAAATACATTGAGCAGAACATTTGATAGTTTTGGTGTCTCTTAAGAATTGAATCTTCTGGTCTCAACAGACTATGTCTGTTCATTATTTTACTAATAATTACTAATGCATTCTCTGATTTTTTTTGGTAATTACAGTCTCTTTTATATTCCTTTCTGTAAATGTGCAAATAGATATGTTTCAAATCTCAGTTACATTTGTGAGAACACATATGTACATTTAGAAAATAGGAGCATAAAACCTGACAGTAAATCTAACCCATTAATGTTAGATAGCTAATATGTGACAGGGGCAATTTTAGTAATTTTAGAAAGGGTATGCATTTTATTATTTTCCCATTTCTCTTATAATCACACTAAATTAGATGATGGATGATTTTTGGGGGATAAATTAAAGCAATGGGAATTTTGGGAAAAACAACATTCATCACAGTAAATAGTTTTACATTCTATGGGATATACCTTTTATATAACACAAAAGAAAAGTCTTACAAATAAGCCAATATCTATAAGGACACTATTTTGGCACGTCTCTATTCAGAGACATAATGAAAAAACATTCTTGTATATAATAAAGCTTGAGAGTATTTATACATTTCACAAATCAATACATGGCTTCATTACCTCACACTGATGGAACTCATACTGATCCAACATTACTACATTTCTCTAACACAGAGTTCTCTCACAGACTACCTCTCAACAATTTCACCATTATTTTAGCTTTTCCGTATTGACATTTTTTGTATAATGTTGTGTGGGTGCATCTTTTTTTAATATACTCCCTCTCATGTAATGTAATGTATATTTTAATCTTCTAAGAAAACTAGTTGCTTTCTTGTAACTTTCAAAAAGTAATAATGACAATAATAAAAAGTAATACCCTAGACATACCATTGAGAAAGAGTAATTTTGGGGAAGGATGTGGTACAGGAACAGGGGAATGAAATTTAGCATCGTTAAACTGCTGTAAGTAGTGAAATCATGTTGAATGTTACTCATCCTGTTACTACTTCATTTAAATAAATAAGACAATAAATATGACATTAAACAAACAAACAAATAAATAAAAAGTCTAGTATACAACCTGTACATTTCAGGCCCTGTATGACAGGACCCTAACTTCCTTTCTTGTTTTTTGTATTGTATGTGACTTCTGAAACTGATTTAAAATGATCATAAACATTTATTTGTGGCAGTGATTTTAATGTATTACTGATGCTTTGTGTTTCTTTCTAACCACGCTACACCTTGGATTGAACAGTCTTCCTTGTGGTAGTTATGTGTAATTCCAAACATGAATAAACAATTTGCTTTTCTTGATGGAACACTTTGATAAGTACTTGTATACTTGTTTTTTTGTTATTTATTATACTTCCAAATATATACTATATCATACATCATTTACACACCTCTTTTGACTTTGTACTCATAAATATGAACAAAAGTATGCATTCATAACCATAAACAAAGAAATTGCATACACCTACAGTTCTTTGTTTTTAAATCAGTGCCTAAATGACAATTGGGTAGGTCTCACCAACTTCTATAAACAAACAAATACCCCAGATGACCAAAAACAAAAACAAAAACAGATTTCAATATGTAGTATTTTTTCCCCAAAAAGTAACTCATCATTTAGTATAATAAAAACATCCTAGTTCCATATCATTAAGATGGCAATTTGCAACCAGGCATTACTAAAGATATTTTAATCATCAAGAAGTGTGACTGTCACTATAAAAGCAGAATTTTTGGCAGGTTGGTGTTTTGGAGTACTTGGGTGTGTGTGTTCATCATGCCAAGAAGAAACGACATCATCCATGACCTCAGAGAAGCAAATGTTGCTGTACCTCAATCTTGAAATAGTTATAAGGCCACCTCCAAACAATTTTAAATTTAAGATGAGCCCTTTCTCTCCAAAAAGAACCACAAATGTTCTGGAAAAATATCCTTTGTACTGATGAGATATTTGGTCATTATGCAAGGTATTTTGGGAAAAACTAAACACAACGTATTGGCACAAACACCCCATACCAACCCCATATCAAGTGTGGTGATGGTGTCATTGACACAATGAGGAAGCCAATTTATAGCTTACGTTTGGCCAAAATTGGGCCATGCAACAGGATAATGATCCCAAGCACACTAGCAAATCAACATCTAAATGTTGAAAAATTACAAAAATGAAGGTGTTGGAATGGCCACGTCAAAGCCCAGACCTCAACCCATTAAGATACTGTGGCAGGATCTTAAGAGAATTGTGTATAAATAAATGCCCTTAAACATCACTGAGATGCTGTGGTGGGAGCTTAAGAGAGCTATGCATAAATGCATGTCTTTAAACATCAATGAACTGAAGAAATGTTGTAAAAACATTGTAAGACTGAAAAACTCTTAGATATAATGTTTGTTTTAACTTAGTGTTTTTAAAGATGGTGCACACATTTTTTCCACTTAGTTTATGAATGCTGGTTTATGTTTTGGGAAAAATGAATAAATATTGAATTGTGGGTTTTTTTTTTGTTTGTTTTTTTTTTTGCCTCAGGTTATTTGGGGTCATTACCTTGTTGAAACACCCATATTCTTCTCTGATTCTCTTTCTGGGCTGATGAGATTTAATTATATATCCTGGTACATTGCTTCATTTATGTTTCCTTCAATGACTGGTTTGGGACAATGTCCATTGTTAAAAGTGCTTTACAAATAAATTGATTTGAACATGTGCCAGTATCATTTGCAGAGAAGCAGCCACATATCATGAGGCTCCCACATCCCTGCTTCACTGGGTATGGTGTTCCTGGGATCAGATGCATAACCCTTCTTTCTCTAAAGATGAAAAGCTGATTTGCTGCTAAAAGTTATGCTTTTGCATCATCTTTTTTTTTTCCAAAAGGAGTTATGATATGTTCTGTCGTGCAAAATGCACACACAATGGGCATTATCTATCTTTTTTTTGCATAAGGCAAATAATTTAAAACATTCCACCAGTTTTACAAACGATGTGTAAGTACTGATTTTCTTTGTGCTTGCTTGCATGTGTGCATTTCCAACACAGCCAGTTTGCATCTAGTAACACCACAATTCCTACCAGATTTGTTGAGTAAAGGTGAGTATAGGTCTCAATGATTTATGGGGGCACTATGGAGTCCCTGATCCACACTCAGGGCCAAGTGTCCAGCGTGTATGACCAGTGTGTATGAAAAAAATCTGATGTGTTTTAGTTTTCAGCCAGCACCTCAGACAGAAGGATATTGAGCGGTCATTTCAAGATAGATGATTTTGACAGAACTGGGCAAACTGTGCATGTGAAGGAGTTTTTTTTTTCTCAGCAAGGTAAATGTACAATGGCAAATTAGTATGACATTGCAGGTTTGTAGCACACTGTAGGTTTAAAAACAATTCCAGAACAAAGGGAGGGGGGTAATATTCTGAGAACAAGAATTTCTGTAAGAGCCACGCTCCAACAAGCTAGCAGAGGGCAGCAGCAACGTGTGGCAAAATCAGTCCAGGAAAACTCCATCTCCCAGTGTTCTTCTTGGCAATCATCTTTCATATTTACGATCAGGAAGTGGAGTGTGACCTCATTGCACTTTCATAGAAGTGTGACCACGGTGTAGGGCTTTTTCCATAAGTAATTTATTTGTGGTTTTGGTCATTTGAGCAGAGAAGCAGAGATTTGAAAAGAAAAGCCAGGAGAGACATCTGAAAAGACAAATACAAAAGAGGTCTGCTAAAAAGAGAAAAGATATTAGTTTACAGTCAAAAGTGATATAAAAGAAAAGACAAAAACATCTGTTAAAGGAGAAAATATATTTTAGAGTTTATTTTGTGTTTGCTATTTTGAGCCTTTTCCTTTGTTTGAGTATGTCGCATTCGCATTTCCTTTGTTTGATGTTTTCTGCCACCTATTTCTGCACACGTCATCTTATAGTCTGAAGTCTTACATGTCATCTTGCAGTCAGATATTACATTCCTGTGTGACTAGTCCTACATTAGAGATATGCTCAGTTTAGATTCCTGCCCTAGTGCACAGTGCATGGTTACTGTGATCATAGAACATTCCTTGTAGCATCACAAGTGTGGCTGTTTTAATATTATGCCTCCTTCTATGTACATAAGTATGTGTATGCATGCACTTGGGTCATCCCAGATTTACCCTGTGACAAATTCCAAAATTATTATACCCGCAACACCTGCCCCCCAAATCATTAATTTACAAGAACACAAGAGACTTTTTAAAACCTTTTTAAGTGAGTAAAACTATTGGAATATAGTATAGTCTTAAAGTAAATCAAAGTAAAGAGCACTTAATATTTGGTTGCATGTTAACTGCTTGCAGTAATTGCATTAGGCCAGCAAATCAGTTACACCACCCAAACGGTTGCATTCAAAACCCAAGAGCTTCTTAAATCAATTCAGCTTGCTTTTCACTTATTGAAAACAAAACTGAAGGCACCAGACACCCAAACAAGCAGTAACCAAAGGCAGCTGCAGTAAAGGCCCAGTCAACACATCTATGTAGGCCCCACATTGGTTTCAAATGGGCTGACATTTAGGCCTCTTTAGGGCAACCTGTTTGGTGCCTATATTTTTTTTGTCCATTGGCTCCATATGGGGCCCCATGTGTGTTAGTCTGTGAGGGCCAATAATGGGGCCAACATGGGCTTCAGGTGGGCCCTTTATGATCAGTGATCCTTTTGCCCCACATTGGCCTCTTCTTGTCCCCTTATGTGGACTAATGATGGGGCCAGGATGGGGAACAAGTAGGATCTATAAGGGTCCTGTGCCTGTTAACCCATGTGGGCCCTTAATGGGGCTGAAACAGGTTTCAGGTGGGGCCTATTAGGGGCCCACATGGGTAACACACATGGGTCCCTTATGAACTCAGATGTGTACAAATTGACAAATATTTATAGGCTCATATGGGTTATCCAAAAGGTGGCCCAAATATCAGTCCATTGCTAACTCACATGGTGCTCAAAAGTTCATGTCAGAATTGAACACAAAGCACCTTAAAATGCAGTCAACTCAACTGCACTGTATTCCTCTACGTAGCACTGTCAATGTGCCAAAAGAAAATGCAACAGACATGATTGTATTTCGTGAAATGTAATCACTGTCCAATCAGATTCCTCTAGTGGATTTGGGGCATGGCTGAGAAACCAGTCCGAAGAAATTACTTGTAGCTGTACCCTAATCCAGTCTTTTTGTGACAGAGTAAAAGAGAAAATAAAGGCTATAATTCTATAAATTGAGGATGGGGCAGTTACAGACGACAATGTGCTTTTCATAGATGAGTGGGTTTTAGAGAACATGTCCCAGGTTCGTAGAGTAATTGGCGAAAACTTGACCAAAATGTCAAAAAACACGCTAAGGAATGGACAACTTCAGGCTCCAGCAGTCCAACCATGAGCAGGGCACTTGAAAATACTTGTCCCACTCAGCAGTATATTTAGAAAGCCACCCTTTTACTCTGTTGCGAAAAGACATTTTCTCTGGATTAAATTACAGCTGTGAGTGATTTGTTCTGACTGTATATAGAGAAACAGATGGGCTACAGTCTGTAATTGTAGAACTACAAAGTGCAGCTATATAGTAAATGGAACTGAGAAAATGGACAATGAATGTAGAGAAAAGGAGGTGGTCATAATGTTGTGCCTGATCGGTGAAATAATGATAAACATTCCTATCTCCATGAATCTAAAACATAGTTGGAGAGTTAATTAAATGTGGTACTAAATGTGTAACTGAACTAGTTTGGAAAAAAACAGTAAAAAAGGAAGCCTTGTGCAATATACAGTGATAGAAAACATGGCAGCACATAGAAAACACCAATTCTACATACTTTAACTTCTGTGATTTCGTTAGCTTTTTAATTTCATCTTAAGACAAATTGCTAATGTTAAATCACTGCGAAGGAGACCAATATCACTGCTTTTGGACATTTTTTTATTATTCAGATGATTACTAAATATTGCTGGTTTATTAATTTAAACTGAAACTGGTAATGCATGCACATTATTCTAGATCTAGGTGAATCTCCTGGACCACCTGGGTCCAGACATAACACCTGACCATAATACACATAGTAGAACTGAAGGCTCAAGCCAGCTTTTAGTTTGCACAGGATAGTTCTGCACTGTGAGCGTGACGTAAAAATAATTCAAATAAACTATATCATTATTGTGATGCTGCAGTTTACTCTGAATTTCCTAGTGTACAGTCCCCCAAATTGTAGGTGTTCTGATAAATAGGTCAAATGGTGTAGTTATGAGATAGGTGTACATAAAAATGGGTAACTTTATGAGATATATTCAATATAGTAGTTTTCACAAAAATAACGAAGCTATATTGTGTGCTGAACAGCAATGGCATTTAGGTGCCTCGAGCATTTATTTAATGGCATAACATGCATACTAGAGTTGTCAAATTAACGCATTAACGAACACGTTAATGCGTTAAAAATTTAATTGTGATTAAAAAAATTAACGCATCTAAAAAAATTAACGTAGATTAAAAATTAGTTAAATTACTCAAACCAGCGCCGCCGCTGTGAAGACGTTTTAGGCTTTACGTTACTCGTTTTAGGCCGCATTCCAATCGCAAGTTCTTCCCTACACACCGAACATGGTACAGAATCCCAAGCGCACTCCATAGCGAACTCGGTCACTGAAACACCTCTATTTGAAACAAGCCCGGCAACGTCATCAACAGCGGACAGCTGATTGGTTGTGTTCCACATTACAGCATTCGGCTGTAGCATGTAAACAAGCTAGCAATTTAGTTCATCTCAGACTCATTTTATATGCTGTAGGCACTTTTGAAATAAATGTGATGAAACGTCTAAGAACTGTGGGTGATGTATGTTAACTTTTTAATGTATGTTTTGATTGAAAAGTAACTTTACGCTTTACTCTAATTCAAACTGGTGAATCGAAGCCTTTAATTAAACTCCAACTCTAATCAGTATATCAGATGAACAAAAGACAAAAAAAAATTTTTTTTAAAGAATGAAAAGACATCATTTATCTTTAATGTTTCACTTTTACACAATTGAGTAATGAGGCAACGTTCAGCAGTCGTTGCCCTTAAAATAGACCAGTGAGAAATGGCATCAGCATTTTCATTGGTCCTACGATGGCGATCTGCGTGTACAACACAAATCAATATGTGCGTTAAAAGTGCGATTAACGCGCAATTAAAAAAATTAATCGTGCGATTAACGTGATTTAAAAAAAATAATCGTGTGACAGCACTAATGCATACTGCTTCAGTTAATCTTGTGATCCAAAGTTTAATAGCTAGCTAGGTAACTGGTCAATGGTTCAAAATGTTAAACAAATTAACCTACTCCATTCACCAAAACTTCTGCCACCAAATGCAACCCCCCCTTCAATTTGACTAGATTCTTTTGATACTCATGAAACTCACACACAACTTGATTTAGGCCAAAATATTACATAGTTATTGGGGTTATCTATCTGTCTGTCTGTCTGTCTGTCTGTAATTATGTATTTTATCTATGTGTATAGTATTTTATCTATGTGTATATATGAAAATGCACATATCAGTATATAATAGGCAGTGTCCCTGTAATGAAAAGGTTCAGAAATTATGATTTTCACTATTATGTGTAAGATATTTTCCACACACATACAGTTCAGTAGAGCTGCTTTTCTCACATACTAATATTTTACTGATTTTTTGTAGAACTTTACATTAACTCTTCAACACTAAACCAGTGAAGGTTTTTAACCCACTGAGGATTTGACATTACATTCAATGAATCGAAACGTCAACATTACGCTTATTATTTACAAAGCAAAACCTTTTACTACTTGACAGTTAGAAGATACATTGGTTATATGGTTGTTGTAAGACAGATTTTATTTTTATTGTAACTTAAATCCGCAGTTGTGTTCGCAGACTTCTTTGATAAAGCGATACAGATGCGCATGCATCCAGGGGGGTGGGGGGTAGGGGTGTTGGTTAATTCACGGCATGCATCCACACGTGTGTGTGTTTGTACATAATACTACATATCAGTAATTATGTAATGTGTAAAATGTGTAAATATATTTTTCAGAGACTATTGCTTTCAGTTATTAAAAATGAACTGAGTGGGGTCTAACTTTTAATACTAATGCAGTTGTTCTAGCTAGCTAGCTAGCTATCTAGGCTTGTTAGAAGTTAAGCTAAAGTCAGGCATGAAATCCTCACATAATAAAATTTGTTATTTTACATTTAGGTAGCAAAAGTAAAGACATTGTACAAAATATTAATTTCTTGCCTCAGTAGTATCTTTAAACATCATGGGCAGGTTGAGTAGTGAAAAAAATCCTGCTTTCAGTTGCAACAAGGTTAGGTGGGAGAAAGTTCCAGACTTTTTGGAGGTGTGAGTCGTAATGAGGGAGTGGATGTCCATCCATCCATCCATTATCTTCCGCTTTATCCCACTAGTCGGGGTCACAGGGGGGCTGGAGCAAATCCCAGCATCATCGGGCGAGGGCGGGGTAGACAATGGACAGGTTGCCAGTCCATCGCATGGCCAACACACACTCATGCACACATTCACACCTACGGGCAATTTAGAGTCACCGATCAACCAAACATGCATGTCTTTGGACTGTGGGAGGAAACCGGAGTACCCGGAGGAAACCCACACATGCACAGGGAGAACATGCAAACTCCACACAGAACGGCCCGGACAGGGAATCGAACCCAGATCGTCTTGCTGTGAGGCAACAGTTCTAACCATTACACTACACTTGTGTAGTACATCCACTGGGAGTCGATGTACTACACAAATCAGAGGCTGGTTCATTAATGTTTTAATAATTTGACAAATTCACAAATTAATCTGTCAATAATGTTTTGATTGATTCATTTATTAATGTATTTCTTTAATATAAATAAAGGTAATATATATATACAGTATATATATTTAAAAATATGTTTGCAGCATTCTACTCAGCTTTACTACAGAGCTCTTTCTTAAGTAGGCTTAATTAAATAAACTAGTCTTACTTTTGATGTTAGCAGTTAGCTCTGTTAGCTACATGGCTGTGTGATGGATGTTATTTTGACACATTCCCAAGACTATGAATAGTCAGAAGTCCTTCATGTCATGCTGTGCTGATCTCAGTAGTCCAATATATGGGATTGAATATTCAACAATATAATGGATGGGATGGCAGGTCTAGTTGGATTAGTGTTTAGTTTAGGCCCCAAGGAATACCCTGGCCTGGCTGTATTGTGGTTCAGAACCTGCCTTTAGTAATAAGCCAAGCTTGCAGAGCTGCTTTATGATTGCTTTTCCAGACTGTTTGTTGAAAAAAAAGAAGAGACTAAATATTTTAGACCCTGTTTCCTAAGTTTCCCTAGGAACCCAGTTTTCCTAAAATTTCCCATAGCCTAACAATGGAGTCTCATACAGGATGACCTACATTTGGGTTTGAATGGATTCACAAAATGTAGGAACCTCAAGACCAACCCCCACCCTACAACTCAGCCATTTGATTGGTTAAACATCCTGTCACACATTAGACTTCTTGATTCAATTAAAAGATTCTTTGACATGACTATCATTTTCCCCTGGCCACACTGTTCAACATATCAACAACCACTTCACAATATAAAATCAAGAGACCTGTGAATATATGTACATGAATCTGTTATGAATCCACGAAATTGTCTAGGAGCAGTACAGCCGAGAGTGATGAAAAAGCCACTCTTTCTTTTGCCAGATGGTGGTGCTATGAGACAGTGTCAGTCTGGGCTTTTGGTTTTACATCATACCTAATAACGTGAAGTTTGAGCTGTATCAAGCAATGCAAATTTATGACCCATTTATTGCTTACATAGTGAGACATACAAACTCATCATTTCACCATTTCAATACCTTGCACGATATCAAAAATCTCTTTGCAATTCAAAATCAGCAACATCATTATATACACCAACATTATACATAACAAATGACAAATCCAATGAACATCCTACAAGGAATATGCCAAAATGTATCATGTGTCAAAATAAACAAAAGGCAAGATAACTCACTTCCTGTTGGGCGTGGCTACAGTATGACACTTACAAGACTCAATGTAACACGGATGGCATACTGGGGCTCTATGGAGTCTCTGGTTCACACATGACACCAACACTGAATCTGAGATAGTGGCAAAAAGACAGATGTGTCATTTTCTTGATGTTTTGCCAGTGGGAGTCACCTCAAACCTGAAGAAGAAAAAGAAAATGTAATAATAATAATAATAATAATAATAATAATAATAATAATAATAATAATAATAATAATAATAATAATACCTCTGGTGCTTGGGCTGTAATAGGCTAATTAAACTCAACAATATAATCTGCATATAAAAGTGCAGTAATCTAAGCAAATCATATGATTTTATTTGATCGGTTTGAAGCTGTGTGTAAATTCCCATACACTCATGAGCACATGTAGAATATGCGCTTTTTTTTACATTTACATATGTATATCCAGCTTGATAAATGAGGACTACTGTGAATAAAATAATTGTTCAATTTACTACAGCTATAGGTCATTATTCAAACTTACTGTCTACAGATTTACTATTGCATGACATGCAAATTGCATTTTAAAAGAGGATGTGAAGTGGTGTTAGAGTGCACCCATTAAGCTGTCATAAAGCTAGGGAGAAGCTAGGAATATCAGTAATGAAAATCATGTACTCTAGATCAATAAATGCTGTGGGCATTAATACAGCTGTTATGCCATTTCATTACTAATTGGATTTAATGAAAAGACTGCTGCTTATGAAAGCAATTACACTGTCTTTCATTTTTCCTGTATGTATATGAAGTAGCATAAAGGTCAAATTTTCTTTGTTATTCTTTAACATTGAAAGGACAAGAGAACATGTGATTCAAATAAGTGTGTTGCTCTTCATAATAAATTTTCTTGAATTAAAGGTTGGCTTCTTGTCATTGTGTCAGTCTGGGATTAAGCTAATTCACCAAAAGTTGAGTTTCTTATAACCTTTTTTACTCTTGTTTCCAGGGGTGCTTGTGTGGAGGTGACTGTGTGTGCTTTGATAAAAGTCACAAACGTAGCACAGTTGTCAAGCAGTATTACAGTTCTTCTAGTTATTATAGTGTTCCTATATAGCTATTTCATCATCATCATATTTCATCACACACACACACACACACACACACACACACACACACACACACACACACACACACACACACACACTAT
>JAOVVH010000042.1:9932614-9943983 GCA_028566435.1 Scorpiodoras heckelii
GTGTGTGTGTGTGTGTGTGTGTGTGTGTGTGTGTGTGTGTGTGTGTGTGTGTGTGTGTGTGTGTGTGTGAAGAATATCTTTTAATAGAATAAAATAACACTGTGTGAGGAAAGACTTCACAAGTTTCCTTTTTTTACATCAGAATCTTTAGGGTCTTAATTAAAATAAAGTTGTGGATAGAACTGCATTAGTTAAGCAGACTCTATCTTCACACCAGAACACATCTTTCCCTGAAACCTTTGTTCTAGAGTGTATGATTGTGTAATATTGTAACATTATCTGTACCAATGTGCTTGTGTGCTCTGACACCAGCTACCCTATTTAATTGTTCAAAAATATTCAACATTGATTACATGCCTACAATATGTTTTCTTTCCTTACTTTTTAAAAAATATATATATTAACAATTCTGACCAAATTTATTCAGTGTCGAAACTGCACCATGATCTTTCTTGGTAATTCAGCTGCTCTATAATATTAGATGGGGTTGACCATTTTATTTTCAAATCAAATGAAATAATTAATTATATGTACAAGTACCTACATATTGCATGTAACAAACAGGGGATAAAATTATATAAAATGAATAAATACCTAAATCAAAGAAAAGAAAAAAAATGCAGTAATGTGAAATGTCTTCCAATCTGACTTCATGAAAATTTCAATGTTGAAACATTTGGAAAGAGACAGGTTATTTTGAAAATAGAAAAATATGAAGAAAAAAACCTTCAGCAACAGGAAAGCAGACGAGATGGGATATTTTATTATTCCAAGGTGAGAGGTTTAAAACAGCATTTTAAATGTTACCCTGTAGTTCACGATCAAAAAAACCATTAATTTCATGCAAATGAACTGCACAAAGCATGGAACGTAATGTAAATGAATCTTTTGTACTTGTGTAGGAGTGGAGAAAGAGGGATACAGAGGGAGAAGAGCAGGAGAAAAAAAGGCAAGCCAGGAATAAAATTCCCAAGGATTCTATAATTGCTGCCTGAAATTATGTAAATTCCAGCACAAGGCTGTGTGCAATTATTTTGTGCCTGTAGCTGCCACCTCCACTAATGTCTAACAAAATATCCACACTTGACATTTAGATGTGCAAATGAAATCACGTCATTTTTACTTTTTACAATAAAACTCTGGCTTTGGTGTATCATATAAAAAGGCAAGAAAATATTTTTGTAAGATAGTTTGCATTTTGGAAAATATTTCTAATCACTGTATGTGTATTATAAGTAATTTGATCTTTACATTTGGCTGAGATTATCCAACTATTTTGCCTCGATTTTGCTCTGCCGGCAATTACATTGTCTACAGAGTAGGAGGTGTGTAAATGTTTTGGACCCCAACTGTGCTTCCCTGTATATAGCACAATACTTGCATACCAGTGGTAGATGTCATGATGGTTTTAACGATCCAAATGGCATGATCGTTAATACACCTGTGGAATAAATGTCAAGCAGCATTATATAATGTAATTTCAATATAGAACAATGACATCAAGATTTTCTTTACAAATATTAGGTATTTCATATTTCGTGAGATTTTCTGAAACCTAATCATTTACTTGTAGTCCAGTGTGAAAATATAAAATATTTTCTTGCAGTATAAACATAAATAGCATAAATTAATGAAAGGTATCAGAATGTTCATTTATGTAAACATCAATTACACTAAAAATGCTTCCACAAACAATTTTCCACTCTGAGCAATCTGTTCGTGAATTACAAACAATCTAGACACACTGTGTGGCATTGCATGTATGAGGCAGAGTTACAGAAAAAGAAAAACAATGAGCGTTTAGGAGTAGGGCTATACACAGCCCATAATGGGGTAATCAGTTATCATTTTGGAGGAGTGTATAGGAGTGTCCACTGTTTTTTTTTGTGGCAGAACACCTCACTGTCCAACACATCACTAAGTAAATGCTTATATTATCATGCTAGACCTCAGAATGAGTAGATGCTCAGTGGTAAGTAAGGGAAGAAGTAGTGAGGAAGTATTCTTAATGGGATATTGTGCTAAGAATTCTTATTCCTAACAAAGCCCTACCTGAATCCAGAACCTGGCATTCATTCTTTGCATGCAACACAGTAAAAAAAAAAAAAAGCTCTTGAGAATGCATAGGCCATTCAGTCCCTCCCTCTGCTCTTTCTTTCCATCTCTTCTTCCCTTTTTCCTTCTCTCTGTCATTTACTCTGCTTCTGGAGAGAGTTAAATGCAGCAGGGCACACTTCATGCTTGTGTAAACATAAAGTAAAAGTAAAGCACACACTATGCAAACACACGGTATATTTAAATTCATTTTATGCGCCTTCAACTCTTTCACTGACATGCATTATATGACTAAAAGTTTATGGAAACCTGACACAATGTGAGTTAACTGCTAGAGCACTTTTCACACATTCACTCCCATACAGACAACAAGCTAATAGCAATCACAATCCATGTACATACTTCCAAAAGAAAATATATGGCATTACATGTTTCTATCAAAGTGTGGCATTTTGTGTGTGCAGGCATTTTAAGTGATACGCTGTTTTTTGAACTGTTAGCAGAAAGATTGGCGGTTTATGGGTTCTTACTATAATCATATTAATGTAATTCTATGTAAATAACATTTAAAAGCAAAAAAAAAAAAAATCTGTGTGGTGAATTGTATTTGTATGTTTATTGGTTTATGGTATGTCATGGTTATAATTAGGAAACAGTAATATGCAAATATTGCTGAATCAATGCTACACTAATATTGACTTAAATGTCACTGCACAGCATACAGATTATAGTATGCTTATAAAACGGTGTGATCCTTTTCCTTTCACTTTGGCTCCTGTGGTTTTCTCTAAGGGTAGAGGGAAACAGTGAACCTGTAGCAACATTGCTCCATCTCTAGAACTGATCTTCACACTCCCTTCCTCACTTGCTTCTTCCTCTCTGGCCAATAAGTCATGGTATCCTCTAAATCGACATGACACTTCATAATAATAGTAAGAGGCCTCTCCTGTTCCATGTCAGACCTGCACAGATTAGTTCCTCTTCACCAAACCCAGGTAATTTTCTCACTCCTCACTGAATACATTTTAAGATTACTACCCACCCCCCACCCCCCAGCGATGATATATAGATTATATCTTAAAGGTTTCTAAAAATTTTTTTACATTTTATATTTCCATACTCCATACTGAAAGATACAGATGTGTACAGAAATGTGGTGTTCTGTAATATATTTGTTCATGCACCATTCTGCAATGCCAGTCAGTATACCTCTAGGGAAAAACAGAGTAACCAATGACATTTTCCTACTCAATCTCTCACTCTCTCAATCACAGCTACAGTTATTCCTCTTGTTAATAATTGATATGGTTAATTATCATAGAGGAAGCATAATTAAAAATCAGCTGGCAAAGGCTGCAATCAGAGTTGGCTAACATTCCAACTATGAGTATTCAGATCTAAGTACATATGCTGCCATTTATACTAATAGCCCACCAACCTTATTCTGCTGTTATTATTTTTTTTTTTTTTTTACAATGTATTCAAATACAGCCAAACCCTGTCTACAGCTGTGAATCTGTAGCTTCATAAATGGCATAATAATGCAGCATATTATCAAACCTAAGATACCTTTCATTTTCTTTTATTTATAGGGGAACATATGTGTTAATGAGGACCTCTGAGTTGTATAAGTAGACAGCATTCATCATTTACTGCTGGCTACATTATCATGTTTCGTAAACAGTGTATTTGAATTTTTATGTGCAGAGTCTGCCGTATTCATTATGGACTGAATACATAAATCTGTAACATTTATTTATGAGCCTGTGAGCAGTGTGTTTTTTTTAAGTATTGCAGTGGATAGAAAGACAAATTAACACTAACGTTTATTATGTGGCTATTTTACTATCATCCTGGAATGATTGATGATTAAGGCAGTTTAATTTGGGCAAAATGTACCTTGGATTTTTGAAACTTTATTTGGCTTCTTGAAGGACCTGTAGAGACTCCATGTCCTTTGAATATATGGTTAAATATTATTATTATATGTTTGTTTGTTGCCATATGGCATGGATAATATGTATGTTCATATTAATATTTTTTTTCCTGGAAGGAATTCCTTCCATTAAAATAACTCTATCAAAGCATGATTTTCATCTGAAATTAGATTTTTATCAAACTTTTCATTTAAAAAACTGCTTATATGACTCGTCCTTACTCACAAAAAAGGGATTGTGTCTGACTCTTTTACCTAACTCTATAATACTTTATTTGTAATTCTCTATTATTTTCCCAATGTAGACAGAATTTACAAGCCATGCCACTGCCTACAGTCATTTCATTGTAGTTTATAGACGTTGTAAGTACACAAAGGTGTGATTCACTTTTGGAAACGTATTGTTCCTTAAATATTTCCTGAAAAATAATTTTGTGTAAGGTTTGAGAATGCAATTACATTACATTTAGTGTTGCCTATTTGCATGTCTTTCAACTGAAAACCTCATAGAGCTGTGTCAATGCTACCCCCTTGTGACCAGTCTGAGGCAAGTACGGATCAAAAGAAGATAGAATGGAATAAAGAGTAAGATGAAGAAAAAAGAAAATGCCAACTGAATAAACCTCTATGATTTGCAGTACTGAGAGAATGTGTGTATGATTGTACATTGACTCTAGACTCTATGCCCATGCATATTCACAAATCCATTAAATACACTCATGCATCTTTTCTAGAAGAATTTTTGCTCTTTATAATTTTAGACATTATGTAATATAATTCAGTTGAAGCACTGTTATTATGGGAAAATATTTAGGACTCAGAACTCCTAATAAAAGCAAATATGAAAGTGCTAACTGGACAGACTGTTAAAAAACACTAGAATGGCAGCATCATGGTTCTTAAATATATTTCTTTCATTTGACTGCTGGGAATGTCAGGGAATGTACTAAGTTGACAGACAGACAGGTATCTGTGTCAGGCACCACAAAGCTGTTCTTTTCCAACTGTTCTGCAACTACTTGTAAGTGGAAGCTGCACAGTTTAATAAGACAGAATTAAACACAGATTACAATTCACCACTACTGTGGAAGACAGATTAAGAAACAGTTGGGGCTTCAGAAATGCTGCTTGCCAAAAGCCTCAGTTTTATTCCTGTAGTTTTGTCTACCATTCCTTGTGAAATAAAAGTATATTTAAAATTGTACTGAAATAGTTGTGTACTTAGTTTATGCTATTTTGAAAGCAATTTTGTACTAAATTACTACTAATATGTAATTAAATTTATATTAAATTGCACCTAATATATATTGAGTATAATAATGCTATTTTGTCACTCTTCTAATATAAATTGAATAATAAAAACACAGTAAAAACACAGTAAAAGTGTACGTAATGTAAATACTACCCATGTGCTCTTCAATGACATAATTATTATGTCAAGTTGTGTAGTCCCAAAATGTAATTAGTATATTTACAAAAATATTTTAGCCAAACACTTTAAGTATTCAAGTATTTTAGCCAAACACTACTTGTGCTCTTGCAATAAAGATTATCAGTATACTAAATTACATATTTTACATATGTACTTCAGTGCACTTAAATACACGCTTACTGTAGCATGTCATATACTTCTAATGTGCTTAGTGTTATATGTTTTTCTTATAAAGTAAAGTGAATGTGGCTCATCCTGTGCTGAAATAGTAGCCTTTCAAATATATTTTAAACTTGAAGAAATCACCTAGAAAGAAAGTTGGGGATATATGGTGTCTGTTTCAGCCAAAAATACTCTTACAGCCAATTAAGTATGACTAGGTACATTGTCGTGATGGAGAATCCATGAAGAAGTGATCTGACGGCACACATACAAAAACCCACTTCCTCAAACCTTCCAAAACTCCAAGGCAAAATGTTCCATTTACCATTTGGCTTTTGGGTATGAGTTCTTTACGGACAATTCCTTAAGAATAAAAAAAAAAAAAAGAAAATGAACAGTGACTTGATTTTTGATTTGCTCATGCAAGCTTTCTTTGGCCTAGTTGATGCTGTTGTGCCATTCAGCACTTTGTCTTTTTGTCTCAGAATTGTACTCAAACACTCATGATTCATCTCCTGTGATCACTGTGTTGAAAGCTTTGTGCTATCAGTAAACCTGTGCTGATGATAGGGTAGCTTGTCCATAACCTTTCTTCAACATTTCAAGTTTGTGATGCAATTTTACTGATTTTTATGCAGAGTTTGATCACGGACTCTTGCTCCAAAATCCCTTACATTGTTCCAGTGACAAGGCATTTCAGCAGGGTTTCGCAAAAGCAAACATCCAGGCAGTTCAAAGGCTTCAGTGCAATTCAAATGTCCATTTATCTGTGATCCCAATCTAATTGACCTTGAACCACTATCCTCATGCAAAAGTCCTATGGAGTGTGGAATGGAATTTCATTATCATTACTTTCTGGATAAACCTCATTTCTATTATGCTTAGTGTACTATAAGTCATATACTTCTAATTTAAAAACACTGTAATTATGATATGATATGAATGATGCCTCAGAATTGTACTTCAAAAAGTATTTCAAAAGTTTAACTTGCCCTGCTCATTATTAAATGTCTATCCCATAACATCCACACATGTGCATCCACACTAAGCATAAATACTTATGTCATATATTCATGGTATCATTTTCAATTGGAAAATGGTTGAAAATGATACCATGTATATGACGTAAGTATTTATTTAAAAAACAACAACCAAAAACTAAATGTAATGTAAGATAAAGCTGCAAACAAAATTACATTAGCATTAAACATCTCAGATACAGCATTTATTTATTCTGTCTTGATATTTGCAATTGAACAAATCTTGCAAATCTCAAAGTTGTAAGGGATCCCACTCGGAGAGGTTGGAGACAAGTGCAGATATTTATTGTACACAAAACTATATACACAAAACTAACTATAAGCAAACAAACAAGAATGCAGCATGAACGTAGCAAGACCGAACTATAAACAAACAAAATGAGAGCACAGCAAGAAACACGAAGCATGAGCATGAAACATGAGCATGCCACTTAGAAACAATGATCCGCCCGGAAGCGCAGAAACAGCGTGCTTAAATCCACAACTGAAGTAATCAACTCAATAAGCAACAGGTGAGCTTGTTGAGCTGCGTGCCCCGAGGCACGTAGTCCAGGGTTGAGAGCACTCTAGGCACCCTCTAGCGGAGATGGACGTAACAAAACTACATTATCTCTCTCTTTCCTTTAAAACAACACAAATATTTACAGCTCCAAAAACCACTGCGATAGGTCAGGACTAAGCATAAAAAATTACTGTTTTGGGAACATACTTCACCGAAGTATAAGGAGGCATGTTGTACCACGGTCCGGCACTAGGGGGATGCAGTGGCATGGTAAACATGATGAGAAAACGACTACACCTCCCAGCACACTTAAGCCTACAGTGGCCAGCAGCTTAGGTGCTAATCAGAACTGATGAGAGACACCTGCTTGGAACCTATTTAATCAGGTTTTAGAGCAGTGCTTCTCATCGCACCTTTGAGGTATTGTAGTGCTATGGCATGAGGTATTTGAAGGTCCATTGTGGTAATGTCGGGTCTCATAGAGGGTCTGTGGTAGGGGTCATCCCCAAGGTAATAGCTGGTGATAGGGTCAGTCATCACTTCGGTTTGACCAGCTCTCTGTATCTCCAAAGCCTTGGGCATTCACTTCTTTAACCCTCCTATTGTGTTCTGGTCAAATCTGACCAATTTACAACTTTCTTCTCTAAAAAGTGCAGAAAATTTCATCTATTTGTCATGAGGTTCCATGACTTTGTTCAAACATGGAATTTAAACACATAAAATAAATCTGAAATATTTTTTATAAAAATATGTGTTTTAAGGAAATTTTATACACCCATGGTGCTCCCGGTCAAAAATGACCAGTCACTGAAAATGAATGGATAAGACTACAATTAGTGTATAAAACAGAGTTCAAGCACATGTCTGCTCTACTTTCTCACACCTTAACCCACAGATGAGTAGACACACACACACACACACACACACACACAGACACACATACACACATCTTACACCCCTACGGGAAGCAGTTGGCAATATAGATTTTATCCCATGGGAACCACACCTGTTGAAAATTAAAAATGTAGCATTGTTTCAATCATTTTTCAATGATTTTGGGTGGTGTCTACAGATCCCGTAAGGAATCCGCATCCAGCTTATTGGATGCGGACACTGGTCGGGCAATTTTTCATGCTACAATGTTTTTGCAGACCTTCCATATCCTGTCATGTGTGATTCGCTTTGAAGACCGCCACACGAGAGCAGCCTGCCATTAACATGACTAGTTGGCACCAATCAGGAAAATTTGGCAGAAGTGATGGAGTGCCTGCCACTCATTTACAAACCTGGTCCTGACATCACTGTTGATGAGCATCTCGTCGGTTTTAGGGAATGGTGCCCCAGTATATGCCACGTCGGCCCATGGTGGTGGTTTTCAATATCACTGATGTGTCAGCCTACAATACCTTTGTGGTTTGGAGTACCAGCCCTATCTATACCCACCTTGACTCCACCCTCCTTCTTCATTCATAAAAACCGTCCGTCCCAGGACGGAGTGGAGTTTTCATTTTTCAGTTCAGTTTTTAAGTAGTTTTGTTTTCTATTTTGCAGTTTTTCAGTTGTTCGGTCTTTGCAGTTTCGAAGTTTTTCTTTGTTGTTCTGTTGCAGTTTTTGTTCAGTTCGTTTTTCTTTGTTTTGAGTTCAGTTTCTTTGTTTTAAGTTTTTCAGCTCAGTTTTCGTTTTCTTCCCATTTACGCTTTTCAGTTGCGTTGCGCTTCACCCTCTTCTAACAGAACAATAACTTTTGACAAAGCCAGTCTAAGTTGAACTTTTTTGGATCCTTTTCATCTGGAGGAAAGGTCCCAACTCGATAAGTTTACATCTCGTTGTTTGTTTTAATTTTGCGCGTTAATCAAACAAGTTTACTCCCCTTTGTTTCTGATAACTCATTCATCGGCGTTCGCCCAGTCTAGCAACAAACGGAGATTCGCTCTATCGATGGCCAGCGGCGGATCGATTCTCCTTCAGTTGTAAGACTGAAATAACCACGTCTGTCCACGCTACTTCACAGCCAGGGAACCATCTTCAAGAACAGCTGACTCGGCGTGATGGCGGCGTGCCATCGGACGGTGTTGGTAACGAAATTCGCTGCCTTTGCTGTTTTGTTCAGCGTCAGTGAAGCCACGCGTTGAGCCAGAAACCAAGGGTCTCCGGTGGCATTCTAACCAAATCGATTTGGGGACGTTTGCTGTTTGTCAGCCAAGTATCCAGCCCTATAACAGGCAAGTAAATGTGAATAAGCTCTGTTTAAACATGGTCGGCAATGCCTCTCTTTCTCTTTTATATTTCAAAATCTTTTCGGTCTCTCTTATCATTCTTTACCCCCTTTTTGTTAGTTAATTCTATTGCGTTAAAGTTAAAGTCCTTTTCTTCCACCATAAAACTCAGGTTCATCTTAGTAAGTTAGTAAACCAGATATCAGGTCAAGAACCGATCACTGAATCTCTCCTCAACATATATATATATTCGTTATTCTAATCATTAGATTATTATCTGAAGTGTTTTAATAAACTTCTTAGTAAATTTTCAAGCTGCAATTTCTTGTGTGTGTTTCTTGTACATTCTGGGAGTCTGTATAAGCAGTGAATCCACGGCATTCAGAAGGAGATTGATCCAAGGTAATTAAACAGGTTTCCTGACTGGCCTAGATCAACAGTTGGGTGGTGCCCCTTTTTTATAGTATAATAACATTGGTGTTTATATATTCCATTTCTTAAAAACGCTACAGTATTGAACTCCCCACCGCTCAGTTAATCGGATGGGTGGGAGCCCCTTTTATTCATTCAGTTTAAGGGAAAAAGAAAAAGAGAAAAGCACTCACTCATTTGTAGTTCGGGAGTTTCACTAGCATGCAACTTCCGGGTTTTAATTTTCTGCTTTTCAACATGCAGTTTGTGCTGAATTGTTAAAGTCTCTTTTTTGGGGTAAGTGCTGGTGGGGGCTAATGTAAATGTGCCCCCAGCCTCTTTTTGTGAAAGAGAATTATCAGCATTCTTTAGTTGCTTCCCCAAGGTTTCTGTGACATTTTAGTTCGAGTCTCTTTAGTATGTCCTTCTTCTCCACTTTTTTCCCTCTACCAGGGCAGGGGACATCCCTATGGGGATCCAAGCCCAAGACAACCAGTGGCTCAGGATGCTGACAGACCTGAACCCCCTCCTACCCTTAGCACCCTCAGGGACTTGCAGGTAATGACCCCCAAGAGGTAAACCAGGGAGCCCGAGTGCTGTCGGGACTTCCTACTGCAATGCTCAGCAACCGAACAGCAACTGTCCTGGTTCCCCACCAGTCACTCAAGGGTGTCCTATATGGTCTCCCTCCTTAAGGATCTTGCCTACGGCCTACAGCCCTGTGGGAGACCCTGACCCCCAAATGCACCTGCAAGCAGGCCTTCGCAGATACACTTAAACAAATGTAGTGGGGTCTGCGTCTCCAGGGATTAAAACCTGCACATAGCCTGCATTTAATCAAATAAGGCCACTCAGAAAACTGACCCCCTGATAACCAACAAATCTGAATCTAGTAAAACTTCGCCATTTATTACTCGAAGGTAATCAACACCCAGAAATCCGGAAGGTTTTATGACTTTAGTTGCCTTGCTGCCAGAAAGTTTTATAACTTCAGGCACATTTTATGACTTCAGGCACAGGTCACAAGGACAATGGGACAATGATACTGAAGACCAACAGTGCCCTCATCTGACCAAAAAAACTACCAAATCGCGCTCAGAAGATACGGACAAAAATGACCATTATTCCGGCAGCATGAACTAAAATTTCTTAACTTAATAAACTTTGAATTGCCACAGCATTACCGGAGCAAATGAAATTAAATTATCCCAGAGCTGAAAACTGCATTGTTATGAGCTTATGTACGAGCTTAAGATCTTCTCACTTCACTATTTAATTCTCCGCTGGATTCCTCTGTGTCTTCTTCAATTAATTCTTGTGAATGAAAGTTACTATGTTTCTGTTATCCTGATTTGGTTGTGTGCTATATTAATGATGTTTTGTTATTAGGACTCATAGTAAATGTGCTGTTTTACTTGGATTAAGACGTGGTACCTTAGTTACATAAAAAGATGAAAACAGGAAATCCCTAACTTTGTACTCCTATTAATGTCTGCTTTGAGTCTCTACATCCGTATAGAAGTATATGAATATATATACATGTACAGGGGTTAGACAATGAAACTGAAACACCTGTCATTTTAGTGTGGGAGGGTTCATGGCTAAATTGGACCAG
>JAOVVH010000042.1:9985791-10001154 GCA_028566435.1 Scorpiodoras heckelii
TCTCTCTCTCTCTCTCTCTCTCTCTCTCTCTCTCTCTCTCTCTCTCTCTCTCTCTCTCTCTCTCTCTCTCCGTCTCTGTCTCTCTCTCTCACAAGCGCGCACACACACATCCTTTCCATATCATAATGAGATTAGATTCTCTGCAGCAGTAGTGACTGCTCTAAGTGGCAGAGACCTGCTTGTGTATCCTAGGCTGTCTGACTAAGCCCTCGTCTGCTTTGTCCTGAATGGAGGGTCTGGCGGAAGCTGTATGCTCTAATCCCTTTATTCGTGTCAGGGGAGAAAAGAGGCAAGAAATGGGTGGAACGAGAAAATGCTCTGGAATAGCACTGCAATGGTTCTACCTTCTAAGCCCTCTCTCATAGCCAAGTGAGCATGAGAGAGATCTTATTAGACACTTTCTCTCTCTCTCTCTCTCTCTCTCTCTCTCTCTCTCTCTCTCTCTCCCCCTCTCTCCCTCTCTCTCTGTCCCTCTCTCCACACACTCACACTCACATACATCTGTTCATGTTTAGAAAGTAAATCTACATCCACACTAATACGTTTTAATTTTAAAATGCATTCTCATTTACACCTACTGCCCATACTACTCCAGAGGTTTTGAGCCTCTTTAACTGAGACCTTGAGAAATGCTGCCAGACCCACTTTAGATTTAAAACTCTGGGTTGTGTTGTAGTCTGAACAGGCAAACGCAGACACCTACATTCACGGTCTTATCAGTCACAACATTGCTTCCCCAATTTGTCATGATCTTTTCACGTGACCCTTTTCAAACGCCATCAGCCTCAACTACCAGTGATGAATGCAACATGGATAATGAATTACAAGCATTACTGACCTTGTTGTCTTTGCTAGCAGCTTTTGTGCAGTTATATTCTGCCTTTTATAATGCTGTAACTTCCTACATGCACATGAGGCAAGCTATAAATTTGAGCGATCTGCAGCAATTTCTGTGTCCAGTGGCTTCCTGTTTACACCAGAACACACATTGCTAGTGTACATGAATGGTCATATGATGTGTGATGCCAGGCACGTTAGTATGAATAAAGATTATTTCTGATACGGAGCTGAAACACTTGTCTGGACGGAGATCATTTTTGTTTCAAAATGCCATTTTAAAATGCAATTCTATGGGCACAGCCTAAGTTCAAATATTCAAATATTTAGTGTCTGTGTTTTGAGTCTTGTTCAGTCAGCGAGATTAAAATGATTATTAAGTTTTTATCACTGCATCAGCATGTGTGTATAATTCTGTTTGGCAACATCTAAATGGTCTGGGAAGGACAGTAGCCCAGACTGGAATAAAGAAGCTTTCCTTCCCATTTCTGTCTATGCACACAGTCCTCTTCATCTTGGGCTTAACGTCTTCTGTGCTTCACTCGCTCTCTATGCTAGAAGTAATCTTTCTCCAGCTGGAGCACCCAACAGCTCTTTATTTACTCATTCAACTGGTTGGAAGTCTGTTATACTGAGGATCAGATGCACTGAAACCAATGTGATTACAGCAGTTGGACAGTTTTAGCGCCTCTCTTCAGCAGACTGCAGTACATCCTACAGCAAGAAAAACAGAAAGAGCCCAGCGACCTAGATTTATGTGACCAAAGCTTACTTTCAAGGGATCTTGAATTCCGAGTGTAGTGGTACTATAAAAAAATGTAATTAAAAAAAATTATTTTTGAAACAGATGAACCTCTCCGTGGGTTCTCTGAAGCCTATCAAAGGTTCACAATCATGCATGTGGCAGATATCTCCACCGCATTTGATTTTCTCTTACGATACATACTATTACCCATTAATAGAATCAGTCATGTCTGAAAGAGGCTGAAAGTCTCAGGACCAAGAAATGCTATGAGCTATCCAGCCAAAGAAGAATGCTCAGTGTGTGCATCCGGAGGCAAATCCTGAGCCCCAACCTCAGCAGGCCGTCAAGAACTCTAACTATGCCTCTAACATGGCCTGTGGTAATGGAGGTGGTGGGAGGTTTAAATAAACCAAAAGAACAACATTTAAATCCGTGAGAACCCTAGAACCCTCAACCTTTTCTAGCCCCAACCCTCAGGTTCTTTTCTTGGCAGGGTTTGGGGATGTGCTGCTGATCAGCCCATCTCAAACTGGACAAGCGAAAATAAATGCAAGTGCAAAACTGAAGTGTATTATGTTTCAATGTCTCCCAGTCTCAGCGGGGCAGGGTGCCCCCCTGTGAGTGAACTAAAATGATTTGTACCATGGATCGGCTGACCCATGGCAGCTTCAAAAAGCAGGAAGGGGAAATATTTGGAAGATAGAGAGGTTAGGAGGAGTGGAGGAGTCAACAGGAGGCAGAGTGATGGGAGGATGAGAGGAGGATGACTTGGAGAGGGAGGAGAGAGGAGGCCTTATGCCAGTGATAAGCAATTTTACAACTGTACAGACGTGTGATTTACAAAAGTGCTTGGCTGGAGATTTGGAAGGATGAAACACACAAGCCAGTCAAAGATCATTCGATACAAGAATGAGATCACAGGACTGATAGGAGTATAGAATTTTTCATTCTCCAAGTAAATGGAATAATTTCTCAAGTTAAAGGATTTTGTTTTTGTAGTGAGGGTTGTTTTGGCTATGTTCTGTGCGATGTCAGCCTTAGTTCAGATCATTGTTCCACCAGTCGACAAATAGTCGCCGTCTTTGTCACATCAGAAATGCGGGCAATAAAAAAAGAAAAGAAATAAGGAAAGAAAGTAAGTAATGTAAGTAAGAAAAACATCCTAATCCTGAAAGGATGATATCAATTATTATTGGCCTTTTCCCCATTCATTGTCCCTCTCTGCTCCCCTCAACTCCCTGATCCCTCCTAGCTGGTTGCTGGAGCAAATTTCCACCATTTCCAAGCACTGCAAAATCATCTTTTCTCAATCAAAATGTGGATAAGTTCGATGATATGAAGTTAAATGGGATTGATTTACTCTAGATGTTAATGAGAGTGAAGAAAATAAATAAACAAGTTAGCACTACTTTCACACCATTATATATAATGGACACTTTATCTGAACTATGGAATAATTTACAAATAGAAAGAGATCCACCACCACAAGTTCTTATATATCTAATTTTTTTTTTGCTTTAGCTTGATTAAGCTTTTGATCAGCTTAATTATTAGCTAGCCAGAAATATGAGCATGAAGGAAAACTAAGTATTATTTATACAGTTGTTTCCCATTTCATAGAAATATTGTGAAAGCAGTACTGGCATTCTAACAGCTAAATAAATTCTAAGTTTGTTGTGTTTATCCTGCTTTTGAATTTGCAATGTTGTATCATTAGTGCCTAATAATCATTTCTTACCTTCCTAAGTGCACTACAAAAAAGGAATGAAGCAGGCCTTGCATTTATATGAGTGCTATATGCAGAGACCAATCCATCTCCCCACAGCATGGCTGTCCAGTCCTGCTGTTTCTGTCGGGTGTGTGAGCATCCCCTTCTCCTGAGGTGGGCCTCTGTGTGTTTTCAGCCATGAGGAGTGTTCTGTTAGCTGGGGGAAGCTGTCTTGACCCCCACAGCCCCTGAACATGAAACTATAGACAGTGTGTGTCACTCGGATCTCAGCTGGATTGGCGATGGTGCCATGACCCAGGTTGCACAGTACAGCATGTGGCAGGCTCCTCTTAGTCCGCCTTTCAGGTCTCTCTGTCTGTGCACAGTAGAGGAAAGGCCACCGTGCCAAACCACCTGCGGCTGCATGCATGTCTCAAAAAACTCCCCCGTCTGCACACTAAGCACTGCACTGATAATGTTAACTTGCTTACCACCATATTTATTTCACTATGTACAGTTATATTTTTTTCGTGTGAATGGAAGATTTCTAACATGTTTGTTTTTATTTTTTTCTCATGGGCTTTTTCTTAGGAATCTAATCATTGTATTGCCTTGCATGTCAGATTGTGTTTGCTTATTTACATCAAAATTCTATATACCAGACTTTTTATAAAAAAAAATATATATATATAACACTTAAGAAGTTTTGACTCAGTTGCTTGTTATATATTTACCTTTACATTTATGGCATTTGGCAGGTACGTTATCCAGACATCCTGACAAAAGGGGCTGGCAGTGGCTGTACATAAACCTGCATGCAGGATGTAGGATGTAGGATGTCTCTCTGTGTCAGTTTTTCTCTTTTTGCCTTATTTCTCTCAATTTCTCTAAAAAACTGTCAGGCCTTTCATCGAAGGCGGATACAGTATTTATTTATCTTCTTTCCACACATTTGCCAGTGAAGCTATCAAATCAAGCTAGGCTATGCACAGTAATAAGTCATATCCTTCAAAGAAATCATAGTAAACATATCATAATCACCGTAATGACAGCACCTCCAACAGAAGAGGGAAAAAATGCTCTTTGTAGTGTTAAGTGCTGTAATGTTGTGCTATCAAATGGAGCATGAAGGCTTGGATAGAGGTTTATGATTTCACTCTCAAGATCCTTTTCATGGCTTTTTCCTGTTGCCATTTCCCAACTTCCAAGCGGCTTCTTGTCAGTCACCCATGGACCATATTTGCTTACAGTTGGAGGTTGGTGCTAAACCACTACATACATTTCATGACAGTAACAAATGTTGAGATGGTATGGTCAATTAATAAATTTTAATAATAAAAGGGGGGGGTGCACTTATGATGGGGAGCAATCAGTTTTTAAGGTCTGGTGTCTCATTGTGCAAACCATTTGACTCCGCCTCTGTTGTTATGTCTTTGTTTTAGAAACCTGAGTAAAAATCTGTCCTGGCCCCACAAGGGAAAAGAGCATTAGTTGAAGTATGTTTCTAATCCTTATTAACATTCTCCATAGTCATGCATGAAATATAGGTTTTGTACCATGTGTTTCTCTTTTTCTCCACATTTACTTTTCTAAAAGAGACCCACTACATGCACGGCTGTACATTCTTTCATTATAGGTTTTAAATTCACCACATCTCTGAGAAAGTGAGACTGAGGGAATCTCTCTCTCTCTCTCTCTCTCTCTCTCTCTCTCCCTCTCTCTCTCTCTCTCTTTTGTCCTGCCAAGTGATGTCATCACTTTTGGTATTCTGTTGCTCCTGTACAAGAACTTTTGTTTAATAAACTACATTTTATTTGTTGTTTCATTTGTTTCATGTCTAATGAAAAATAGCACTACCATTAATATCATGAATCTGCAACATTGTTAAGAAACTGTTATTCTAGCAATGTATATATAAAATATACAAAAAAATATACACAGCTGATGTGATACTGTTTGACCACAATGACCACTTTCTCCTCTTCTTATTACATTGTATATGAGGGTAGTATGAACAGTACAAAAAAAGCAAAATATGAGATATTGGCTTCTGCCGGAAGAATACTGCTTCTATGACATTCGTATAATTTTTCATAGATTTGTCTTTTTTTAAATCTCTTTCTTGGAAACATCAGGGAAGCTATAAAAGTGAGTTAGTAGCTCTGTGAAGACTAACTTGCATATAATGCTACATCACAGACTGCAGCTCCTCTTAATGATGGTCATTAGCTGACCATCGAGTGCTAGTGCTACAGGCAATCTCCAAGTCCATAAGCAACTTTGTTGAGATGCATTTTTTTTTTTGTTCGGTTTCTGCACCCTTTTGGACTGAAGAAGGTCTCGATCTCTTCTTTTGCTGAAAAGGCAGAACTCTGATATTATGCTGATGGCGATTCTGCCATGTTGTGGTGTTTGATGTTTTTCTGCACAGGAACCAAAGTCTTTTGAAGCATGGGGTCCATGCAGTCCAAGAGTGGTTCTGCTTATTGTTATATGTCATTCTCCCTTCAGCAGTGACCAGCAGGCCCTGATGTGCCCATAACATTTAACGGTGCCTTGGCAACCACAAATGGAAACTCTTACTTTGCCCCTGCAATCAATGATCGTTTGAGTCTCAAGTTGCATTTCTTGCTGTATTTTTTTTCATCTCTGTTCCTTTGTTATTTACAGTATTTTTTTTTACCCCCTTGTCTTTGATATTTGTAAGCAAAAAAACATGGGGCTCTAAAACAGGATAGCAAAAAACAGTTTTTTCTTATTAAGATTATGGATGAGATAAAACGGGAAGGAACAACAACATTGTCTTAAGTATTGCATGGTATCCTGTATATACTGCATGTAGGAGAATGTAGAGAAAATGGAGAGGTTCATAGCAGAACATGACTGGATGCTGTGGTTTGATGATATGGAGAAAGATCATGGTTTAGCTATGCAAGTACTTTTACGCATGAATGTGTGTGAGAAAACATGGTTTCTCTGCATGCTTTTGGGTTTCTTATAACAGGTTTTGGGTTCAGGGTCTGCTTTGAATTACTCACAGGGATACTCTAATGATAAACAATTCTGTCCTTGTGTCCCTTATTAGGGCAGCATTCCTGGAGAATACAGTTTGCTTCCAATTTACTATTGTGCTTCCATTATTTTATTGCTTATGTATACTCAAAATGTTTCCTGTTGCAGTGTAACTGCCTGATGAAACGTGTAATGATTGTTATCTGAATAATGTAGCGTACGGAGAGCTGACTTTGTGAAGGTCAGAGAGAGCTCGCTCTGAAGTGAGCAAACATTCTTCAGCATGTTTATCATGTCTTAGCTGTCTTCCTCCAAAGAGAAAGTTGCCCTGCAGTGGCAAACCACCAGAGGCTGGTGAGTAATTGCAGAAGCGGTTGACATTTCAAAGCCCCAGTGGAATCACTGTGTCTCAAACACATGCAGGTCTTGGGCTGACTTCACAACAGTGCTTGGTAATTCTGCCATGCTGATGACATTTTACAATGCTAGGGGTACCATTTTGACTACTGTTGTATTGATCAAACATGGCACAGACATGGAAAGTAGAAGAAAGAATTTCATCAGGACTTTTTCAATATTGAGTTAAAATTGAAGGTGTTCATCATATTTCGGAACAGGAGACAAATTGCTAGATAGTTGGCTGATTTGTCCGATGTGTGATTTGATTGTGATTCGATTCATGATTCCTGTGTAGGCGTCTTGCATGAAACCAAAGGGGCACTTAAAGTGTCAAAGGCAAGTAATCAGTTATGCAGAAGATTCATAAGGATCAAAGAGCCTCTAAACAGTGATAGCGCACAGGGAATTTAAACACTGATTTTTTTTTTAAACTTCCTGGTGTTAATCATGTTGGCATTCTTCCAAAGGCCATCAGCAGAGAGTGAACGACTTTTTAAATGTAGTTTCTTTTTGTTATGCAGAAACCTAGGAGACCTAAAGTTAGGTTGAATACAAAAATGCAAGGATGCTTACTCTTTTTCCAGGTTTACCTAAATTCACAGTCTTTTCTTAGGCTTTGACAGAGTTGACAAATATCATGTTTTGATTTGAACAGTTATTTCTTTTTTTCCTCCACTGCACTACGTGCACTGCATGCCTGTGTACTAATCCCGACCTGGTTATAGCACCTGCAGCAGCAATTCATTCATATAGTAGTCCTCTGCTAGCAGCACAAGTTGGGCCCTAGGCTCGGTGGCTAAATGTGCAGCATCTCGTCCATCATCAGTGTCGGACCAGCCCTGGAGAATATACAAAGTACGAAAGGAGAGCTTTGTATTAGTAATGCAAGAGTAGTCCATGCTACTCATATGCCATCTCTAACACTTCTTCTGGCATGCTGTGTTTTATCTCTACATGCTGTCAACCATGCACTATTAACATGGTGATCCGCTGCCTGCTCTGTGTCATTGATCTTAGTCCCACCTTGTCTGCACATGCACTAGTTTAAATACTTAGAGCTGTTTGAAACTGCACTGCCTCGACTGTCTAAATACTTGTTGCTGTTCTTCGATTTGAGACCTGCAGATTCTGCTTGCTAGTCTGTAGAACCACCTCAAGTAAATGTTTTTATGTGATTCACCTTAGAAATATTTATAAAAGATTACTCCTCTGATCACAAACAAGCATGTTGAATTATTCTTGATTTATTGGAGCTTTAAGGCCACACAAATCTAAGAAATGCAGCAGACCCACTTTGCCACATAATGAGAATTTATTTGAAACAAGGATTGAATGGGATTTCTTTCAGTTGACAGTTAGAGCATGTGTGTGAGTGAGGGCTGGACTGGTGCTGATTGATGGGTCCTTTCAAATCTTTGATCCTGTATTTCAATCCGTCAGTTACACTTTCTCAGTTTTAATTGGTATTTATTGCTTGTGAGATAAGTGTAGGAAATAAGCCAGCTCTCTTCCGTACTGATCTATGAGGTGTGTGGATGTTGCTAGTGTGCTAGGTTTGTGTGATAATGTGAGTGTTTGGGATTCAGATTTGACCCCTCTATCACTCCCCTGCTATCCCCCACTAAGGTTGTGATCTCTCATACATTATTATTTTACAGCATTTTTTTCATCCTTGATAAAAATGGCAACTTACAATGACGTATTTCTACACAATTTTGAAATAATATAACATTGCATATTTCCCCACACTACACAATGACCTCACACAATGTCCTCACACCATCTGCCATCTGTACTCTTCAGTCATTTGGATATAAGCTCAACCAAAACACTAATTAAGAGTTACCTGAGAGTGTAACATTTTACAGAGGTGTTCATGGGATCCTCCCCACACAGATGATGCAAGTATTGCTGTGTAATGGCAGCACATTCCAGACCCAGCTATGTCCATTCTCAGCTTAAGGGGGCTACAGATGAAACTACCTGCTTTGAAGTTACAAATATTTCCCCTTCTGCTGTTTTCTCTCCTGCACGTTCTGCTAACCCTGCTCCCTCTCCCCTTTTCCTTCTCTTATTTTAACTTATTGCCCTACCTATTTGTCACCTGTAAGAAGATGGTGAGGATGACTGATTACCTCTCTTAACACTCACATGGCTTTGTTTTGCAAGGATTAATGACAATACGAGAGCTTTCTCCTAACCCAAACAGACAAATCCGAGCATAAATTAGATGACTCTGACATTCCAAAAGCATTTGGCCAACCACCAGAAATTTTTTTAACATGATTTTTAAAAGCTCTTTTGATTTAATGAAGGGCACTGAGGGATTATGCAAGCAAAAAAAAAACAAAAAAAAACATGCTGTCTTAGATTATTTTAGGCAAAGTGAGCCACAATAATTCCAAAAGACTCAAAGAATGTAGTGCTTTTGCTTTTACATGTTCATTATATAGAAATATAAATATATAATGATAGTCTGTGATTGCCATCATTAACACCAGCTGAGAGGTAAAGTGTTGAATATGTGCAAGAGCTATGGTTCCTTTTGACTTCGTCAACTTTTGCTGTCACTCCAGAGAATAAAATCCTTCTCTCTCCGTCTCTCTCACACTCACATACACACCCTCTCTTTATTAATAATTTGACCTGTGCTTTGATACTCCAGTGGGGTACTTAGATGCGTTTAGCCACGTCTGCGTCTCTGGACCCGCAGGCTGCCTCCCTCGGTGCCCACACCAGAGCCTCCATTATTAGCTTTGGATCCAGAGAGAGTGGTGGCCGTCTTTTGCACCCCGAGGGAGATCTGCAGCCAGGATGAGAGATGAAGACAGGCAGGAGTTGCGGGGAGAGGAGGGCTGCATGTGCCGTAATTACTCCATTGATATTCATTCCACAATAACGCTGTCACCGCTCATTTGCATAAGGGCTGTTACCCCCTCACAGGGAAGCAGGTGAGCAAAGGCACAGAAGCCAAGAGCCACAAGACTTCTGCTTTCTCTTTTAGGCCATCTTCAGAAAGGAGAAAACATGTATTTAAACTGGCTGTCTAATGTGTATTGTGCATTTCAAGAGTCTAAATCAAATAGTGGGGGGAAGGGGATATGTGTCTGTAGATCTCTTAGCTATGCTGTTTATAAAAGTCATGGGTGAAACTGAGCTGCTTGGTTCTGCACAGGTGCTGATAGCTTATTTAATATAAGCACTATGGCATTACTATAATCAGCAGGCAATGCAGCACTGCAAACATCCATCAAACTAAGTCTTGGCGCCTTACAATGCGGACATCAATCCAGTTTCCTCGAGGCACCAAGCATGCTGGGTAGGTTGTGTGGACGTGTATGTTTGTGTGACTGATCTTCCATCTTTGCAGCACAAGGTATTGGGGATGTTTATTTAATGTCACTGATCTTTGCCTTAGTGCCAGTGTGATGAGTATTGGTCATTTGCTGTCTCTGCTGTATTGCTTTTCCTCGGCAGGCCCTGTCCCTCTTTCCCTTCCCTTTAGAGTCAGACCCTCAGGTTGCACATCATTTATTGCTGTCAGAAGTCAGGGATGGTGAAAAAAAAAAAAAGATGTGGTGATGTGTGTGTATGTTAGGGAAGCAAGGAGGGGCTGAGGCCTTAAAGAAAGACAAAAAAGGGGTGGAAAAAGATGAGAGAATGTCCTGGTGTACAGCAGAGAGAGTATTGACTCCATGGGGACTTCAACAAGCAAAACATAGACAGTTTAGTCAAATTTGAACTGTTGAATATTTAATGGAGCCGGGAATGTTTATTTAGTTAGGTTGTCGATTTTTAGTGCACTGTCAATAGCAGGTTCATGCGCTGAGCCCTGATGATCTTTAGTGTCTCTGTTCCCTAGGGTCCAGACACTAAATGCAATTATGGAAGCCCCCCTCCTCTTTTCACCACCGCAATGTGTTTGATATTTTTACTGATCTAATTTGCAATCTGGTAGTTTATTGTTTGGCATTTTAGTTGTGCTCAAGTGGCGAGGCAAATTTGATTTCACCTCATAATTCTTTATAACATCATTAATGCAGTTAGCACACTGGAGCAGGTCTTAAATAAAAACATGGGAATCTGTCAGTGGATGGGCACATCCCTGCTTTTATTGTCTCCTCACTCACTTTAAATCCAGTCATTCAAATTTTAATTAAAATTTGTCAGCACTGTTTTTTGTCATTGTAAAATATAAGATTACCCTAAAAATGTGTTCTGTCTAAAATGATGTGCAGAATGTTTAGCAAATATTTTGGTGAGTGAAAACAAAAACTAGCAGCACTGAAACATCTGAAATTCTTTAGAATGCTGTAGAATGTATGTACAATTATGAGGTGTGTGCATGGGATTTAAAAAAATTTCCCTGCCTTTTAATTCCTGCCTGTTTCTAAAGAAATTCTGACCCATACCAACTGTTCCTGCAGTTGATATCCCACCCACAATATTTTCTTGATAGACTTTGGCCGGTGTCAAAATTTAAAGAACCTAATAAAGGCTAAAAACTACAGGTAACACCATAGCCTAATTTAGTTGGTCGAACAGAACTGGTAAAATTGGTGACATGATCGCGGTATGTTTAAAAAATAATGAAGCAATAGAAGATGCAGGGTTTAAAAAAGAATACATGGTTCTATCATGCTAGTCTAATTGTGATTTTAAACCATGCAGTCTATGTGGTGCTAGCTACTCAGCTAGTAGTGCTTGCAATAGGGGCTCATTCAGTAGTAGCTTTAATATGGCTAATGTGCAGAGCTCTTGTAAGGGATCTGTTAGCCGATGATGGATGAGAGGCAAGCCACCCAAGCCTTAGCCTTTCCTCACTTGAGAGTCTGTCAGCTTCTTGAGTGGATGAGCACAATTAGCGTTGAAACCAGAGATCAGGCTAATCTGATGGCATGCTTCAACAACGGAGGGAGGGAAAGGAGGTGGGGGGTTGGCCCTTTGCCACTAACTACAACGAAGAAAAGTGTTGGTTCCCATCTACAGAGATAGTGAAAGAAATATAATTCCACACCATTTCAAAACAATATATTCATTTGAAAGCTCACAGAGTAAGTATAGTGAAAGTGCTGATGTTGTACAGTCTACGGTACTATCTACAGATGTTTCATATTCTGACTAATAATATATTAATACAAAATTTTGAGCCTCACAAAATTTTTCTCAAAATTTCAAACCTCAGTCTATGAAATTTTAAAAATGAGCAAACCCAGTATGTGAGTTGGGGGGGGGGTGATTAGAGGAAGAGCTGAAAATAGCAAAAGGGGCGGGTGCGATAAAAAAAAAACGAAGACAGAGAGGAGAGGGGGTGGGCAAGCAAGAGAAACAAGCAGCGAATGTGGATAGCAGGAAAGGCTGGCACGGTGCCATCCATTCACAAGTAGCGCCAAGGCGGGCTGGCATTCGTGCACAGACGGTAGGCGGGTAAACGTATCCAAAAAAGGGGACCAGCATCATTTGGCTCAAACTGTCAAACAAGTGAGTTTTTTTTTTTGTCGCTGGCTACGGCCAATATAAGACACATGGGAGCTTTTGATTCTGTAGTGCAAAAAAAAAAAAAAAAAAAAAAAAAGACGACGAACCCATCAGACGGGCATGGTTACTACAGGACTACAGGCGTCTAGATCAGAAGTGAAGCACGGGTACGGACTGACAGACTGACTGGCAGTTCAGTCTGAGTGTACAGATCAATCATCACGATTCTGAAAGCAATGCGATGCCAACTGCTAAAACCCTACTCTCCTACAAGAAAGGAGGATACGAAGACTGGAGGAAAGAATGATGATGTATAAAGTTGCTGTGGTGGCGCTGTCCGAAGAGTGGTGAAGAGGTGGGACGTACGGAAGCACCTCCCTTGGTTTTCCTCTCTCGGCGATTTCCCCTGTGCCAGGCGGGCAGCTAGGCGGCAGACGCCATGCCAACGTCCGTCCCTGTTGGCAGCTCCAGTGCGGTTGCGTACGGCGAGGCGGCTTTGTGCACCGTCTTCTCCGGAGGCTCTGCTGTTCCGATTCGCGGCGACATCTTGTTTCCGATTTATGCCATGGCATCGGGCCAATGCGATACCCATGTTGGATGGCGGTCGAATTGCTGTGGCATCTGGCGCGGAAAGATGGAAAAGCGGTGGGAATGGTAAATGAAGATCCCGTGCCCGTCGCGGGTCGGCTGTCGAAGATAAGGCGAATCGAGAACAAACAAAGGCATTAGAATGCCGTCGTTGACTAATTAAACACACAAAAGTTTACGCTGGTAATTAGCATGACGGATACGACGAAAGGGAAAAAAAATAACGGGGAAAAAAAACCCAGCAAGCTGGTACAGAAGAGGTGGGTTGTGATGCCGGCGCCGTTTCTGTGCCAAACCCCTCCTTTTCTTTAACCACAGTATTTTTCTCCTCATAAAGTACTACCTCGACCAGCCACCTGCCACTCACCACTGCGATGAGGAACGTCTACCATGGGCACTGCTACTGCAGATCCTGCCAATCTGCCAATCGCTTGCTTGCAGCAAGAGGAGGGACCAAGAAAGGACCTGAGGGACTGTGCCAAGGGCAAGAGCAGCTGTTTACAAAAGCCACATAAAAAGGAAAGAAAGGGAATCAGCAAACACAGGGACGCATACTAATGAACCGCCACATAAAATTATAATCAAGTCAACAGACGGGGATTAATTTATGCTTCTCTCTCTTAACGAACCGTTAATTATTCTCGATTCATTAAAAGGGAAAATTGCGTTCAATCTGTTCCAGGGCTGTGGATTTCGCTCGTTTAAGATCAACTTTTTAAATGGGAGGGGGGAAAACAAACTGAAAGCACGAAACTCTACCTTAGCAGCAAGCAAAGCTATGACACAGAGGTAGGCATGCAAAGCAGGGCAAGCAGGCATGTGTGTGTGTGTGTGTGTGTGTGTGTGTGAGTGTGTGAGATTTATCTACATTCACAGCAATCACCGGGGAGATGAATGGCTCAGGCAGTAGACTCTGGACACCGTCAAGTAGCATGGGAAGACGAGGGGGATGGCACAACAGCCAACAGCTGAGACAACAGCTGAGCAAGAACTTGGTGGAGGGGGCACAGAAGGCAGAGGGACAAGCCTGCAGCCACAATACCAGACACTTAATGAAGGCAGAAGCCGCCCCGCCAACCTGCCTGTAACTCCGCCAAACAGCGCAGGGGGGCTATGGGAACATTTTCAGCACCCTAAATTTTGCCCCCACCTTGCCAGCCAAAGAAGAATCTGCCAAACTCCTCCCTGCTTTTGTTTTTGTTTCGGGTTTACCATCTAACGCAGATGTGATGAAGACAGTACCAACTGTTCGTTCTTGCGGGATCGGTACCTCTCGGGTTCGGGGAGCGCTACCGGATGGTTCCCGTGAAAAAGGCTACGGGCACGGGGCACAGAGCCAAGGACGGGCGCTGGCGGATTTAGAAAGAACGGATCGTATCATTAAATTCATTTTCATTTGTTAAAACGCGGCGCGACAATTAAAACAGGAATTAGCGTGGGGGATGGAGCGTCATCAACTTATGGTAATCGCAAATGGATATCCCAAACTTTTCCCTTACAGTTCTTCGTCCTCTTGGATTTTTATTTTTTTTGGTGGACGAGGGGCATGACTGTGGAATATGAATAATTGAAGAAGTCATCCAAAGGGAGGGATTATAAGATCTTTGTGCTTCCTACACCGCCTTGGCATAACCTTCAAAATGACACAGCCAAGGCTGCCATCAGGATGGGCTTGGCAAACGCTGGCATCTTGGAGGGGGATCTCAGCCACGATTGCTTATTAAGCATTCGTTATATGCGTTTGTTAATTGCTTTAAGCATTAATTCGCCGTGGTTCCTTGGGTTTCGTGTTTTTTTTCTCCGCGGAATATAATGTGGATATTTTAACCATTTGGAGCTAATGGGGTTTTAAGGATCTACCTATTTTAATTCCCCTAGGATGTTAATTGCGCCTTGTCTTCATTATGCAAATGGATTACAAAAAAAAAGAAAAAAAAAGACTGCTAACACAGACAAGGAGGGAGAGAGAGAGAGAGAGAGAGAGAGAGAGAGAGAGAGAGAGAGAGAGACATGGGGAGACAGGAAGAAAAGAAAGGGAGAATATTTTCCTTCCCCTCTCCATAAGCCAGCATTCACATAATACCACACTACATGCAAACAAGCAGAGAAAAGCTACTGCAATGCTTAGCAAGGCTAGTCTCTTCCCAGCCTTTCCATGGAAGTCTGTCTCTCTCTCCTCTTTCCCTGCTCACTGCAGCCACATCCTTCACGTGCCAAGGACCGCAGATTGAACTGTATGTGGATCTTACAAAACATGGCCGAGAGAAACCCTGCTTGGAATTTAATTTCTCGCGATTGGATATTACCATCGTTATTAAAAATGACGAGTCCTCGGGTGTTATTAGTGTTGAGATTTGATACAATGTGGTGTCGTTTGACGGGCAAGGCGGAACGGAGAAAAGACAACAAGACTGTGGACGGGGACCGGGCTAATGTCCTCTGTGCTTAATCATCGTACAGCAGAATGGTTTTATGCATATTTCATTTGCATATCATTAAGTCGCTAAGGCACACTGGCAACTGGCAGCGGAGAGCAGGGAATGGAGGAGCACAAATTGAAAAAAAAAAGAAAAAAAAAAAAAAAAATAAACAGCGA
>JAOVVH010000042.1:10021600-10034112 GCA_028566435.1 Scorpiodoras heckelii
TCTCTCTCTCTCTCTCTCTCTCTCTCTCTCTCTCTCTCTCTCTCTCTCTCTCTCTCTCTCTCTCTCTCTCTGCAATCCACTGCCTTTGCCCTGTTTGATTGTGGATAGCAGTGGGAGTTGAAGTGACTGTGCCTTTCAAAAGGAAAAAAAGGGGTAGGGTTAAATCCCTACTCCACTGCTCCCTGCTAATTCCTCTTGTTCCTCCAAGAAGGATTTACTTCTGCTGCCAGCCTTGTGAAAGGCTTTCTCTGGCCATCCGAAAAGTTAGCCATCGCCTTCCTGCCAGGGTGTGGTTGCTATAGCAGGGGCATCATGCATGGCTATTCCATCTGAGGTCCTGCTGAGAATGTCGAACTTGGGGGGCGGGGCTGACAGCAACCAAAGAAGTCAGGATTAGATTCCAGGACAAAGCCGGACAGGAAGACTTCAGAAGGAACGAATGGGAATTACAGCAGCAAAAATAATGCAAAGTGACAGAGAGGGGAAATAGAAAAATAATGGCTTACAAGATTAGTGCAGGAGGGTAAGAGAGGAGGAGACAAAAATAAAAGGATGAAAAAGAATGTTTTCATTTGGACAATAAGTATCTTGAGAGCACGGAGCAGAGAGGTGAGCAAGCGAATCCAGGAAGTGCCACTGCAGCTCAAAATGGTAATTTCCAGCTTATCCCTGTTTTCCAAGCTTGATCTCTCAGGCAAGGACTTGCATCATTGAATAAACATTTGAACTGGACGTGTGGATGGGATCATGACGGATTCATCATCCATGAGTCTGACAGGTCCAAAATGCAATAGTCTGATTGCATCAAGTTATAAATACTTCATTTAAAATTAAGTGGAATTTTTTATATTTGAGATAAAAGCTTAGCCTGTGACAGAACAGAGTCCACATGTAACGTAGAAAAAAATAATGCAATAGTGTGCAGAATTATAAAATTATTCCTGTTATAATAAGCCCATTTATTTTGCCTTGCTAATTTTGTGTCAGTGTTAAGTGAAGGTGGAGTTTGAGCAATTGGTAAACTTTTTGGCAGGTATTATAAATGCTTGCCCAAAATAGGGGTAAGAGAGAAGAAACAATTTATTATAATATGAGAAAACTGGATATTAACAGATATAACTAGTGTAAAAAAAAATACCTACCAGAATAATTAAATCTAAACCATCACACACACGCACCCTTGTCTCATGTGCCTACTCATTCATTTTTTTTGTATGCCTCCGAGTAGTGCAATATTCTGTGAATTGAACAGAATTGCTGAATGTGCCACTTTTTAAAGGTATTAACATTATCCTTTATTGAGTCAAACTCCTTAATCGTCTTAAAATTTTACAATAAATCTCAGATTATTGCTGTTCCTAATTCCGGTCAATGCCTGTGTTCATATTGTTGTCATCTTAATAAGCTTTAAATGCTTTCGCAGGTATTTATGAGAACTAAATACCCTGTAAATAAAGTGATTATTCATATTCAGTATTTAAGGTAACTCACAATAGTGCCACAGAGAATGAAAGGGCACTTTACATTTAAACAATGGTTATCTGTGCACATGGGAGTAATTACCACAAATGTCACAAAAGACAAACCTGATAAAAACCCCAACAATAATACCCCAGCTATCCCTTTCCAAACATCAGTGCAGCTGCCCATCTAACCAAGCATGCCCCATGCATGGAATATCAATATCTGTATCATCATTTTACAAAGCCCAATGCCATTACAAAGGCTGCCACTGCTGCCCCCTCACATGGCCTCATATTTACCCATATTCATCACTGTTGGCTAACCCCATCCAGTATCAGTAGACGATGGAGATTGGCTTTCTTTCTTTTTTCTCGTACTGCACAATGGCATTGATGCAAAGCATAGATATATACAAGCACTGCAGCAGCTGTCCCTCCAGTCCAAGCAAACAAAAAAGCCAGAGCTAATAAATCAGCTGTGATGGCCTGGACAGTATCACACTCATTCACTTCCTTTAGCAGGTCATTTTAGCTTTGGCTGTATGCCTTCAGTCTTATGCACAAGGATGGACTGTCTCAGCTTTGACTGTAACAAAAAAATATTATCTGAGCATAGAGGAAATGAAGGCTATGGTGACAGCTGGATTTCTCCAATGGTTTGTGATAAACATGTGAGTTGTGTGCTTTTTGATTAAAGGGCAATGGTGAGAACCCTTAGCTATAGGAGATAAGTTTGCCAGAGCAGCTATGGAAAGATAACGTGGTCATTTGAACCAGTTTAATAGCCTAATTAATTCAAGATTAAAGTCTACTTACTAATAACCAACCAGTGGTCAAATGAGTATTTCACATGTTGTCCAATATAAGAAAGAACAACGTTGTTTTTCTTGGGTGTAAAAGATGTGGATTCTGCTATGTGTAAGATATCACTTCAGTCTCATTCAATAGCTGGTCACATGATCCTATAAGACATGACTTGGAGGTGTATTGTTCCAGCGGCAGCAGGGCCTATCTAATCACTGCACTGAATGTGGTAAAGCCAGTGATTTGTGGTGCTGATTGAGGTTTGCTGGTGCATTTGGAGCAGGGCGACAAGCATGCATTTCCTCTGATTGGGCTCTCCTGAGGCGTTGAGAGGTTATCCAGCGTGCTTTAACAGATGAGCCGCTGTCAAAAGAGATCACCCAGGGTTCTAGCCACACACCCACTGTTCCTTTAATCACAATGCTGTGATGGACAACCACATGTAGAGCCTTTCCTCATCACTGCAAACTGGTATTCCCTGAACTTCCCTGAACAGTGGCAAACAATATTTAAGCATGAATCAATTAATTGAACAACAGATTGTTTAACATGATGTTCTGCCATGGTTTCTGTTTCCTCAGATTATTTGCTACTAAATGCAGTGGATGCCTGGAGAAGATAGCACCCACAGAGTTTGTGATGCGAGCATTAGAGTGCGTGTACCACCTCAACTGCTTCTGCTGTTGCGTGTGCGACCGACAGCTGCGCAAAGGCGATGAATTTGTACTGAAAGATGGCCAGCTGCTGTGTAAGAGTGACTATGAAAAGGAAAAAGATCTGCTTGGGTCCGTCAGCCCTGATGACTCTGATTCAGGTAAGCAAATAGAAAATCCAGGCTGTAAAAAAAACATTCATGTTAATATTTAGCTTTATCCTGTTTATGTATACACACAAATCCTCATGGTGGAAACCTCATGCTTCCATGATACAGAACAGATGATGATACTCTGTATATCGGAATACATTGAAGTGCCAGGAAAACTGGTAGTTAATACTTGGTAGGTCCCCCATGGGATCTTGGAGGGAACATTGCACAGTCCTCATGCCGATGTTTGTTGAGGCCCCAGTATTGAATTATGATGTTACTTGAGGCAGTGTTGTACACCTATCGCGTGAAAAGATTCTTGCCAGCTGACGCTGGTCACGTTCACCAAAAGTCTTTTTATGGCCACCTACTGTTGTAAGTTTGAGGTTTTGCCAGAATTTTTGTAGTCATGATACACCCTTGAAATGCTCATACATGAAAATACAAACTTTGGTTCTACCTTTGAAATGCTATGACCAATCTCATGAACTTCAACTATTAAACCACGTTAAAAATCACAAAATCGTGATAACTTGCCATTCTCACAGCAGAAACAGCTCTAGAAGCTTCCATAGATGTCTATCACTTTATATACACGCTGGTGGATGCAACCAATGGTGTGCATAGGTGGAGTTGCTGTGTATTTTGCATAGGCATATTATGCACACACTCACTGAAAAAGTACAGACAGATAGCTATACGTACATGAATGGGTAATCTGGCAGCCATGAAGACATAACTGTAACAGAGAGAAGCTAAGACATAGTGATGGACTGCTGCTGGAAAAAATTAGAGCAGTGTATCCCTATGAATAATGGGGTGGAGTTTAGGGCTCTAGGTTCAGCAGCAGGCCTATGCTTCCCATCAGTCCTCTGTTCCCCACTAAAATGTGCATATGCACACTGTGTTTAAAGAGGCCAAAGTATTTGCTAGCCTAATTGGCACTTGCTGCTGATGCCACAGAGGCCACTAAAGGGCTGCTGCACCAAATTGCAGCAGCCTTTCATTTCGGGAAACTGTCACTAGGGGATTGTAGCCATTACATGGGTTTTTAACTTTTGAACTCTGCCATGTCATAGAGTTTAGCCCCTTTTCTAATTACGATTATTATTCTATCACACATAAGCTGCTTTGTCTTATTAGATGAAACCTCCATCCACTGAACAATAAAGCCAATCTCCCGCTTGGCTATTGTAATTACAGTAGGAGAGCCAGGAGCCATTTCATTTAGATGGCACATTAGTATGACCTACTAGAAGAGATTACTATGACAGGGGAAGGCTTTGATTGACCGCCTGAGGATCAGATGTATTATCCCCATCTAATTGAGACACGATCATTAGTTGATTGAATAACATCATAATTTTTTTTGTTTTAAAAGTCATAATGTGGATACGAATATTGGATATTTGGTATCACGCTGGGTTAAAGAATTTTATCACCTAGTAAAGTTGGGTCCCAAGGTTCAACATTGATGCCATGCATTTTGCACACAAACTTTAAGAATATTAGTACATCCCATATATTACTGGCCTAATGTGTGCATGGTCATGGGTATTGATTAGAAGCCTACAGACTTTGTGGTTTTCATATCTATTTCACATCTTTTCCCATATGTGCACAAATTCCACATACTTATTCTCCCTATAGTATAGCATCCTTTATGTGCAGGCGTCTTATCAAAGATTTATTCTGTGCAAAACAGCCAAAGCTGCATGTTATTAATTATAAATGGCACAATGTCCAGTCCAGTGACAAATGTGCATACTTCATAGTGCTTTTGCAAAACGTGGCTGTAGCCTTGTAAGAGGATGTGGCCTATTCTTTCAGCAATAAATTGATAAAAGTATTAAAACCACATGTGTCTCTTTTCATTATGGATGTACTGTGTCAGAATCTCCCGAAAATGTAACAGAACAAAAACATCTATTCATCAATAGCCTGTCTGAAAAATTGCAGAGAAATGTGCTGATTCCTGTGAATGATGGATTTCTCCCCAGAGAAGAGCGAGGATGAGGAGCTGGATATTAAGCCAGAGAAGTGCTCTGGAGGCCCAGGCAAAGGGGATGATGGGAAGGATCCAAGAAGACCCAAACGACCACGTACCATCCTCACCACCCAGCAGAGACGGGCCTTCAAGGCTTCATTTGAGGTGTCCTCCAAACCCTGCCGAAAGGTGAGCAACTGTAATTTACCATCAGGAAACAGAAATGCTGTATATGTGTCTACCATTTATGTAATCTTCATCTTCTTTTAATGTTTGACCTTTTCATAATTTTAATCACAACACCAAAAAAAAAAAAAAAAAAACTTTTTAGGCAATATGGTACTTACACAAATTTAATATTATAGTGCTTGTGTGCTGACATTTCCACACTTCTTGCAGATTAAACAGAATGTGTATAAAATACAGTAAAAAAAAAAATAGCAGGATATAAAATAGTCCATTTAAGATGCATAACTTAATACATGAATAATGCCCCAAACAGTCCTTTCACAGTGACTCCAGTAACCTAGTTCCTAATTTTATACCATTGCATGTAGCCATTAGCCAGATAAACCCCATTCTGTCTTCAGACAAATATGCTGCATTCATGGTGCCTCATAAATGGTAATTTGCAAATTCAACATGCAAAGAGGGGGAAAGAACATAGATGCCTCCACAAAAGTGTGTTTTGTTTGTCAGAGCATATAAAAGTTATTTTTAAAAAAATTAGAATACAGGACTGAGTGGCTATTCCTATTGTTCTACTATAGTGAATGTCAAACATTAATGCAATATTTTCTATTGAAATTGCTGAATAGCAAAAGTAGCATTAACAACTGGTTAGCAGGCTAATGTTAGTAATAATACTAATGCTGATGATTATCTTTTCAAAACAGCAATTATTATAGTCCGTCTTATAAATTTAGCCAAGAACTGTCTCTGTATATTAACTGATCTAAAGGCAATACTGCTATAAACTCATTTAATTTGATGTCAAATTAAGGAGGAACTGGTAGTTGAGAAGGCTATCCCAGGTTGATGAGTTGAAATTTCAAATTGGGGGGGCATTTTCTGTGGCTTTTACCACTTGTAGATACAGAATTACAAGCTGCAACTTTACCTCGGACACAGCAATAGCATTCTCTATCATAAATCTCTTGGTAGGGGGCCTGAGTGATGACTGCTTAAATCCTCACACATTAAGTGTACTTACAGAGTGCACTCACAGAGGACTCAGTAAAATGATGTACTTCTATGTTCAAAATTCTAATGGGTAACAGAATAGTTTTGGATCAGTATGCATATAAACAGCTACATGTGTATATTTAAATGACAGGATTTTAAAATTACAGCTACAAGTGCTTAAAAGATAAACAGAGTTAGTGGGATATCCAGTGTTAAACATTGAACAGTACATGATTGATAACATTGCTAAATTAACTGAAAAAATATTCCTTTGAGATATTTGAGGTTTAGTCATTCTGATGTCTTCATATGCAGGTGAGAGAAACCCTGGCTGCTGAAACAGGCCTGAGTGTACGTGTGGTTCAAGTGTGGTTCCAGAACCAGAGAGCCAAGGTGAGCCCTCATAGCATGAACTCTGCCTATCCGTCACAATGTATTACCTACGAGAACCCAGTGATGTACAGTTGGAGACCACATAACACCACAATCTCCAACCATGGCGCTAAAGCAAAGACCTCCACAAGCACTGCCAAAAGGGAGAGCGCTAGTGGGGATAGAGACAGCAAATCTCAGCTGTAATCTGCCTCAGGCTTAACCTCTCGCTGCATTCCACAAAAAACTCCCTGCAAGGGAAAGAGTGATGCACTCACATCCATCGCATTCTTATGTTAGTGTCTGAAACCCACCTTCTAGCTCTGATGCTATCTTCAAAAGCCCAAGGATAATATAATGTATTCAGATAGACGGCTGTGAAGTTCAAGTAGAGGTGAACAACAAGGAGCATCAAATTTTTTGAGTTAGAAAAGAGAAAAAGACAGAGTTCGAGATGTCCCGAAGTGTTCTGATTGTGCCTTTATCTGTGTTTTTTCAGATGAAGAAGTTGGCCCGAAGACAGCAGCAGCAACAGGAGCAACAGAACTCCCAAAGGCTGGGCCAAGGTACAGTGTCCCAGCATGAACCTCATTGTAAACTTGTTTGTCTGAAAAAACAGCAGAGATTTTTTTTATGCAAATTAAGTTTTTGTGCCTCCTCATTAGCTAGGTTATTGGATGGTTTTCACTGGTATGTCACTAGCCATGTCTCCACCAGCATCTCAGATCAGTAGACTATCATAATATACTGTATGCTAGAATTATGGGTAATTCTTACTGACTTTCCCTTTTGTGTTGTGTGATGCAACATCAGTGGTGTCCAACCTCAAACATTGCAGATGCTGAGCTCTGTCAGCTAAGACACACACAGGAAAGAATTGTGCAACTATTGATATGCAGGGGTGTCTGTGAAGGTGGCCGATTCATTTACAATACAAACACATTAAATTTGCCTGCATTTTGACCCAGCGCCCACCTTCTTCCCTTTCAACTGAAAACAACCTTGCAGCCCCTTTTTGACAGACTGGCATCTCGTGTTTCTATTCAGTCAAGCATGGAGTACAAGCTAGTCTCTATTTCTGATTTGGATTGCTACATATCTTGATGTCCTTAGATTACTATGGCCAGTCATTTCAGGTAAAAGTCCCCTTTTGATTTCATATTAAATCGTCCAAAACCTGGAAACATGGTGGCATGCTCTCTTGAGACATCATGTACAGTACATGCCCTTTATAGTTGATTTATCATAAGATCCTTTAAGAACTTGGTAAAGATAAAAAAAAATATATTATTCAAAGCACTGTGCAACAGAGCATTAGTCCTGAATGAAATTTACTATTATGCTGTTAAAATAGTCATTGCCCATTTGTTGTTCTCTTACTTTTTTCTAAACCATTGTTAATATTTTTCCTGTCAAGAAAACAATCTGGCATCTTTGACGAGCCTAGAGTCTAATCATTCCAGCTTTCAGATCTCCAAGTCTACAGAATTACAGAGAGTCTGATTTTAGTGCTAAATTTAATGTTATCAGTGTTACTACTGAACTATGATATTGACATTTCATAAATACATGTGACTACTTGCACTAAAGTGCAAAAAGAATAAATCCAACCACACTGGTCCTGTTGGCAAATTTGTTTTACTCTAAAGCAAAACATAATTAACGGCATCAACATAAAAGTAAATTTAGTTTTAAGATCCCTAGAGAGATAAGGGATGAAGCATGCATTTCTGTTGTACAACACGAGAACAGTTCTTTCTCTCTTTACTTTGGGGAAATCCCAAAGCTAATATTGACATTTTACTGCTGAGCAGACCCCCTTGTACCTTCACTGCTGGAAACTCATAATCTGGAGATCATTGAATCATCTTCAGCTATAAACCAAGAGTAATAATACTTTTATTTTATAGACCAATGTTAGACTATCCTCATGGTGCATCCAGTTATGAGGCTTTATCACAAACTTGGCGGTAAAAAAATAAATAAATAAAAAAGGGCACAGCGCTGGGTTGCTGTCAAGCACCAGAAGTGTAGAGTCATCACATCCACACAAGTTCATAGTTCCACTTTTCCAAACTCTGATGAATGTGTCATTCAGGAGTTCTGTGGTGTCCTGCAGACTGCTTTACCTCCCTGTCACTTAAATTAGATCATTGATGTGGACAGTGATATACTTATCTTTTTCTGCCTAAATCCAGAAATACTGTAGACATGGTGGAACATGAACTGAAAAGTAGCTTTGTGGGGAGCGGACCTTGTCATTTGGAACAGTTGAATGCTTGCTAAAACATTCATAGTACTCCTATGAGCAGACCACTGCCTTTGTAGTGCAACATAAACTACCCCTCAGCAAAATTTTCCTATGTACATCTTGGTATGCAGTAAATGTCCAACATCAAATATCCTTTCACTAGAAACAAGAAACACGTAATAGACCATTGTGGTGATCCTTAGAAATTAATTTAAATGATTTTTGCATAAGCTCACCACTCTAAAGAAAAGATCTGAAATAGTGGGCTCTTGTCTAAAACCCACAAGACTCATAGCCTTTAGCTCTTGAAGGGTCTCATGGAGAATTTCTCATTTAGATTTGTCTGGGAGAATCTTGTTGTGCTCCAGTGCAAGCATGTTTCTTGTTTGGTAGTGTTTCATGGAGCTCGGCTTGATTTTGAGGGCAGATGTTATCATTATAGTTCATTCTGCTGAAAATGTCTGTTCTGACAACCATTTTTACAAAATAAACCAATAATAAGTGTTTTGCATTATGTAAAGCAACTGCACAGTTATATGTACAGAACAGAAAGAGTTGGACTCTTGGTTTTGATCAATCTAAAACCATACTCAGCACATTCTTATGTTATTTTCCTATCTGCTTCCAGAGGTGATGTCCAATAGGATGGAGAACATGATGAATTCCTACACACCACTGGCTTCTGCACAGCAGCAGATGGTTGCCATGGAAAACGGTTACACCGCTGATGCCTTCCAGCAGGGCCTTACGCCACCTCAGATGCCTGGTGACCACATGAACCCATATGGTTAGTAGTACACCATGTGTTTAGACCATAGCTCAGCATGGTCTCCAACCATACCATGGAAATTTCTGTAATCTAGGTATTTTTGGTCCGTACATCAGTACTATGATCTCCTTGATTAATAGACATCCAGCAACCTTAACATACAGCTACTAGAAAATCATACTACACACATAACAGGCCAACCCCCACTAAATGAAATTCATACAAATGCATTTGCAAAGCCAGTTATTTTTCAAAATTTCTAATTCGGTGAAACCAGCATCTTCAGTTCCTACACCAACCAACAATCATCTCATCTATCAGTGTGTGTTTGAGGATAACACATCCGTTTGCTATATGTCCTATTATGATCAAAGGTGAAACATGTAAGGACAACACTGGATAATCATGATGTGTGACAGTCTAGTAATGAAGGTCAAAAATATGTATCTATATATCCATTTACAAAATATTATCCAGTAATAAACCCTGACATTTTAGAGAAATACAAGCATTGTGAAACTAGCAATTTTTTTGTCAGTATGGACAAAAGCTCATAATACCAGAGAGAAGTTTCTGTAATACTTTTATGGCCAATGTTCTCAATATTATTAACTCCATGATGAGTGTTGCTCATGTATGTTTGGTCACAGTTAGGCAATGAAGAGGTCCCAGGTGCGTTGTCATCCATTCCCTTTAATGGCAGGGCCCCAATCCCCAGTTTCATCACACACCAGCTCAGGGTTTATGGCATAACAACAGGAAACAGGCAGCATTGCCAGCTCATTAAAAAACCATAGCCCATCAACCTGTCACTGTCTTGTGTAATGGTGTCATTAAGATTGGAACTGAGTATTAAGCCTAACTGTGCCCACAAGGAAAATGGCAAAAACAGAAGATTAGCAGAGAAGCCAACATAACCTTGCTTTTTTGTTTAATTATTATTTTTTTTGTTTGAATATATTTGATAACTACTTGAATGCTTGTTGTTTTCATGCAAATAATTACAATTAGTGATTCAATAATCTGGCAAAGGGTATGATAATATAAGGAGAAAAAGTGTATAATTAAAAAAAGTCTGAGCATAATTTGATTATTCTTGATTTTATTAAACACCATTGGTCAACCTTGTCATTTTCCACAGGAAATGACTCCATATTCCATGACATCGACAGCGACACCTCCTTGACCAGCCTTAGCGACTGCTTCATGGCTTCCTCAGAAGCAGGCTCACTGCAGGCACGTGTGGGAAACCCCATTGACCGACTTTACTCCATGCAGAGCTCTTATTTTGCATCATGAAAGCCAGAATGGACAGGGACAACCAAATGTGGGTTCACTTTACGCAACCCACTGCTCCCTTTATTACATGCCTCGGAACCAAGAACTCTCAGCAAAGACCTCTACTATGGATAACGGGCCAAAAAAAACCCCAAAGTATGGAAATCATAGAACTTGAAAACAAGCGTCCTTGATATTCAGTAGTGAAAAATGCAGCTCAGGACACCTGGTATTCTGAGGCTGACAGACTTTTTCTAGATATGTTTGTACAATACTTTCACAGAAGTAGCACGGCTTGTCAACATCCACCTATGGTAGAAAAGATGTACAGTTGAAAGCCCTGAAGCCACAAACCTCAGTTCACAGCAACCTGCCAGGGGAGGCTGCAGATCAAGACATAAATCTCACAATGCATGAAGTCATATTCTTTGTGAACATGGCATTGAAAAAGAAAATCTTTAGAAAATAGCTGAAAAAATCTTGTGTTGTTGAGATGTTTAAATGTGATGTTTGGACTCTCATTTTTATTTTTTGTCATGTTCAGCATTGCATTTTTATCACTTTAATAGGTTTAGCTATGAAAGTGGAGTTAGAAATCGTAGAGGGAAGAGGAATGTATAGTGTACATGCTTGCGTTTGTGTGTGTGTGTGTGTGTGTGTGTGTGAGAGAGAGAGAGAGAGAGAGAGAGAGAGAGAGAGAGAGAGCGTTGGTGTATGGTTGAGTATGAGTGTTTGATGTAGTCACCTCTCTGTCTGTGTGTTGTGATTCAGCTTGTTATAGTTTGAAAGACAGTAAGAGAGACAGCAAATGCTCTATCCTTGTGTAAATATATGTTTCCCGAACAAATCAGCTGTGCATGTTCAAATGGAGAACATTCTATTTATTTAACTAAACCATGCTCTTGAAGGTACTTAAGCAACTGAAAAGCTTTATTTAAAAAGGAGAAAACACATCAAGTAGTTCAAGCATTATCATCACAGCTCATGTATTTATCATTTAATGATTAAATATAGCCCCTTTTTCAGCTTAGATGTACATCAGCAAATGTGTGCTATTTATTTGTTATAAGCCCAAAACAGGGCTTCTCAACCAGTCCTGGGGACCCACTGACCTGAAATGAGGATTTCTTAACTGTAATTCAGCTGATTATTAAGCCCTTCCTCAGCTAGATCAGGTGTGTTGGCAGTGAAATGTTGGAACGCTGAGCAGTTCAGTTGGTTCCCAAAATGGAAGCTGAGAAACCCTGCCCATGAACATTTACAAAATGCATTTCCAAATGTGAACACTGCTAAATTACCAAAGTTTGTTGGTATAATGAATAAACTCTGTTTCTCCTGACTTTCAAAGTTCTTTTACAGTCTCAATAATCTGCTCCTTAACTAAAACAGGTAAAAAGTCAGAATACATGGACAGTAATACGCAGACTTTGTTTCCTTCCTGAAAACATGGACTGCAGTGTGTATATTTTTGCTACTATGAGTCAACGCTACTTGTGAAATAAGGTTTATTCATTAATAAGCATATATATATATATATATATATATATATATATATACAGGGGTTAGACAATGAAACTGAAACACCTGGTTTTAGACCA
>JAOVVH010000042.1:10085656-10095662 GCA_028566435.1 Scorpiodoras heckelii
AAATACAGAAATAGACCCCGTAATTCAGACTGCGCCTTATAATGCGGTGCGCCTTATGGTCCGGAAAATACGGTACTTGGAGAATTTTTTTTTTTTTTTCTGAAAAAGTTTAATGACCGACAGGGCATGATTCTAGCCACTTAAATCAGAATAACACATCACACACATTTGTTGTGTTGCGATCACAGCGTGTTATTTAAAATCCCTATAACTTAGTAGCTGATAGTCTCGTGAGACCTTCATAAAGCAGTCCTTTCAATGTTCATTTAAAATTCATTAGACTGGTAATAGCCTCGTTAACAAAAGGAGAAGAATTGCCACATTAGATGTCTTTTGATGTTTTTTTATCAGACAGATAATGTTATTAAAATCTTACTCATTGGATTAATACCTAAAACCAGGAAATGGGGTATTTCTGGTAGAGTAAATGCTTATGTCTGCATGTCCATATTGTTTGGCCATATTTCTCAGTTTGTGTTTGATTTTTGGTTGTATAATTATAAAGTTATTTTAAATAATGTAACGAACCCTGTTTCTTATTCTCCTTGTAGGTTTTCTGCAAACCAGGTGAGGCGTCAGGGAGTCATGGAGGACGACAGCGGCTTCATAGAGTTTGATGTGCCAGAGTTCAGCAACACTGTCCTTAAGCAGCTCAATGAGCTGCGGATCCAGGGTAAGCTCTGTGATATCATCGTGCACATTCAGGGGCGACCTTTCCAGGCACACAAAGCTGTGCTGGCTGCCAGTTCACCATACTTCCGTGACCACTCGTCTCTAGGCACCATGAGTGGGCTCTCCATCTCGGTGATCAAGAACCCTGCAGTGTTTGAGCAGCTATTAACCTTCTGCTACACGGGACACATGGAGCTGCGTCTGCGTGATGTCGTTAGCTTCCTCACAGCTGCCAGCTTTCTGCAAATGCAGGCTGTCATTGATAAGTGTACACAGATCCTGGAGGGCCTCCACTCAAAGATCAGCCTGCCTGTAATTTCTGGCCGGGGAGAAGCTGAAGATGACCTTGATTCAAGAGCTGGACAAAATGGTGCAAAAGAGGTGGGCATTTTTTTAAATCCTACCCAGATTTCCCCACCCTATTACCATAGAAAAAGCCATCGAGTAGAAGCAAGTGGAGGAGGAAAAGGGCTCGCGCACTTAGCAGAGGAAGGGCAGTCAGATCGAGGGAGCGATTGTGCTTCAGAGCAGGAGGCATCAATGGAAGCAGAGCCTGATCAAGTAGACTTGATTGAGAAGAATGGGCAAGTCGCTGATATTCACATCAAGCTGGAAAAAATAGAGCGGCCCAGCTACTCAGACAGTTCCTCAGCAGGTGATGATAGCTACCACACAGAACTGGTGGATGGTGAGCAAGTTCTAGCAGTGACAGTGGGTCCTTATGGGCCTGTGCCACCCCCTACTCAGTACACCTATTCCGCACTTCCTTCATCCTGCTACGTCGGTATCAGCCCATCCAGTCCCTCTCAGTCAATTCTCAGTGGATTTCGAGGTGGCCGCACCAGACCTAAGCGTAATATGCCAGTTCCGGCTGATGTACTTACTCAGCTTAAGCCAGGCACAGAGGATGGAGAGGGAATAGCATCAGGAGTTGTTTTTGAGAAAGATGTGAGGGAAAGAGGTCTCCGTGGCCATTGGTATCCATTCAACGAACGCCTTGTGTGCGTCTACTGTGGCAAGTCCTTCAACCAGAAAGGCAGCCTGGACCGCCACATGCGTTTGCACATGGGCATTACTCCATTCGTCTGCAAGTTCTGTGGCAAGAAGTACACACGCAAAGACCAACTAGAGTATCACATTCGTGGCCACACGGACAATAAACCCTTCCACTGCCAGATTTGCGGCAAGTGCTTCCCTTTTCAGGGCACCCTCAACCAGCACTTACGTAAGAAGCACATGGGTTCCGGCATCGAGATGAACAACCACACAGGCTCACAAGGGGAAGCAGCAGATGGCCAGCGAAGGGCACCGGTGGAGGTCTCGGAGACCATCTACAGTGATACCTATAACGATGATGGGTCTGCAAAAACCGCCAGTGAGGAGCGTGTAAAGGGCAGTGCCGAAGAACCCCCTGGATCCAGATCTGATTATTAAGAAATCAAGATTGTAGTGGGTTTCCTTCTGTGATGTGCAGCATTTAAAGTTGATCGTTTGTAGAGAAGAGGATGTTGAACCTGCCTTGCACATTTTGTATTTGTGCATTTTTGTTATCTGGTTTAAGAAGATATAACGCCTTCTTAATAAGCAAGTTTTTCAAAGGTGAGGGGAATTGTAGTCAGGGAGAAGGATTGAGTGGGACATCTCAATAATTAAGGCCTTTAAAGAGTTTTTTTATTGTTTTTTTTTATATAGATAATTTCCATGTTTTTAAGCATAGAGTAATACAGGCATGTTGCAATAATGAATAATGTGAAAGCTCAGTTAAGATGCTTGTCATATCATGCTTTTACCTGATCTGTTTTTGCACATTTGGCCTCAGATAGGCCAATAACTCACAAGTTTTCCCTACCAGTGCAAAAGCTCTGTGACACATCTGTTCAATACCTCATCATACATCATATGTAACATAATCACAATAACACAGTATTGTCAAAGTTTATTCAGCTCCAACCGGGTTCTACCTCAGTCCAGAACCTGAAAGGAAGTGAAGCAGCATCTTGTTTTACAAGGTTTCAGTTGCTTTACATAGCAATCTTGGCACAACACATTTTCACTACACAAAGCCTTGGTACTACAGTGAACTGTTTGTTTGAGACTGTCTGAAATCCACACTGCGGTCACTGGATTTGTTAAAAATGCTATACGTTTTTGAGAAAGGTGCTTTTTTTTGGTGGTTAGATTTATAAGGTTATAGACTACCTGCTCTATGCAGCATTAAGGATGGGGAATTAAACACCAGATATTATGAATTGTATAGGTATTTACAGTTTGGAGTTTGGGTCTACAACAACAAGTAAATACGTCACATACCTAACTGAAGATATTGTAAGAAAACCCCTTTATGTTTTTAGAGATTTTAAAACAAGAACATCAGTATATTTTAAGAAGTCAGAAGTGCTGATGTTAGTTTTAGTTTTTCTGTTGCAGTATTCATTTGCTGGTTGTTGCTTGTTGTGCTGGACCACATTTTCTACTATGTAAAAAATCCTGACGCCCAGAAACATATCTGAGCAGCACAAGTATAGTCTCAGTACTGAAAATCATGCCGAAAATCCTCAACACTAAACAAGCGTGAAATGCATTTTAGATTAGTGTAAGATGCGTCAGTACATTATTTGTTTCGGAGCTAACAGATCGTGTATAGCTTTAAACAGTTCAGATGATCCCCAGGTTGGGGATGAATGTCTTTAGTTGTCTTTGAAGCTTCCTTTAAAGAGATTTATTATAAATAAGAAATACTCACCAGAGGACAAATTTGAATTCTGTCGGTAAAGTCTAAACTAATACCTTTGAGAAGAAATTTAAACAAACCACAAACCTTAGTTTGTTGTCTAAGCTTATGTTCCAAACTTGGCAGTCACTTTCTTATTAATTCGGCATATTAAGAAGGGATGGGTTACGATACTAATCTCAGGAAAACTATCATTGGAAATCCTGCTTCAGTTATCAAGTTGGCAAGGTCTACCAAGTAATATCCTAGATACCCTGACAGTGCAGCATAATTTTACAAAAAAAAAAAAGGAATATCAGGCACTAAAAGTGAAATAAATTCTTAAGCTGAAAATAACGAGGCTGTGCTTGTTTGAATTGGGTCAATAAGTTTCTCTTGTTAAAACAAGAATATAAGCACTGTATACAAGAAACCTAACAATACTTCTGCTTAAAATAATTTTCTTGTTTATGATTTTGATTTTTAAGTATTCTTTGAGCTTGTAGATACAGAATTGATTAGAGGAGTGTGTTCGGCTAAAGGAACACTGCTGCACCATTGGGTATGTTGTACTCTGGAAAATGGGAAAATGACATTAATCTGCCTGCTGTTTAGGCCAAAAGAATCAAGAATGAATAATTGGTTGTACTGTCCAATGTTGGCTTACTTGGGCCTCTGACGGGGACCTACAGTTTCATCGTCATGAATGAAACATTATCTATAGCAAACGTTATGCACTCTGCATGACAATAGGGGTTTATTTCTTCACTGACCAGCATTAGATAATGCGTTTGTTCTAATCTCCATGGTCTCCCATTACAGTTCTTTCTAACGTGTAGAACGTGCAGACGCACCTCGATTACAAGTCAGGTGAAAAAGTTTACCTGTGACAATCACTGGAAATTTTTTCTGACAGTGTTTTGGAAAACAGTGACTCACAATGCTCTATTTGTACTCTTTGAACTTTGTGTCACCTTAATAATTCTGTCACTGTAAACTTTAGTGCTTTTTGCTATGAGAGGCTCTTGTGCAGATTGCTTCAGGGCCGCCAGGCCTGCTTAATAGATACCACTCATACTAGGCATCTCCCATTCGTTATTAAGTAATATGTGATTAGCCTGTGTCTACAGTATTGTAAAGTTTACTTTTTCCTCATTTTACAACCAACATACAGCATCTTCTTCCCTAGACCAAAGCAGATGGTTTTGTAGTTGATTTTAATAACGGTGCTTTTTCTTTTTTGTCTTTGTTTATTATTATTTTCTAAACACCGCTATTTAAATCAGTTTGTTCTTGTTTTTGTATGTTTGATATTGTCTTAAAAAGGCTTGTTATCTAAGTTGAGATTTCGCACTGAGAAAAGTATCAGTGCTTCATAGAATCCTGTGGAGGTTCTTAATTTTTTTCTTATTCATTTTATGTGGCTTTTTTTTTTCCTCTTGTGAAAAAACAGAAATCAAAAGATTTATCAATTATGTACCTACCATAAGATGGGTGTACATGTGCCAAGTGCCCACAGCCATTGTTCTGGTTAAAATGACATGTTTTTGATTGGTTAGATCACATGTAGAAAAGAGATTAGATTATGTCTGCCTAATACTTAGTGCAGTCTTGGTCACTAACCAAAGAGCAAACCAAAAACAATGTAGTTATATACGCTGCACAGTTGAGTGTTGAGAGCAAACCCAAATCCTACAACCAGTGGGTAAAAGTGCTCAAGTTCTTGCTATGATTTTATTTTCCTTTCTTTAACAGTGTATGAACAAAAGAGAAAATCTGCCTAATTGCAGTTAAGGTAAATGTGACTTAAGCCATAAACGTGTGATAGCGGTGGTGCAAAGACAGGATGCTTTCATTTTTTTTTTAAAGATCAAATGATTTAGAAATCTCACATCACATTGAATAATATGTATTAGGATTGAATCTGTGCCTTGCCACAAAAAAACGGTAATTTAGCTGATATACCCCTTATCTAAAGTCATTTATAGGACAGATCCATTGTGCATGAATCAGTTCATTTTGGTCCATATGTATTTATCAAGCAATTGACAATTATGCTTATTAACACCACTTGTCAGGGTTCTCGCTTTATAAATGCATATAATCTTTTACCTGTTGCTTTTATGTGTGTTATACTACGTGTTAAAGTTTTATGGAGTTAAGAAGTTAAATGCAGTAGCAGAGGTGTTGCATTAATAAATGTAATATGCAGTTTTGTCCAGAAGAGATTGTAGCAGGTAATAAAGGGACAATCAGACAGCTTCAGACACGAGAAGCTACCTCTTGAACTAAGCGAATTATACCTTCAACTATTGAATTTAACTTTTAATTAGATCTTGGCAGAATAAATCTTTTCATTGTGCCAGCCACTTTGCAGTTTAATATTGAAGTGCATGCTAGACCACTTGTAGATGTAGAAATGTACTGCATGGTGGTTACATCTATAACAAAAACCCAAATGGAGCTCTGTATTTCTGTTTTATATATTTTATTTTTGTTTTAAATGTTATTGTCCGGCATGCACTTAAGCTGAACTTAAAAAAAAATAATCAAAAGATATTCTACATAGAGGGGACTAGCTTACCTTATCTTAGTTCCTCTTTAATGGGACTCAAATATAAGGCCTCAAATATTTCACTTCTAGGGAGTTTTAACCTTTTTAATGGTGCTTTTAGACTGGTCAGGTGTATTTGATTTTTTTATATACTAATCCATGTGTACATAAGGGACATAGTGGTGATTTTAAATATGATTGAGTTTAACAAGATTACTACCAATCAACTCATTTTGACAGGATAACTGTTCACTGTTGTGTTCACACCACAGAAAGGCCAGACAGTTTCTATGAGCTGTGAGCATGAATCAGAAAGAAGGGTTCACAGGAATAGCTACAGGACTACTTTAAGAATTTGCAGCTTGTCCTTATATCAAAGCTGACTTGCTTCAGGTAGTTTATGAACACTGATATTAGTTATAAAGTCTTCCATTGCTTCTCTGCTTCTAATGTGTCCCCACTGTGTAATATGCAAAAGCAATATCCTTTTTAAAGCAGTTTGGCACTGCAGTCTGTTGCACATTACAGAAGAATCACGTCTCAAAGTGAGTGCTATCAGTGATATCAGGGAGCGGAGGAGGAGGATGATTATAATGATTATAACTAATATACTTGTGAAAATGCTTCAGAGTTTGGTTTCTTGGTTTACTACAGTTCATAGGCTATCAGCTGAAGGCTATGAATTTCTGAGCCTCATGGATGTTTTGTTTGTACATATGTCTACGTTTGTACTGCATCCATCTCCCACTTCACTGCAGCCAGTTCAATGCTGTGTCCATGTCAAATATGAAAGGCATCCTGGGAGGGATATGCTGCTTCCCCAAGAACCACAAAGATCTCTTCCACATCCTCATGTACTGGGACTGCAGATTTAACTAAGACCATCAGAACTTCAGAACACCACATTGAAAGTAATAAGTATGTCTTATTGGTGGATTTCTGCTATCAAACAGTCCCTGGAATTCTGTTTGCTTCTGGCTCTCATGTATTCTGTTATATGGCAAAAAAAAGTACAACTCAGGGTTTACTTGTATTCAGCTATGGCCACTTTGGACACGCAATGCATTTTGTATGTTCAAATTAATCATGCACTTTTACTTCAGGTTGGGGAAGCAAGTCCTCAGTCAATGGTTCCCAAAAAACAGTCTGCCTCATGGGTGTCTGTAAAACACCCACCTTTTTTTTTCTTCCATTTTTACTTTCTGTATCCATGGGATGAGCACAGGGCTTTAGCATCGAGGAAATGCCGGAGATCTTTGAGCTTTTTCCATGGAAGTATCTCTCTCTAATCCACTATATTAACAACCTCACAAACCCTACTGTGAACCTCAGAAATTCTACTGTTTTATACACTTATGAAGTACGTTGAAGCTAGCTGGTGCCAATGCTGTAAAAGTTAACTCACCATTTCTGAATTTTGTTTCATAGCATGAAATAATATATTTATTCAAATTATATATTTTGCTCATAATCATTCTGTGCTGCATTATTTTGTTTTACAGAGCTTGTAAATTGCTTTTTTATGATCTATAAATGACAATAGATGCACAAAATGCATTTGTTCATAAAATAAAGATGCTGATTTGGCAAATGTGTTTTGTGTGATTTTGTTTACATTTTTTTAAATTATTTTTTTATAATGTAATAAAGATGCTTAAGCTTTTTATAATGCTAAACTTTAGACCTGATAGATACGTGGATAAAGTAAAAGGACTTAGCTTCGTGTCAGGTTTGTGTGAAGCACTGTTTGCTTTTCCCCACCTGAGGTCGCTATTTACACTTGATTATAAAATAACAGGCCTATCAGTGAGCCTTGGTGTTTATGTTTACGTCCATTATCTGTAGGTAAGATTGATATCGAGTCTAATCAGTGCATGTTACATAATGATTTTGGCGACGGAGGAGCTTACTCAGTCCTATAGCTCTTTTTTTATATTTTTTTTTAACAATTTCTCTATAATATAGAAGGATGATAGCTACCTACTCATACATTTAGTTACATTGGTATAGTATTGAAAATTGCTACAGTATTACAGTAGTGTTAGTTTTCATGGTTTAAAATTTAATCGTATGAATTTAATCGTGAAAAATTCACGGATTAGCTACATTCCCTATGAAACATCAAGAAAACTATTTAAAATGCCTCTCTTTAATTCCCCATTTGGAGGACAGGAAATGACAAGTATAAGTAAATAAATGCACAAATAAATAGTACATAAATAAAAAAATAATTTTTTGTCAAAAAATTTGAAAATGGCATATCAAAATAAATGCCTTGAATTTATTTCTATATTTCCATACAACATCTATTTGGTCTATTTATGTATTTCTACATTTATTTTTTTCTGCATATCTACACTTATTTATTTCAGTATTTCTACATTCATTTGTTTCAGTATTTCTGTATTTCTGTGTCCATATGCTAATTGAGTGGGCGGTCCTAAACTCACTCTAAAGCAGGATTGGTTAAACGGTTTCGGTTCTGCTGTCTTGGCCTATAGCGCCTGCTTCCTGCTACACCGGAGCGCTTGTCAGCGTTGCCTTAATTAGCTACAAGAAACTCTACTCAGATGATGACGTTCATTCATTTGATGTAGTCCTGTATTACTGGTGTCATTTTTTGCTAATGTTTAAGTTTTTCTCTTTTTTTGCTCATGATTTAATGTTTTTGTTAGCATTAGCATTAATGATATTTGAGAAGCCACTGCGTAGTTAGCTTGAGTCATGTATAGTTGCCAGGAATCGGCGGCTTCTGTCTGGTTCAAAAAGCTGACCAATCCTGTTTTAGAATGAGTTTAGGACCGCCCACCCAATTAGCATATGGACGCAGAAATAAAAATAAATAAATAAATGTAGAAAGATGGAAATACAGAAATAAATAAATAAATGTAGAAAAACGAAAATAAATACATAAATGTAGAAAAAAATGTAGAAATACATAAATAGACGTTGCTGTGTTGACATGTAGAAATAAATTCAAATAATTTTTTTTCGTATGCCCATTTTCATGCCAAAATGTATTTATTTATTCATTTATTTATATATAAAACAATTTATTTGCACATTTATTTATACTCGAGTCATTTCTCGTCCTCCATAGCCCCAGCCGGTAATCTCAGCTGGAACGCACTTCACCCCGCCGTGTACTGCCGCGTGTGAACTCGAAAAACACGCACCTGCGCGACATGATGCTGACCTAATTCACGATTGGTTGCTTTGCGCGGGGCGGGTCTTAAGAGCATAATCCTAAAACGTGATTCGTCCCAATTGCTTTCCATCAGAAACCTGCTCGCGTACCTGACACTAACCGATGTCTATGGCCAGCTGTTGGTGAGTGGTCCTGTCCGCCAGTAACGTGGCCAGTAACCACACGATTACATACGTGCCGCGCCATAGCGTGTTTCTCCGCGGGGCTTCTCAGGAAGGATAACCGAAAAGCACCGTTTTAAAGGTGAATCCAGAACAGTGCCATTTCCTTCTAGCCACATCGACACTGGGATTAGAGCAGGCGCGGTGCTCTGAATGATAGACGGCAGTATAGGCTACTTACAGCAACCCCGCTGAATCTGTGGACTCCGGCTGAAGACACGTTACCTTCAACGGGTGAGTTCAGAAATCAAATCCAGATCAGTAAAAAGCACTTTGGGGACATTGAGACACGCGGCAGGGCAGCGACAGGACGTGCGCATGTGAAGCAGGAGAAGAAGAAGAAGAAGAAGAAGGAGAAGAAGAAGAAGGTGCCATTTGCACGCTTGTCAATATCGCGCCTGCGCCATTGCTTTGAAAACATCCTCCAGTACGTGATGCGGTTCATTATGTCAGTACTGGGTTTAGGGGCTGATATTTCGAGCGAACAACATGCTTCGTTATCAGTATTTTTTGTTTGATTTATTAGGGACAGGGTGTGTGTTTTATTTATTAGGGACAGGGTGTGTGTTTTATTTATTAGGGACAGGCTGTGTGTTTTATTAGGGACAGGGTGTGTGTTTTATTTATTAGGGACAGGGTGTGTGTTCACGCTAATTCTGTAGGCTACCTGGTTTGTTTTGATGATCGGACTTACTTAACGC
>JAOVVH010000042.1:10156502-10167108 GCA_028566435.1 Scorpiodoras heckelii
TAAATGCAAGCCATTATGGACAAGGCTGTCTGGCAAATGCCATAAATGTAAATGTGTGTACAAACATGTTAGCAGAGAGGTGGATTAAATTGAATTTGGTGCATGCAATTAATGCACCTCTGCTGAGCATAGTAATAGCACAAATCTATATTTTGCTGCAAGAGTGTTAATAAACCAAGCCTGCAGCACAAACAGAGCTCAATAGTCTGCCATTGTTGTTTCTTCCATCATGGGTTCAAAGCATAAATAGCCATGTGCAAAGTGGGCCATGTAGTCATCATTTTCAAAAGTTTCTGTATTCTCCTGTCTAGATGGTGATGTAAGGATTGCGTTTTCAAAAGATTACATTCAAGTTTGTGCTTTCATGCAACGAAATTGCTGTTGTTGTGTGGACTAAAGGCCAAAATGCAACAGAACATTTTCAGTTTTTGCAAAAAAATCTGTTGTCGTGTGAATGGCCCCTCAGTGACCTCATACTGTTGTTATCTTCCAACATTGCTCAAGGTGGACTGTTAATATCTGATATACTCCATGCATTAATCTGCCATACACAGTCTCTTTCATCTTAACAAGAATGTCATTAAATCATCTACTCACTAAAATGGACAAAATGTCTTTTATCTCATATCCGCATTTATTGGACAAAGTTGTCTTCATTTTTTTTCCAACAGTTTATCCACAAATTGTGACAATCTTGTGTGACTTGTGTAGCTTCATATATAACCAGCTGCATGCACAATGACACTTATTCAAGTGACAGGATTCTGTGTTTCTGATAAGCCATCATGACCATCATCAAACCCCCTTATCCAAACGATAAGTTTGGTACAAAGCTTAATTCAGTACTCCCACAACCGCCCACCCACCTTGGTCCTTCTCTGACACTGCAGCTGGACAGAACTTCCTGAGGGATGAAACAGCCCTTCACAGCACCTTCATTCTGTCCTGTTTATAACTATGCAGTATTAGAACACCTTTCTTCCCTGAGCCTCCATCATAATCTCTGCTTTATCTACCTGGTCTATGTTTAGAGTACTCAGACCTCATGGCATTATCCAGTAAGGATCTGAGGAATTTGTCATTGCCTTCTGCTTTACTGAATGCTAGGTGACTTGTTAGTGGCTAACTGTTCTTAATTTCTTAATTTCTTTTCCCTCTGTTTCTTTAAATCTAATGTTGTGAGAGTAGATGATGCTGTTGAGGACACATCACAGACTGGAGGGTACTACTGACCCTACCGCCTTGCTATGGCTGTTTTGTTGTTCCTGTGTATGTATACAGATCTGTAATGAACTGGTGTATATTCTTTGTCTCGGAACAGAGCACCTATTACCCAGACCCTTCAATCATGTCATCTGGTTCTCACCGTTGGTTTTCATTTGAACAAAGGAGAGCTCAACACCAAAATTTCAGTTTGTCAAAGTGTGTAACTATCCTGTATATCTGACTGAATTTCAGCTCCCAGTAGCGACTAATACGCAGGCAAAGCTTAAAAATAATTAAGTCTTTACAGAATAACTCAAACCGCAAAATCTGACCAAGCTTTGTGCTTTGTGGTTTTATTCTTCTTGACGTTTGTTTTAGATAAACGTCATACAATTAGAAAATACAGGCAGTTTTTAACTGTGACATTGTGCTAAGCCAGAAGCGATTACTGTTGTGCCTTGTGACCCGTTGTCATTTACAGAGAGAGAAGTAAGTGCTGGGCTTACCGGATAATTTCACTTCTGTAGCAGTATTATTTCAGTATCCTGCAGAGGTTTATAGGAAGATTTACAAAGTCTCTCTGTTAGTCATTACAGCTTGTGATGGCTCTAGGATCCCCTCACCCTCTCTTCTCTCCTAATCTCTGTCTGCTCGTGGTGTGTAAATCTCCTGCTGGTTGCCGGTATGTGTGATAAATGTTCGTGGAGACAGGTCTCTGTTCTCGAACCTCCAATTAATCAACTTTGTCAGTTTGGAGACGTTCAGGCTGTAACCTACTCCGATCCCCTTGAAGACTTCAAAATTGATTCGATGAGACAAATAACCTGTGGGATGTGCAAAGTCCTACGCTGAAAATGAAAATATGAAACAGTAGCCTTTGATTTAAATCCAGGAATCTTGGTTACAATACCATGTAAGCTGAGCAGAAGTCCTTGTTTTGTAAATAGATCCTCTAATGTGGGATCCCAGAGGAACCCAGAGCTGTCAGAGAAAAGAGGATGCCTTCCAAAGAGAACCAAAGCGGAAAAGACAGTTGGTTTAGATGTTCTGCAGGCTTTCTGTAGCAGGGAAGAGCAGCTGCTTGAAGTTCCTCAGTGCTTTGGGGAGACATGAGAATCCCCCAGGGTCAGTCAGCCTGTGAGCATGAGAGAGAGAGAGAGTGTGTGTGTGTCCTTTCACTTTCTCCAAGATGAATGCATCACGGCTGTCATCCTAGTGCACATAAGCTCTCTTCAAGTGTATCTCTCTTCTCTAAATGAAAAACTGCTCTGGTACAATGTCTCAACAAACAGTAATGTTTGATAGTCCCGCCCTTCTCCCTAGTTACCCCGCCTCTTAGCACAGCAGCATCTACAAGCAGGATACAATTCCCCCACCCATCTTGTCTTTCTCTCTCTCTCTCTCTCTCTCTCTCATTCTCTCTCTCTCTGACACACACACATGCACACACAACCCCTCACCTCTACTATCTCTGTGGTTATTCTTGTACTGTTGGTTGTCAGCTGTAAGTGCTGAACAGATTTCAAACTCTCTCACTCTCAAGTCACAGTAACAATATTAAAGTTGGTCAGGAATATGAAGACAGTGTTGTAGTTAGTAAATTATTTGGGGGGTGGGGGACAGGGGGCAATGTAATTAGACTTTAGCATCTGGCACACATTATACAATTAACGTTCAGTCCTAATGTTAGCCTCAGTGGTTTGATGGTTCCTGTTGTTTGATGGTTCCAAGTTCTGTATTTGTCTTTACAAGTTCTCTTCAAAATTCCAAATGTTTTAGACCCTGAAAGTAACAGGAATCATAAATCCTGCAAAGTCTATGCTGGTGCTGTTAAAGTCCTTAAATCCACACTGCCCCCATCCTCTCCACCACCACCCCCACCCCTCAAATAGCAGGCTCACTCATAAAGAGACCTTACTTCATTAGATCTCCCCCAAGCAGACATGCTTGATGGAAACAGCAAGTTCTTTTACATGTACAAAGAAATCTGCTAACCTCAACACTTGCGGTTTTGGAAATCTGATGAGTGCATTTACAAGCACTACAGCAGTCCGATAATGGAAAACTGTACAGTCTACAGTAGATGAGTCACTCAAGAATCAGATTTCTTTTTCCACCTCTAGAGATAGTCATCGAAATAATTATTTGTGTTGAGGTAAAACGGCACATGGTACTTGTTACAAAGAATTGAAATTTTGGATTAAGCAGTGATGATTAAGGTTAAAATAATTTTCTAAAGTTTCTGTGATTAAAATGAGGAATTAATACATAGAGGTAGTACAAAGTTTCTTTCTGAACTTCCACATTCAGATTTGTGCTTTGTAACCCATTGGAGTGTATTAGTTATAGAACTGGTATACCTAGTGTATATAGGTCTATATGCATATACTACGCAACAGTAATGGTTTCATATTGTCTTTAAATGTCAGAATGTGGCTGTAGTATATGTAACAATCCCCCCCCTTTTTTTTTTTAAATTGTTCCCACGCGTTGGGATTTCTCCGGCTGCCAGTCAGGGAGGGCAGTGTTATCACGTGTATCCTAAAAGACACGTATTGCCAGCCGCCCCCTCTTTTCGAACTGCTGATCATGCAACATCCAGGAGTGGTGAAACACACTCAGACGAAACCTGCTGTATACATGAGCTCACAGACACCCGTGATTGGCCAGTGTTTCTCCGATTGACATGAGAGTGTATGCTGCCCCTTCTACCCTGAGAGCATGGCCAAATTTGCTCTCTCGACTCCCTTCCATGTACAGCTATAGCATCACCTGTAATCGAGCTAAATCTCCAGATGATAAGGTGAACGCTTTGCCATTGTACCACTCGAAAGCTGTCAATGTTGGTTTCTGACCATACTACCATTAACTGGAGTTTTTAGGGTTAGGGTTATTTAGAACTATTTCTCAAACCAACAGTGGAACTGAAGATTTTAATCCCGGTGGTGCTGCTGCACATGATCCATTTGTACTGAAACCACAATGCTCATGTCAGTGCCACTGTTCTGCTAGGAATAAACCACTATCCAAATAACGTCTATTCTCCAGAAGCATTTAGAACTCATGTCTGCTACATACTGATGTAGCTATAAAGAAGTACCATTCAATGTGGCAGGTACGTACTGAAGTGCTCTGGTCACATAAATATGGAAAGTATATGTGATCCCAAGGTACTTGGAAATAATTATATGCTGCTGCTGATATGCTTTGCCATAAAGGAGTAGTAAAGTGTTGTGTGGAAAGTATGTATTGGATTGCTTAAGTAAGATGTGTAGGAAAGCATGCACATCTGCTCTTGAAGTTGTTCTTTTGTGCTGACTGGTGAGATGGAAAAAGCAAAGCCACAATTGGACACAGAGCTTAGTGTGGTCAATAGGCTTAAAAGAATGTCTGGTTTTGTATAATCATCAATATATTGTTTATTGAGATGTTTTTATTTGCTGGCGCACTTCCAAATTATAGCCTCTAAAAAATTGACAGTACACCTCTTAAAATGTCTGCCTTGAAGAAGAACCGGCAACGTCAAACCTTTACAACAACTAAGAGGTCTTTTATATGGTAACCTACTGGAGGTAAAGTATTTTCACGTAATCAGAGCTGTTCAATTGGTTGATGTACATGGTAGGGAGAATGATTTCATGTATGAGCCAGTCATGTGAATTTCATAGAGTGATCTGCACAGAATGCTTTACCATCAACTACTGTTCTACCATCAAGCAGTTAGCACTTTATTATTTAAAAAATATAAAATTGTGTTTTCTTGTGTGTTTTTCATACTCTGCTACCTCCCCAGCAAAGTTTTTAGGCTAAGTGGAAACCTGTTCAGAGCCTCTAGCAGAAAAATATTTACTGTACATAAAAAATATAGCAGGTAAAACCACTAATGATGCCAACTGATTTGTGTCTCACTACATGTTTTGCACATAAAATAACCTCCCATAAGCTATCAGTACACTCTGTTTGGCCAAGTTTGTAGACATATGACCATCAGACCTGCTTGTGGGTCTTCCCCAAACTGTTGCCACAAAGTTTGAAGCACACAATTACAGGATGTCTTTGTATGCTACAAACTCACTTCACTGGAACTTATGGGCCCAAACATGTTCTAGCACGTCAGTGACTGCTATGTACACAGTGAGGTCCATGAAGAATAAGAAGCCTTTATTTGTAACATGTACATTACAGCATGGTGAAATTTGTTTCTTTGCATATCCCAGGTTGTTATGAAGCTGGGTTCAGAGCGCAGGATCAGCCATGAATACAGCACCCCTAGAGCAGATCAGGGTTAAGCGCCTAACAGTAGCAGTTTTGCAGTGCTGAGGCTTGAACCCCGCCGACGTATTGATCAGTAACCCGTTGCTTTAACCACTGAGCCACAATGAAGACATGGTTTTTCAAGTTTGTTGTCAAAGAACGTGAGTGGCCTACACAGAGCCCAGACCTCAAACGCTCTAAAGACCTTTAGGATGAGTTGGAACGCCAACTGCACCCCAGGTGTCCACAAACTTTTGGTCATGTACTGTGAAATGAAGGGACATTGTTTCATTATATTTCATACGATCAGTATTGCTTAATGAATTGTACAGGAATTGCTGGGTCGTCAGGATTTCTGTTTAGCTGTACTTGTCCCCTGATTTTTTAAAAATACTTTAGGATCAGTGACCCAGTATTTTAAAATTAATTATAAATGTGTAGCCGTAGGCACTGAAAACTGAACTAAAAATACTATGAATATTATGTATATATAAAACTTTATTTTAACAAGTTACAAATGTAGACTTGTTATAGAGTTGTAACTATATATAACTACATAAGTATACTTTTATATAAATATATACAAGTTCATAACAAACTCCATTTAATATAATTTAGTGAAATTTCATTTAGACACTCAGCAGAAGGAATGAGGTGTAATGCTAAAGCTTTTGCTAGTTAAGAATTGTGGAAGGCATAGGTGACTTCTTGCTAAAACTTGTTTGTCATTACAGAAAGGTTTTCCATGGCATACTACTATCAGCATGTAAACTGACCTCATGTAGGAAGAGTGTCCATTTTCCTGAACCCTGATCCTCTTGTGATTGCCTGATCATGCATAAGGCTGCAGGCACATCCCTCAAATTTTCCATTCTTGGAAAACGGTATACAAGCTCATAGAGTTTCTGTCCTATTGTATTATTTTTTTTATTGGTTTTAATTAATTATTTAAAAAGAAATTACTAATAATTTAAATTTAATTTAATAATGATTCAATTTAATTTAATCATTTATTTTATTTTATTTTATTTTATTTACTAAGGATTTAATGTCAACACTTTCATGTTGTCCTTTATGTGCATTTAATAGTTTATTGTGTTTACAATGACGTCCCTTTATTAATTCATTTAATAATAATTTAATTGAATGATAATTCAATTAAATTACATTTAATAACATTTTAATTTAATTATTTATTTTATTTTATTGTATTTGAAGAGTTCTGCTATGCAATATTGTCCTTTATGTGCATTTAATAATTTATTTTGTTTACTATGACTTGTCCCTTGTCAGGTCATAAATTTTCTGTCCTATTGTTTTATTTTTGATTGATTTTAATTCATTTTTTAAATTAAATTTAATAATAATTTAATTTAATTATAATTTAATTTAATACTAATTATTTTATTTTATCTTATGCAACATTGTCCTTTATGTGCATTTAATAGTTTATTGTGTTTATAATGACATGTCCCTTGTCATGCTGCAGGATGTTTGAAATATCATTGCTCATAGCAACATGAATGAGGCACCTGTTTTAAATATTGTTGTCATATCCACTAATCTTCCTCCATTTACGGTGTTTTAATGTCTCCCTGTGAGCTTATTCTGGGTCATAAAGCAGGTATCCCTGCTGCAGGCTTATTTACTATGGATTTAATGCCAGCATTTTTATGTTGCGTATGAGAGTTCTGTTATGGAACATTGTCCTTTATGTGTATTTAATAGTCCATCATGTGTTTAAAATGACATGTCCCTGGTCATGCTGTTATGTGTTTGAAGTATCGTTGCTTATAGCAACATGAAAGAGGCACCTGTTTTAAGTATTGCTGGCATTATATCCACTAATCTGCCTCTATTTAATGCATTTAGATGTCTCCCTGAGAGCTTGTTCTGGGTCATAAAGCAGTGATCCCGGCTGCAGTGTTTTTTCCACAGATCAGATCAGTGGTGGTGCAGAGATTGCCAAATGAAAGAGTCTGATTATAGCTAAACAAAACAAGGGAAAATCAGTGACTTAATTCAAGCTGTGAGGTCAAATGTTACTAGCTACCATGAACCGCTTCTTTGTGCAGTTACTGACACTCATTCATGACAAGCACGATTTGCAAATTTCTCCCAAACAAGCATAAACACAATTTCCCTATTTTCATAACCTTTGACATGCCTGAATAGGTATTAGATTTTGTTATATTTTGTGCACTGGACAAAAGCGTCTGGTGAGTGAATGTGTGTAAATGTTAATGTATTATTTACTAAAAGCAGTAGCTATGACAACGCACAATGCATAATTGAGTCATCAGTGAGTAACGGCACTCTTTCTTTGACTTGTACATACATGTCCAAGTAGAACATGTTTTTTCCACTATGAGTTTTCCCATCATTCCTTCCGATGATTTGGAGCATGTGAAAACCCCAGATAAAAAAAATCTATTCATTCTGCACCTGCATGCCTGTAGTGTGGAAACTAAAAAGCAGTAGAATTGTTTGTACATGTGCTGTTGGTGTTAGTGTTTAAAGATACACACTCGCCATTAGTGTTGTCACAGCAACAACATTATGACTTCGATACGATGCCAGCCTAAATATCTTGATCTTGATATTGATACTGAAACGATATTATAGCAAAAGCCTAAAACATCATGAGAATTAATGGAATAATAGACGACACAACATGAAACTTAAAATGTTTGGGTTTTTTAAATTAAAATATATATATGTATTTCAGCAGTGTCAATGCAAGGCAGTGGAGGATGTGAAAAGAATCCATAAAAAGAAGAGTTTATTACTGAGGTTATGTGATTTCTTATATATGAAGAGTTAATTTACAAAAAACTATTCTCCATTTTTATTCATTTTCAGAAATAAAAAATGTTTATTGTGCATTTCAGATAATATCAATCAAATTGCAGTTGGGTTGTTTGGATTAAAAAAAATAACCCCAACAGTAAGTTTTTGGCAAAAGCAGAAAACTCCATGTTTCATCCTGTTTTACTTTATCTGTTGTGGAATAAAGCACTCCGTTTATCTTGGTCCACAGTGCAGACACCTGGCAAACATTTTCTGAGTTAAAGACAGTGGAGGGAACTTGACCCTGACTGTTATAATGTGCTTATTCAGTTACGTTATGTGAATACGTTTCAGCTTTCCTTTTTGTTATATGCTCTTAAGGAGATAACATCACAGACTCTTCAGTTTTATCAAAAGTATCCATCTTTTAAGAATGACTTTTACCCAAAGAAATTCCCTTTAATACAGAACGCATTTATCAGGCTTTGTTCAAGAGCACCACCAGCGTTTGATGTTTTCTGCTATAATACGTGGACTTGCAACGCCTTGATAATGGACATGAAACTGGTTTTGTTCTGATACGCATTAGGCTTCAGAATGTGCTGTGTGTTAAGAATAACTCACAACAGTCAGTTGTTTTTTTAAGTATCTTAGCGTTTATCGTTTTTTGGAAATAAATTTTTCATTTGCAACCAGATGACTCAATGTACATGCATGAAATGTACATGCCATGATTACTATTACCAGTACTAACTGAGTATGTATTGATCATTTATAACAGGACTGGAGACTTGTGAATGCCTGATTTTTAGCAGCTTGTAAGTTATGATAAAGTGAACAGTGAATTTCTATATTAAGACTGTCAGACTGTCACACTGTCAACTCAATAGAAAATATGTCTCTTATTAAAACATTGTCAGTCTTAAAGTACTAATAAATTGTGGTGTCGTATCGTTTTTAACAGCAGGATATCGCGATACATTTCTGGTATTGGTATACTGTGTAACACTACTCACCATACACTTAAGAATGCCTGTACACCTGCACATTCATGCAGTTATCTAAGCAGCCAATCATTTGGCAGTAGCACAATGAATAAAGTCATGCAGATACAGGTCAAGAGCTTCAGAATATCACCTCAAATGTTAGAATGGGGTAAATATCTGATTTTGGTTGTGGCATGGTTGTTGGAACCAGATGAGCTGGTTTGAATCTTTCAGAATCTGCTGACCTGCTGAACAGCCTCTAGAGTTTACACAGAATAGTGCAAAAAGCAAAAACACACCCTGTGAGCAGAGGGTCTGCAGCCTGAAACACCATGTTGACGAGATCAGAGGAGAATGACCAGACTGGTCTGGGCAGCCTGGAGATCTATAGTAACTCGAATAAGCATCTTTAAAACCACGGTGAGCAAAACCGCATTTCAGAATGCACGACATGTCAGATCTTGAGGTGGATGAACTACAACAGCAGATGATCACATCAGGTTCCACTCCTGGCAGCCAAGAACAGGAATCTGAGGCTATCATGGGCATAGACTTGGGTATCTATCATGGGTATACTGAACTAAATGCAAAACATGTACAAGTACTTACAGTATATTATTATAAGTACTCAGAATGACAAAACTGATGCAACAGTGAAGATCTGAAAAAAGCAATGTGAGACAAATGTCAGCATAATATTGTCACAAATGATCCTCAGTATAATGTAAGAAACTTATCCAAATGGAAATTTGTGCCCACATGAGTTTGAAAGCCCTCAAGACTGTGTTCCTGCATGAGAATGACAACCTTCTAGCTAAACTAGATGGTGGGCAAAGCTAAAGTAAATCCATGAAGCCTAACTCAACAAAAGGAACTGCTCAAATCCATCTATTCTTGATACTCTTCCAGGGTTTCCATTAGTTAGCTCACTTGATGACTTCATAGACATCCTATCAACAAAAGGAGGTCTGAAGCGCAAGAGCTTGAGCTCTGCTGAAATCCTAAAAAGGGGAGTATACCTTCTCGGAAAATGTCATAAATTCACCAAAAAAATCTGGCACACTGAGACCATCCCTAAAGACCTATGTGATAAACACAGTCACCATTTGCAAGAGAAAGAGGCACGCTGAAAAACCGTGTATTTTTTGGTTCCAGCTAGATACCAACTTTTTGGGTTCTGAACCAATTTATTTTTGGTCAGAATGCTATGAGGTGCACGAACCAGAACAGAACTGGTTCTGTGTTGGTGGGAAAAGGGTACATGAGCCAAGGTTGAATGTGCTGTGCATTCTGAGATGCTCTTCCGTTCCCCACAGTGGTAGAGCTGAAGATCTTTGCCCGAACCCGGCGGGACCCGACGGGTTTGGTCG
>JAOVVH010000042.1:10180007-10192202 GCA_028566435.1 Scorpiodoras heckelii
TATATTGCATTATATTATGTGTCTTTATCAGTAAGGAGAGAAAATGATGTTGAAAATGCTCTGTGCTATTTTAGATCTATGGTGCATTCTAAATCAGCAAACTTCCACAAAATAATTTCAGACATTTATGAATTTTTTATGAATTACCAAACTGTACATTTGATTATTTCCAGTTGCTCTTGCTGTTCTCTTGTTCACTCTCTCAGAAAGACCATTACGTAATTCTGTCTGTCAAACTTTCCACAGAGGCTGAAAGAATGTCTGCTTATTCCAGTCTTTCTGTTCGTGTCCTCAAAGCCCCTAGCAAATGGGGCATACACCTTATTACGCTGTACTGCTTTAAATTCCATCGGCAAATTCAAACATTCTGTCTGGGGAAAAATCGTGTTCTGCTAGCGTAAGTCCAAACCAATGTTAACGGCATGAATGAGACTAAAAGGTTGCAGGTTTTTGGCATGGGAACAGGAGATTTTACAGATAAGCCCAATTTAAATCCGATGGAAGTGTTTCCCTATCCCCGTTATAATCTTTGTCTGCCCGGTGCTGTATTTTCACTATTTGTGTATTGAACACCTCTATGTGTATTCAGTTCATTTGTTCAATTTGACTAGGACTATTTTTCTGGCTCTGTAACATTATGAAGTCACTTTGGTAATATTTTCATCACTGACTAGAGTTTAGGTAATAAGATCATTTTTACAGGCTCTGATCCAATCAACTATCAGTTGTAGTATACAGTCAAATATACAAAACACCAGTGTGTTTATGTGTGTAAAATGCATGTTTAAGTCATATGGAAGTGTTTACCAAACCCTCTTATCCTTGTTTTCAGCCTTTGCTGTAGTTTCAGTATTTGTGCATGATCTCAATTTTACAGGTCTCACAAGTGAGAAATTGCAGAATGTAGGTAGTTCTTATCAAAAACATGTTTATCGTTTGGTAACAGGAACTGCAAAATGTTAAGATTTTGGATGTGTGTATGAATGGCATAAAGGCAGATGTTCTGTGCTTGTGTTTTTCACATGAACTCCCTATTGCTGTAGAGCCCAGGGGTCCCTGCCAGGTGAAAAAGCCCCACTTTCCTGCAACTCGTATGACTGGAATGATTTTCAGCCACCTCCTAGGTCAAGGTCTCAACACCCCTCCATCTGTTTGTTGAGAGGAGAACATCTATCCATCTAGACTCGGTGGGGCGTGTAATTAAAGTTTGTGGCCAAACATTGCCACTGACACACGCACATCTAAGTGCTGCACAACTTCAGATTTTCTTCTTGTTCCAGTATTGCCATCTTGAGCTTGTTTACTGTGATTAATAAAGACACTTGGACAGAGTAAGTGTTCCATGCAGAGTTAGGGGAGGACCTAATATATCTGAGCATGCCAGTACAGCCTGTGGAACATTATTGTTACTCATAACACTTGTTAGCTGCTGGTGATTTAACAGCATGCTATATATGTACCAGAGCTTATAAACACTTTGTAAGCATAAACCATGACCCTGACAGGAAGTGGCACTGGTAGTTCTCTTTACTTTAAGATAACACAACAACTTTTCTTAAAACAGAAACCCGTCGTTCTATTTAGCGTCCAACTCTGGGCACCTGCTCTGTTTGGCTGTCTCCGTCTCTCTCTCCTGTTGTTCTCTCGTCCCCTGCTTATCCCCTCAGTAATCACTGGGGAAAGAAACAATAATGATTAAATCATAAATTGCAGGTAGACGTACTCACACGAAGCCGGGAGACGGGTCAAGCCGCCTGGTTGGCTAAGAGACTATGTTCATTCATAATTATATATGTTTCACGGTTCAGAGCACAGAAGCATCTCACAGTGACATTAAGTTGAAATAATATGTTGTGCTACCAATTTAGCTTAAAGTTGTTGACTCATATTAAGACTTCCTTTCTACTGTATCTGTTTAAGGTGTAAAGGTAACTGCAAGTTATTTACATGTTTTGAAGTTGGATAGAAAATAAGCTTAAGGGGGGAGATGTCATGCAATGTTATCATTAAGTGGAGTTAGTTCTCCTTAAGTGTTCATGCTCTTAGTAATATTCCTATTGGTTTGCTTAGCTGACATATAACACGGGAGTTAACGGAAGCACATGAGAGGAGCAACAGTTCTATGTTAGACCAGTTGTACTCTTTACATTGTTTTGTTGTGAACCTGAAGTAAAGATATTTATATTGGATTTATTGCCTTGCCCCACGTCATTACAATAATTAATAATAATTTTTATTCAAAAATACAACCATTTCACCAACCTTTTAATGCCAAATATTTATTTGATATTATTTTGTTTTATTTATTTTATTTGAACGATGTAGACTTGTTACAGACCCACGCACTCTTTCAACATTTTCTGGCGTTCAAACTATATATTTCTTTCTGAGTGGTTTCATTTTGTAAGCAGAAGCATTGTTACGAAAATGTTCAACCCATTTTTTAACTGTGTTCCAAGAGGGCATATCACTGTGACAAGGAATATTGAACTTAGCTGTTGAGTAGCAATCACAGAGTTGCCATTAAAAAAAAAAAAAAAAAAAAATCAGCAATGAACGTTCAATGTTGTGCTAACCACTGCTCCATGTTTACTAAAATGGCATCAATTGAGTTACTGTTTCTGCCACCAGTAAGTACTCTATTCAAACTAGTGTCTGGAAAAATAAGCATATGAAATTTGTCAGATCTCTCTGGCTCAACCTGTATTTTCTTCTTAAACACTTAGGATTTTAACATTACTGCAGTCGTTCTGCTCATTCCAACTTGTAGCTTTGAGCTTGCAAAGTACAAATAATACAAACATCAAGGCAAACCATTCAGTTACCAAATTTTTCAGTTAGATCTGTTTCTACTGTACATATTAATCATAAACAAATTGATATTTGTGTCTACCAAATTTATATTTGCTGGTTTGTAAGGGATGTATTTCATTGCAGGGTAAATGTTTATATGGCCTTTTTTATGCATTCTAAATCTGTAACTGGTTTTCTGAACATTTATTCTTAACTGTCATCTCAATCCATGTCTGGATGCAAAGCAGTTGCAGGTGTCTGATTACTCAGATTGTTATTAATACATCACAGCTGATGGACATTAGTCACTAGGCTTTTTAAGACATCTGAAGATCCAATCTACTTTTGCTTAACACAACCCTGTTGTAAGATCCTCTAGTATTTCTATATGAGTAAATGGTTCATATTTCATGTGAAAATCTTCTCTAAACCGTTCCCCCTAGTTTACATTAAAGTTTGGTCCAGTGTAAATGTATTTGTAGTTGGTTTGCTTTGATAAGTTTTAAGGGTAAATATATGTTATATATTTGTAGTTGTCTAGGCCTTTCTTTTCTACTCCATGGGAAAAGTGGTCACCAGTACACTCAATTCCATAAAGAATATCTGTTTATTTACATAGTTTCATAAGCCTCTGTGTGTTTTATGATTCTGTGCATGAGCAAGTGGGTGTCTGGGTGTGTGTCGGGCGATGTTTTTCAAGTTATGTCACCAGGAACAAGCTTGATTCTTTGTGACTCATTTCTTGGCTAACCACTTTAATAAATCACACCGGCCTGAAATGCTTTTCTGGTGTGTAAAACTATTTTCATCAGTTATGTGTTATAAAGTTATTGTCACATTTCCTCCAGGCAAGCCATAAGTATGAAGTTTTATTTCATGGATCTGGTTATGCAGACTTAATAACACAAATATGGCTAAGGATTTGTTTACAGTCTTTCCTCTGAGTCAACCAGACACAAGTTACAGACATGTACTTTAAACTTTTTTCCATACAATACACGCGAAAGTGCTTGCATGCAGTTTTCCACTTAACTGAGTTAGTTTTTATATGATGATTTTAACATTTTATGTCTATTTTATGGGTGGTCCTTTTCTTCTTTGCACTCTGAAAAGAAATGTTTCTGTAATTGATCTGTAAGAGCTTTTTATAGAGCATGGATCCCTCCACTAACCTCCCTACCCACCCACTAACTGACACACACACACTCTTGTCTATTTCTGTAATGTTAGAGGACAGCTTTAATGCCAACCATTGGTTTACAACTACAGTATGTTCTATAATAGCTGCTCTCCTTGACATTTGATCCTTTATTAATTCAATGTCCAACATCCCTATTGACATTTTAAGTCACTCTGTTAGACAACTGGAAGTTTTTTTAAATCACCTGGGTACCTTCTTGTCCTTGTGGGGATGCAGGCCAAGACCTGCTAACAAAGTCACAAAGTGACCATATGATGTAGTATTTGATAGAAATAGCAAAGTCATATGGCCATCACATTCTTTTAATGACCTCATACACACGACAGTCCTCATGTGAAGCTTGGAGATATTGACATAGCAGCTTAGATTCCTTCCGTCTCCTGTCATCTCCTTTCAGCTACTATCATCTCTCCAGGCTGCCATTCAGAGCTCCATGGCTACTAGCTTGACTTGTGTTCCCATTTTATGTTCATCCAGTTTTTTTTTATTTCATAGCAAACATATCACAGATATGACACAAAACAATTTTTGTTTAATAGCTTAACATTTTTGCTTAATGAAGCATACCGCAAACAAATTAAATCAAATAATGTGAATTTATGGCGTATTTCTTTTAAGATCAAGTAGAGGGAAAAATTATGGAATCACCTTTTAATTTGCATTTCTAATACTAGCAAAAGTCTAAAATTGCTAATTAGTCTGCAGTTAAAAGAGGATGCTTACAGACCTTTGTTGGATTTGGCTAATTGAAAGGAAACATAGCCTTAACAAGAGAGAAAGAATGAAAGAATTTGAAGTCCAACACACAGATTTTGATTTCCAGTCAGCTGTGTCTAAAACGTGGTGCAAGTATAAACAAAATGGGAGGGTTATAGAAGGAAAACATATAGGTAGACCAAGGAAGACATCAGTGTGTCAGGATTAAAACTCAAAGCAATGGGTGTGAAAATGGAAAATAACAAAACAAAACAAATGTAAAACAAATGGGCAAAAACAGGCATCAATTATTGTGCGAGAACTGTAAGAAATTGGTTGAATGTAATGGGGTTTTTATTCAGAAAAGCCAAACAATCAAATTTGCCCACTTATTTATAGTATGGGTTAACATGTCAGGTAAAGGACTTGGGGAGATGGCAATCATTACCTCAACAGTTAATGCACAGTTACACAGAAATTTTGGACCCTTTGCTCATTCCATCAACAGAAAAAAGGTTTGATGATGAAGTAATTTTTCAGGATGATAATGCATCATTTCACAGAGCAAGCAGTGTTAATGCTTTACATCAGAAAAAGCACGTCAACTCTGCAACAGCAAACAGTCTGCATCTCAATTCATGGTATAAATACAATAAAAATATAATAATAATAATAGTAATAATAACAACAACAACATTAATAATCCATCCATCCATTATCTTCTGCTTTTCCGGGGTTCAGCTTGTGGGGGCAGCAAGCTAAGCAAAGAGGCCCAGACCTCCCTCTCCCCAGCCACCTTTTCTAGGTTTTCCGGGGGGATTCCAAGGTGTTCCCAGACCAGCCTGGAGATATAATCTCTCCAGCGTGTCCTGGGTCTTCCCCGATGTCTCCTCCCGGTTGGACATGCCCCGAACAGCTCACCAGGGAGGCATCCAGGAGGCATCCTAACCAGATGCCCAAACCACCTCAACTGGCTCCTCTCGACGTGGAGGAGTAGTGGCTCTACTCCTAGTCTCTTCCGGATATCTGAGCTCCTCACCCTGTCTCTAAGGGAGAGTCCAGACACCCTGCGGAGGAAACTCATTTCAGCCGCTTGTATCTGCGATCTCATTCTTTGGGTCTCAACCCAACTCTCATGACCATAGGTGAGGGTTGGAATGTAGATTGACCGGTAAATTTGAGAGCCTTGCCTTATGGCTTAACTTTCTCTTCACCACAACAGACTGGTACAGAGCCTGCATCACTGCAGATGCCACACCGATCTGTCTGTCAACCTCCCATTTCCCCTTTCCCTCACTCGTAAACAAGACCCCAAGATATTTAAACTCCTCCACTTGAGGCAGGTGCATACTCCCGATCCAGAGAGGGCATTCCACCCTTTGCTGACTGAGTACCATGATCTCAGATTTGAAGGGGCTGATTATCATCCCAGCCGCTTCACACTCAGCTGTAGACTGGTCCAGAGAGTGCTGAAGGTCCTGGACTGATGAAGCCAAAAGGACCACATCATGTGAAATAGCAGACATGGGATCCTAAGGCCACCATACCGGACACCTTCTGCCATTTGGCTTTGCCGAGATATTCTGTCCATAAAAATTATGAACAGAATCGGTGACAAAGGGCAACCCTGACATAGTCCAGCCCCAACTGGAAACCAGTCTGAATTATGGCCAGCAATGCGGACCAATGTATAGGGACTGGATTGCCAATAACAATGGGCCCAGTACCCCATACTCCTGGAGCACTCCCACCAGGACACTTCGAGGGACACCGTCGAATACCTTCTCCAAATCCACAGAACACGTGGACTGGTTGAGCAAACTCCTGTGCACCCTCTACGATCCTAGAAAGGGTAAAGAGCTGGTCCAGTGTTCCACAACCAGGTCGGAACCCACATTGTTCCTCCTGAATCTGAGGTTCAACTATCAGCCGGACTCTCTTCTCCAGTACCCCTGAGTAGACCTTAGTGAGGAGGCTGAGAAGTGTGATCCCCTATAGTTGGAACACACTTACCGGTCCCCTTTCTTAAAAAGGGGAACCACCACCCCCATCTGCCAATCTATGGGCACTGCCCTCAATGTCCACGTGATGTTGCAGAGACGTGTCAACCAAGACAGCCCCACCCCATCCAGAGCCTTGAGGAACTCAGGGTGGATTTCATGAACCCCAGGGGCCCTGACACCAAGGAGTTTTTAACCACCTAAGCCACCTCAGACCGACTGATGGACAAGTTGCCCCCAGGGTCCGCAGACTCTGCTTCCTCTACAGAAGACATGCTGGTGGGATTGAGAAGATCCTTGAAGTATTCCTTCCACTGCCCAATGACATTCCTAGTTGACGCCAACAACTCCCCACCTGCACTGTATACAGTGTTAGTGGGAAGCTGTTTTCTCCTCCTGAGCCACCTGACAGGTTGCCAGAACCTTCTTGGAGCCAACTGAAAATCGTTTTCCAAGCCCTCACTGAGCTCCTTCCACACCTGAGTTTTTGCCTCAGTGACAGCCGAAGCCGCTGTCCACTTGGCTCTTCAGTACGTGTCAGCTGGCTCCAGAGTCCCACAAGCCAACCAGGCCTGTTAGGACTCTTTCTTCAGCTTGACAGCCTCCCTCACCAGTGGTGTCCACCACTGGGTACGAGGGTTGCCGCCCCGACAGGCACCGACATCCTTGTGGCCACAGCTCTGATCAGCCACCTCGACAATGGAGGCCCAGAACATAGCGCATTCAGACTTAATGTCCCCAGCCTCCCCGGGATGTGGTCAAAGCTCTGCTGGACATGGGAGTTGAAAATGTTTGGCAGGTTCTTCTGCCAAACATTCCCAGCAAACCCTCTACCCATTTGGGTCTGCCAAGTCTGTCCGGCATCCTCAGCTGCCATCTGAACCAACACACCACCAGGTGGTGATCAGTTGACAGCTCTGCTCCTCTCTTCACCTGAGTCTCCAAGACACATGGCTGCAAGTCCAATGATATGATTGCAAAGTCAATCATTGAATTGCGACCTAGGGTGTCCTGGTGGCATGTACACTTATGGACACCTTGTGCTCGAACATGATGTTGGTTATTGAAAGACTGTGACGAGCACAGAAATCCAATAACTGAACACCACTCAGGTTCAGATTGGAGAGGCCATTCCTCCCAATCATGCCCTTCCAGTCTCACTGTCAAGTCCCCCAGCAAAACCATGGAGTCCCCTAAAGGAACACTTTCCAGCATCCCTTCCAAGGACTCCAAGAAGGCCGGGTACTCTGAGCTGCTGTTCGGTGCATAAGCACAAACAATAGTCAGCACCCATTCCCCGAACCGAAAGCGCAGAGAAACTACCTTCTCATCTACTGTGGAAAACCCCAACACACAGGTGCCAAGTCGGGGGGCTATAAGCAACCCCACTCCTGCCTGACGCCTCTCACCCTAGGCAACTCCAGAGTGGAATAGCACCCAGCCCCTCTCAAGGAGACTGATTCCAGAGTCCACAATATGCATCTATAGATATAACTGTATCTAGCCGGTATCTCTCAACTTCCAGCTCCGGCACCTTTCCCACGAGAGAGGTTATGTTCCATGTTCCAAAAACCAGTTTCAGTAGCCAAAGATTGGAATGCCTAGGACCCTGCCATTGGCCACTTCCCAATCCACAATGCACCGAACCCCCATTAATGCCTCTCCCACAGGTGGTGGGCCCATTGGAGAGTGGACCCATGTAGCTCCTTCAGGCTGAGCTCGGCCGGGCCCCATGAGTGAAGATCCGGCCACCAGGCGCTCGCCTAGGAGCCCCTCCCCCAGGGCTGGCTCCAGGGTGGGGCCCCACTGACCCTATTCCGAGCAAGGGACACTGGATCCTTGATTTGTTCTTCATAGAGGTTTATTTTGGATCACTTTTTGTCTGGCCTGTTGCCCAGGACCAGTTTGCCTTGGGAGACCCTACCAGGGGCTGTTGCCCCCAAAAACATAACTGCTGGGGTCATGCAGGCACACAAACCCCTCCACCATGATAAGGTTGTGATCCAAAGAGGGGTAATAATAATAATAATAATAATAATAATAATAAAATTAATTTAAATTTAATTTAATTTAATTGGTCCATGACAAGGCTCCATCCATCTGTCAAGAATTGTTTTTCATTAGTGAAGTCCATGCTCCAAACAATACAGGAAATCATAAAAGCCCAAGGAGGAGCCACAAAGTACTTATTGTGTTTTGTTGTTGATGATGATGATTCCATATTTTTTCCTCAACACTGAGTTATTCCATTTTTCCTCTACTTGATCTGGAAAAAATATGCCATTAATTCAAGGAATTTAAATTAATTTGTTTGAGTTATATTTCACAAAGCCAGAATGTTCAGCTGTTAAACACAAAATGTCTCATTTGCTATGGAGTGAAAAAACTGGGTGAACATCCTCTAAATGTGGTGAGTACATAAATTTTGCCATGGGTCATAGTTTGGATTACATGAGACTAAGCAAACAAACTGTTCTGTTGCTTAGTACAGTGCTCAGCTATCAGTCCCTCACTGATCTTGTGTTGTTGGCTAAACTCCGCTACCATGCATAGATGGGTCAGAGTTGGGCTTCCCTCCATCCCTCTTATCTCTGTCACTCAGTCCCTTAGCCCCAGCTGTCCCACATTGTGTGAACTTAACAACCAGCAGGCCTGTATCTAAGCATTGCTAGCATGTTGAGATGCTGCTCATGGCTGGATTGCTAACATTGCTTACCCCCTTTTCTCTGCACTGTTTTTTTTTCCTGCCTCAGCAATTCATACCTTAGGTTCCACATCCCCTGAAAAGACTAGGTTTCAGTCTGTTTGCATATTAAAGTGTTTGTTTTTTTCATAGTAACATGCACTCCTTGTGGTTAGCCACCAAGTTATCTCATTTCCACTACACACAGTTTCAGCTCCAAGTGATTAATAAGACATGCTGCAGGATTCATGCTTGTGCAGCCAATGTATTGGCTCCCTGGAAGAGATGCAGTCTTCAGCTTGAATGTTCCCTGCACTGAGTGCAGTGTGAAGCTAATACTGAAACAATGTGCCTGACTGGCAGATTTAGCTCCTGACCCAAGTGTTGTAACCTAAGCAACCTGTTAATAGTAAACATCCATACCCAACAATGACTGCTAAGCAGAGTTAGAAGCTGAGAAAGTGATCAGAGTCAATCTGATTTAACACACAGATTCTGATGCTAAAATTAATCAGAACCAGATTTTTACATGGCTATTATTCTTCTATTTAATCAGTTTTTGAAAAGATTACCAGTTATTATCAGTTTACCCTATTCTGATTGAGGTGTATATACAAATGTGTTTTATTCCAGTTGAGATCTCATTCTGATTATTAACAGACTATTGAGCTGTATGTAAATGACCACTTGAAATCACATCTAATCAAGTTTATTTTAATGGTTATGGTGAGTTAACTGTTCATCTAACCCATCTTTTAATTATAGGTGTACTAATTTAAACTTTATCATGTGCAAATTAGCTAAATTGGAATTCTTTTAAAAGATTTCATTACTAGTTTTTAGGATTTATAATTATGGTTAGCTAGTCCATAATCTAATCAGATCCAGCGAACACATATTTGATGGTAGATGAACAAAAGACTACAATGTTTAATTCGCCTTCCATGCCATCCCACTCAATATGCCCCAAATGTTTTGGTGAAGTGATTCTTTCACAATTACCGACTTCCACCACCTTCCAAATTCCACTTTAACCCTGGGAGGCATTTCCACTCTGACAGTGAATCAACAGTTGAACCACAATGTTCAACAGTGGCTATAGCCATAGCCGGAACTGACTCTTAATTAGCTGCTAAGGCCTGGATTGGGCTGAATCCTGAAATGCAGCTCAGCACCGAATGTGCTCATCCACATAGCACCAGTTATGAAAGATTTTATGGCAGAATGTTAATAGGCATGTTTAGATACAAGACTTGGATAAGAGTGAGAGCATTTATATTTTGACAATAATGACACTGAATCATTTGCCCCTTGCCTTATACACTTAAGTACCAGAAAAACTATGTACCAGAAAAGTACCAGAAAAGCCTATGCAAAATACAGAGCAACGTCACCTATGCACGTCATTGGTTGCATCCACATGAGCGTATATAAAGCGATAGACATCTATGGAAGCTTCTGGAGCATTTTTTTCTGTGAGAATGGCAAGTTATCCCAATTTTGCTAATTTTCAACGCAGTTTAATAGTTGGAGCTCGTGAGATGGTCATAGCATTTCGGAGGTAGAAGCATAGTTTGGATTTGGACACTGGGTGAATGGGACCAGCGTTGGCTGGCAAGAATCGTTTCATGCGATAGGTGTGCAGCACTGTCTCAATTAACATTGGAATGCAATGCTGGGGCCTCGACAAACATCAGCGTGAGGACTGTGCAACTTTCCCTCCAAGATCCTATGGGGGACCTATCACGTATTAATTTTTCTGGTACTTCAGTGTAAACAGGCTAATTAGCCGTATTTTACATAATAATAAAGATAAAAGTGCAGCTTGCTGTCTCACAACTTGTTTCTGACCCCAGACCATGAACCAGTCCTGCCATGCTAATGGACAGATACTACACAACACAATTTACTACTTCCAGTGTCAGTAATTCTTCACATTAAGGAACATGTTATCTCTTGCTGTTAATTACAGAGGTGATTCCATCCTGTAGAAGCAGAAATGGGGCACAAACTACCAGACTCTCAGACATCACTGTCCTGCATGCTGGGTTGCTTTTCTCTTCTAATAAAATCCCACATTTGGCATGGAAATTGAAACAATAATAATTGTCATTTTCAGGGTTTGGAACCTATAAAATGTGTTTAAACCTGTTAGAGACTGTCTATGCCATGTCACACTCATATTTAGAGCTGTGTCAGGTTTTAATTCAGTGTACTCTTTTGTCAGTAATTGAGACTCTTTAAATCTGCAAATATGAAAAATATGCATTAATGACATTTGTTCTTAGACTAACTAGAGTAGTAAATAAGTATAGGATGCAATGAGATTTTTTTTACAGCCAAGATGTCTCATGTTGTCAACCAAGGATTATTCATATCTGTATTTAAATAACAATGTTAATTATTGTTTATGTTTCCCTGTCTTCTTATTTTTTAGGAATTTATTTGTTTGACATGACCTATATCGACTCTGCCTATCCAGCCACTGGAAGCATCATAGAAACTGAGCAGAGGACCAATCAGATGAACAATCTTCTCCGGGTCATCTCTGACCTTCAAGTGTCCTGTAATTACGGTCAGTCACATACATGTTAGGACAATTTATTCTGTATTTTATAAATAACTGTCAACTCTGAACTGTTATGGAGCACCACAGACTGTCAGTAATGCCAGCAGAAGAGAACCACTGAGTAACTATTAAGGAAAAAGAACAAAATTAATTAAATGTGATTTTTTTTCCTTTAGTTTAGCTCTTACCTATTTGCTTAGTTAAATCCAGGTGGTGACCTTTTTTTAGCCAGACAGACAGTGTGTGTGTGTAT
>JAOVVH010000042.1:10215290-10231129 GCA_028566435.1 Scorpiodoras heckelii
CTGTGCTGGTCCTGTGGGGGTCCTGACCATTAGAGAACAGAATAAAGGGGACTAACAAAGTATGTAGAGAAACAGATTGACTTCAGACTGTAATTGTAGCACTATTACTCAGGTCTTTTAGCAATCAGGTTGCACACACTTTTCTACACTAGAAAGTGAAGTTCAAAATGAAGGCAATTCAGGATTGCAGAAAATCAGAGCATTGCATTTTTAAGTTTCTTGGTCCCCATGTCTTCTAGTACAAATCCAGGCCTTGTAAGAAGATATTATTGACAGGCTGGATAGTGGTGCTGCCTGATGACCCTGAGCATCCAAACATTTTTCAGCTCAATGACCCTGATAAAGGTAAGTCTGCCTATGCAAATTCTTTTAGGACTTTGAAGTAACCTAAAGACATAATGTGTTTAATATTTATGTCTAGCATTTTGGATTTGTAGCTTTTGGGGTTTTAGCTTATTTTCATGCTCACTAAAAATAGTTTTTGGTTTAAAATATTCATGACAAAGTTTAGAATGTGTTTTCTTTCTACTTAGATACACAAGAAATGTTGGTGATGCTCTATAAATTTACATGTCAGTCTGTGTTGGTGTGCATGTGTGTGCACATTTGCATGTGTTTGTAGGTAATGTTTACAAGTTCCAGACTGGATCGCGCTTCTCTGCAATCATATGGCATAAGCACCTGGCTGAGGCCTGCCGGTGTGTAAGGCCACAGGTAAAAGCTGAATCCTTGTTATTAAAAAATAAGTTCAAAGAAAATAGCTGAATAAAAGCCACATATTTACCCATATATTGTAGTTCCTGTAATAACATGTCTAAGAATGGTACTTCCACATAAGGAAACAAAGTTGTTACAAAGATGTTAGCTTCTCAGCTTTCACAATCAGCTCATCTTACTTTAATCTTCTACCATATACTGTATGAGTCTATGTTTTTATAGTTACAGCAAGGAAAAAAGATAATAATAATAATAATAATAATAATAAAAGGGCAAAACTGGATACAAATATAAATCATGAATTTTATCTTATCTGTTGCAGATACCAGCCAACTTAATGTCTTTTGAATAGCTGCCACTTTGTGAAGGACAAAACTGGGCCAGTAATGAAGACGTTCAGAAAAGATTTAACATAAAGTCAAGTTTAAAGCTCTGTGGTGTTATGGTGAACATATTTTGTCTTGTGTTTATAAAACAGCCCTGTTGATCAGGGTGCAGTATATGTGGACTGTGCCGCTTAGGAGTGTCCTAGGGAAAAGATGCCGAAGAAGAACAGGAAAAATAAAGAGAACAGGATACCAAAAATGTCATATTCTGAGATGAACACCACAGTTCATGGAGAGAACTTATTTTAGAGATTACAGAAATGAAACTGCAGCAAATGTGATTACAGACCTGGGAGAATATCAGTTGTAATTGCTGCTGGAATGTAAAGTTAATCAGCTGAAATCTTTTTTTACATTCTCTGACATCCAGCATATGGAGGGCTGTGCTTGAGTCCTGACTGTAGAATTATCATTATGTAAGCTAAAATATTGTATAAAAGGTGGCATATAAAATAATTTGTCATTTGTTAAATATTGTACATATACCTTTGTTAAAAATATTGTACATGCATACTATTCAGTGTAAAAGATGTCAAACATTTGTGTACAAACTGTTTTATTTATGTTTTCATGTGAACAAGTGCCAAAAGTTTGTATTATAATTTTATTGTATTTTGTGAATTAAGTGAAAAGGCCTGAAAAATGTGAAGTATTGCAGAAGAATGAGATACCCCTTTATAGAACAATAAGGGAATTTTTGTTTTTATATTAGCTGCCTAATTGACAGTCCCTCAATTTATGAACATCCTAAAACAGAAAAAAATTAAACGTATACTAATAAACTTGATGCTCTTTTTTGCCATTGTTTCTCTAACAGAGATGCAACTGGGCCAATCAACCTTTCAGTCTTAACTGAATAATTTTTGTGAAAAATTTAGGAGATTAAAACTTAAGAAACCTTTATAAAGATTGCTGTTTCATAGTAATGGAAAGCTCATCTCATTATCACGTCTCATTATCTCCCACTTATCCGTGTCTGGGTAACAGAAGTAGCAGGCTGAATGCATGGGGGAGCCCAGATGTTCAGCCACATCTAACAGTTCCTCCCAAGACGTTCCCTAGACCAATTTACAGTTGCAGTCACAAGTTTGCATGCACTTATCATGGAAATGAATGTCATGGCAATATTGGACTTTGAATGATTTCTTTGACCTATTCCTTTTCTGTGACAGAATGAGTATACAACATATGTCTTTAATAGAAAAAACAGAATTTGGTGCACAAGTTTAATTTTTTTATTTTTTTTTTTGGCGGGAAGGGGAGGGTTGTTCTAAAATCTAAATTATACATACAGCACACTTAATATTAGGTTAAAGTCGGCAACAAGCTTATGGCAGAACTCTGGTTGGATATTTGACCACTCTTGACAATATTGCCATGACACCCCTGTGCATGGTAAGTGTATGTAAACATCCGACCCCATCTGTATATAATGCTCACAATGTATACTTGGAACACCTCCACAGGGAGGCACCCAGGAGGCATCCTGACTAGATGCCTGAATCACCTCAGCTGACTCTGTTCAATGCGCAGGAGCAGCGGCCAAGCTCCTCCTGGATGTATGAACTCCTCAACCTATTCCTCATTTCTGCCACTTGTAGCCACAATCTCATTCTTTCACTTGTGATCATTAGTGAGGGAAGAAAGATTGATGGGCAAACTGAAAGGTTTGCCTTCTGGCTTGACTCCTTCATCAAGGCAGTCCAGTATAATGACGCCATGACTGCTGCCACTGATCCAATCTGCCTGTGAAACTTTTTTACCCTCACTCATTAACAAGAGTTAACTCCAACTCAGAGGGGACAAGCCACCTTTTTCTTGGACTTTTGATCTTTATCCTGACTGCTTCACACTCAGCTGCAGACTGCCCCAGTGAATGCTGGAGGTCACACGTTGATGAAGTCAACAGAAACACATCATTGTAAAGAGCAGAAATGGAATCCTGAGGTCACTACCTGGACATCTTATGCCCTATGACTGTGCCTTGAAATCCTATCCAAAAAGATAATAAACAGAATGGGAAACAAGGTACAGCCATAGTGGTTTCCAACACCCACTAGGAACAAGCTTGTCTTAGTGCCAAGAATATGGATACAACTCTCATTGTGGTTATAGAGGGACTGCTCACAGCAGTGAACCTGACATACCCTACCCCCATAGTATCTCCTAAAGGTCACCATGGGGAACCTGGTCATAAGCTTTTCCAGAGTCACAAAACACATTAAACTGGATTGGCAAACTACCGTGATCCCTCCAGTATCCATGCAAGGGTGAAGAGCTGATCAGCTAGGATATAATCGACATTATTTCTCCTGGATATGAGGTTTGCCAAACCTGAAAAGATCTCCTTGGGTCTCTGTTCCAGCACCCAAGAGTAAGCATTACCAAGGAGGCTGAGCAGCATGATACCTTGATACTTGGAGCACACTGTCTGGTCCTTTTTATAAATGGGGACCACCACCCTGTCTGCCACTCTACAGGCACTGTTCCTGACCTATACACAATAGTAAAGAGACGTGTCAGCTATGACAGCCCAACAACATCCAGAGCCTTTAGCATTCCTGGCGAATCCCATCCACTCCTGGTACCTTGCCACTGCAGAGAGTCCCACCTACCCCAGTGACCTCTGCCAGGGAGATGGGTATCAACCCCTTTTTTTTCCCATGACTGCCATCGCTGTAGCCCTTTTGGCCTGCTGGTACCTCTTGGCCAATTCCAGATTTCCCTGAGCTAGCCAAGACTAGAAAGCCTCCATCTTCACTGATTCAGTCCACCAATGGGTCCTTGGGCTGCTGCCACAACAGGCACTGACAACCATCTTACCAAAGCTCAAAGTTGCTGCTTAAGAAATGGAGGCTTTGATCAAGGTCCATTCAGACTCCATGTCCCCAACCTCCCTCAGGATCAGGTAGAAGACCTTCCAGGCAGGATAGTAAGACAGATGTTTTCTGTTCATCTTCACAAAACACTTTACCAGGTCTGTCCAGCAACCTCTCTGCCATCTGAGTCAACTCGCCACCAGGTGATGATCAGTTGACAGCTCTGACCCTGTCTTGACTTGAGTGTCCAGAACATATGGCTGCAGATCTGATGAGACAAAAACAAAGTTGATCCAAGACCACTGGGCTAAGGACCTCAGGTATAACATGTTGTTTATGTATCCATGACTCAAACAGATGTAGAACAACAAAGCAACACTCATGTTCAGATCAGGTAGGCCATTTCTCTCAATCACCCCATCCAAGATTCTCCATCATTACCAGTGTAAGCATTGAAGTCCCCCAGATGGTGCCTTTACTAAGACACTTTCCAGGACCTGTAAGAAGTCTGGGTACTCCAAGCTGACAAAACAGTCAGAAACAGTCATAGTTTTTCCCCCTGCAACCTAAAGTCACAATCAGGAAACTCTGACACAGCACCACTCGCTCAAGGGCTAATGAGTAACCCCACATATGCCCACCAGCTCTAACCTCGGGCAACTCCAGAAAAGGAGTCCCAGCCCCATCCAGGATCTTGGTTCCAAGTCCAAGGTTGTGCTTAGAAGTGAGCATGAATGTATCTAGTCAGTATCGTTTGACATTCCAGTAATGGAACACATTTGTAATATACACTACTCACAAAAAGTGAGGGATATTTGGTTTTCGGTGTAATTTACATTTTACCAGCATTTACGCTGGACAAGGGACCAGTGGGCCTCAATGCTGTTCACTGATGAAAGTCGATTCACGTCAAGGAGAGCGCTATGCATCAGCCACTGTTGTCACCAGACGAGCCTTTGGTGGTAGTGGTGTTACAGTGTGGGCAGCTGTGTCTAGTCAATACAGAACTGCCCTACACTTTGTGAATGGTACAGTGACAAGTCATCCAGTCATTGTGCCTCTCCATGAACAACACAGGCCTAATTTCATCTTCATGGATGACAATGCTCCAGCTCATCGAGGTCACATCATTGGGGAATGGGTGCTGGAGACTGGGGTACCTCAAATGGAGTGGCCTGCACTTTCTCCAGACCTGAATCCCATAGAAAACCTATGGGTTCATCTGAGTCACCATGTAGAGGCTCGTAACTCTTCACTCCAGAACCTCAATGACCTGAGGGTCAATCTTCATGAAGAGTGGGATGCCATGCCTTAGCAGACAATGTCAACTTGTGAACAGAATGAGATGACGTTGTCAAGCTGTAATTGATGCTCAAGGGCACATGACAAGTTGTTGAGACATTGACATTTTTTGTTGGGGTATACCCACCACTGTTGTTTGTTTTTGTTTCAGTAGGTTTGAGATGAGGAAATCTCCATTGCATACTTCTATTTAAATGCGTTCCTTTCATGATATAATATCTCTGTAGCATGAACTTTTTACATTTTCCATAAATTTCACCCGAAAGCCAAATATCCCTAACTTTTTGTGAGTAGTGTATTCCACATCTGCATTAGTTCTGGGACTGTATTTCCCATCAAATTTGAAACATCTGATTAGGTTTTTACAGATCATTGTATGAGCAGTATCAATTGGCACTATTTTGACCCTTAGTTCTGGGTTTAATTCCCTTCCAGTTTACTAAAATTGTAATCAATTACACAAAACATTACAACAATCATTGGAGAATTTTTGTTCATTTTGTTCATAACTTATTCTTCAACAATGTGATAGCAGTGAAGTATTGAGAGCTTTTGTAATTTCTTTTTGTACTATAAATTAATTAAGAAATGAAAACTTTCCCAAGTATCGTTGTAGGATGTTATCTTGCATCATTGCACTGGTGGACTAAAGAAGTGATTGTGTTTGCTACCTCCTGCTATTCTCTTTTTTTATTATGCATCTTTTTTTATTGTTATACATGTAGACCATACATCTAAAAGTGAACATAAGGATAGGTTTGTTGTATGTTTTCTGTTTTTGTTTTCTAAAGCTGGCAAAGACTCTAACATCAGAAAATGTTCCTGTTGGATAGTCTTGCTCTGTACAGTATATATGACATCAGTGCATCCTTGTACTGTAAATTGAGCTTATATCTATCATTGGCATTTCTTCTATTCTACTTTTTCTTCTTCTGCTTCTTCTGCTTCTTCTTCTGTCACTCTTTGTGCTTTATACATACTTATTTTGTTGTGATCACTTTTGTTGTGAACATACTCTGCTTCATCCTTATGTTTTGGAGTTCATATCTTTAGATACACTAATATATATTGCAGATATATTGCACCATTAGATGTACAAAACTTTTATTAAAACACTAAGAAACACTTATGAAAATTAATGAACAGTAGCATTTATTGAATGTTAAGCTAACTGTATTCTCAAAGTGTGGAGAAATGCTGTCCTACTGAGTCCTGGCAGTTGAGCCTCTCACTATTGACAATTAATTGGTAAACAAAGAAATGTGTTTAACAATTTAACTGACGTTTTGTTGACATTTTAGTACTATAATATGAACATAATAATATATTGATGATATTAATGTACAAACAGCTATTTATGAACTTTAAAAAATACTATAAATTATATGCACACAGAACAATTGTGTTGTATATATAAACATTAGTGAATTATTCAAAGGTTACTGAAAAATAAATACCATAATGAAGTGTTATTAGGTTAAAAAAAAACGGGCCAATTTAGTTAGCAATAGTCACTAACATAATTCCAGTAAATATTACTGGTTACAACAAATCATATATCCAACCTCTTAATCAAGAACGAAGTCTAAATACAAACCTTCAACTTGCCAACTTTCAAAAATACGAATGTCCATGTCCATTTGTTTAAAAATTTTTCCTTTTATCTGACTTCTAGCCAATGTTCACTAAATGTGTCTATGTAAATATGAGATAGTTGTACATATTCTCGATAGCTCTATAACAGTAAACAGCGAGATCAGTTGACAAAAAACAATAGAATTAATAATAATATTTCATGTATTTCATTGCCACTTTTTCAAGGAGAAGTTACAGATTTTTATTTAGTATGAACTTCATGTACAAAAACCAAGTTGTCTTTACAGAAAACTTTAATACCGTACAGTGATATATGCTATAGACTAACTACAATGCTGGATGCCTAGGCTAACTTTGTTCGACTTGCGAACAAATTGAACTTGAGATCGGGCTCTCAGAACGGAACTTATTCGTATGTAGAGGACTAACTGTAATAATTTTATTATGATTATGCAATGATTAGATAATATGGATTATTTTTGTAAAAAAAAAACACTGTCTTGATGGGAAATTTTAAAGGAGACCTATTATGCCCATTTGTCACAAGTTAGTACAGTTCCCCTGGGGTCTGTTTGCCAACTGTAGCTGGGACTTTGTTTTTTCGCACAGTGCTGGACTCCCTGTGCCCTTTGGCTAAGCTGCTTCAGAAACTGAAAAAGATTTATTTATGCTTAATTTATCGTTGTGCGATATTCCTTCAAGAAACTATCTCTGCTATGTGGACCTTGCCATTGCACTTTGACTGGGTTGACTCTTGTGACTTCCATGGTTAAGAGAGTAATGCTTCATTTCTCATAGTGTGACAGCATACCATATTGTATGTTGTCGTGTGAGGCCAACTGGCTGACACATACAGTGGAGGAAATAATTATTTGATCCCTCACTGATTTTGTAAGTTAGCCCACTGACAAAGAAATGCGCAGTCTATAATTTTAATGGTAGGTTTATTTTAACAGTGAGAGACCATCGAAAAGAAAATCCAGAAAATAACTTTATATAAAAGACATAAACTGACTTGCATTTTATTGAGTGAAATAAGTATTTGATCCCCTAGCAAACATTAAGAGTTCTGGCTCCCACAGGCTGGTTAGATACTCCTGATTTCAACTAGTCACCTGCATTAAAGACCTGCCTCAACTTGTCACCTGTATAAAAGACACCTGTCCACAGAATCAATCAATCAATCAGACTCCAACCTCTCCACCATGCCAAGACCAAAGAGCTGTTTAAGGATGTCGGGGACAAGATTGCAGACCTGCACAAGGCTGGAATGGGCTACAAAACCATAAGCGAGAAGGAGACAACTGTTGGTACAACACAAAATTACCATCAATCGACCTTGGTCTGGGGCTCCATGCAAGATCATGGGGTATTAATGATCATGAGAAAGGTGAGAGATAAGCCTACAGCTACACATGAGGAGATTGTTAACGATCTCAAGTCAGCTGGGACCACAGTCACCAAAAAAAAATTGGTAACACCTTACGCCATAATGGATTAAAATCCTGCAGTGCCCGCAAGGTCCCCTGCTCAAGAAGGCACATGTGCACGCCCGTCTGAAGTTTGCCAATGAACACCTGAATGATTCAGAGAGTGCTTGGGAGAAGGTGCTGTGAGACCAAAATCGAGCTCTTTGGCATCAACTCAACTCGCCGTGTTTGGAGGGAGAGAAATGCTGACTATGACCCCAAGAACACCATCCCCACCATCAAGCATGGAGGTGGAAACATTATGCTTTGGGGGTGTTTCTCTGCTAAGGGCACAGGACAACTTCACCGCATCAACGGGAGAATATATGGGGCCATGTACTGTAAAGTCCTGAGTGAAAACCTCCTTCCCTCCGCCAGGACACTGAAAATGTGTTGCGGATGGGTCTTCCAGCGTGACAATGACCCAAAACATGCAGCCAAGGGAAGAAAGGAGTGGCTCAAGAAGAAGCACATTAAAGTCATGGAGTGGCCTAGCCAGTCTCCAGACCTTAATCCCAGAGAAAATGTGTGGACGGAGCTGAAGCTTCGAGTTGCCAAGCGACAGCCTCGAAACCTTAATTATTTAGAGATGATCTACAACTAGGAATGGACCAAAATTCCTCCTGATATGTGCGCAAACCTGATCATCTACTACAAGAAACGTCTGACCTTGCCAACGTCTGCTTTCCAGCAAGGTTTTTGCAACCAAGTACTAAGTCTTGTTTTGCTAGGGGATCAAATACTTATTTCACTGAATGCAAATCAGTTTATGCAATGCAAATGCAAATCAGTTCATGTCTTTTGTATAAAGTGATTTTCTGGATTTTCTTTTTGATGTTCTATCTCTCACTGTTAAAAAAAAACATTAAAATTATAGACTGTTCATTTTTTTGTCAGTGGGCAAACTCAAACAAAACATCAGGAGGGGATCAAATAAATATTTCCTCCACTGTATATGCAAGACCCTCAGAACCTAATTAACAAAAAAAATAATAAACCCTGGTGAATCTACTCAACTGGGGGTCCACCTGTCCATCTGATAACTTTGGTTACTACACATATCAAAGGAACTCAGGAGGTATAAATTATTTTTCTTATTATTAACTAAAGGGCTGTTTGATTCACTGTGACTTTTACTGAGGACAAATAGTTGTTTATACATTACAATGCATTTAGGCTAAGGTAGTTAAAATCATTGCAGTACAAGAATAATTTGGATCAGATAATTAAGTATTTTTGGAGACAGATATTTAATTCACAAAGTCAAAACAAACATTTAAATTTCTACTGTACCTATTTCCATCTTTGATCATAGGAGAGCAGTGGGCTGACATAATCATGAACTTTTGGTATCTCTTTCACCCTACAGTTCCCAAAGCCCGATGTGTACCCAGAGCCCTTCGTGCCTCAAGCACAGCTTGACTTGACCCACTGTCATCCAGGACACATGGGAGGCAAGCATCCAGACTTTCTTCAATCTTCAAACGCCAACTGAAGACCCGAGAACACTTTAATGAGCACTAAATCAAAGCTGTTACTGCACTTACAGCAGTTATTGTATTGGCTATGTCTTGTTCTTTACTGGTTTTATGTAGTTTAGGAATACTTTGGATTTTGGACTTGTTTTTAATTGTAATTTTTATTAGGTAGTGTATGGCTGAATTCTAGCAGTATTATATCTCAAAGTAGCTTGAATTCATTTCTACCAGCCCTAGCTATGGCTATTCCAAGTTAATGACTAAGCACTCTTGTAAGTCGCTCTGGATAGGAGCGTCTGCTAAATACTGTAAATGTAAAATATTCTGCACCGTTCTTACCACCTGGGCTGAGTCCTTCTGGTTCTCTGCAGTATAGCTGATATACCACACCATGGCACAGTGGCATAGAATGTCCTCTGTGGTGCTTCTATCAACGTTTACTAGGAGCTAAAATGGAAATTTGGCCTTTTAGTTAAGGGACCATAATTGATCTTTTCTGTGGAGTCCCAGGAATTTGATGTCATTGACACTTTCCACCTTCTAACCATTTATATGGAGAGAAAGAAGTGGGATCTTCCTGGATCTCATAAATTCCACAATAATCTCTTTGGTTTTGTGGTTTTCAGGACCAAATTATTGCCTAAACATTACTGAACCAGATGTTGGCCCCCCTCTCTGTAGTGTTTCTCCTTATTGTGGGATATAATTTCCATTATCAGCAAACCGTGGATGGGGTGCAATCATGGGTGTAGAGAGTGAAGAGGGCAGGACAAAGCACACAGGCCTGCAGTGCAACTGTGTTTTGCATGAGAGTCAAGGGTGTGGTTGCCCATTTTGATATTTTGTGGTCTGTTACTGAGAAAGTCCATTATCCATAAGCAGAGTGAAGTGGCTAATCGCAGGCTGTTGAGTTTGTCTAGCAGCTTATGGGGGCTTATAGTATTGAAGATGGAGCTGAAGTCACGAAACAGCATTCTGAAATATGTGTGTTGATGCTCCAGATGGAACAGGACTATATGAAGTGTGACTTGCATCCTCCGTAGATCTGTTTAATCAATAAACAAACTGATGGTTGTCCAGATCAGTGGGGGTGATGGCTTTGATGGTTGTGGTGTTATGGCAATAGTCACTGAAGCGTTTGACTGCTGACATTTTGGAGCACATTTAGGAATTTTGGAATGACATTTTGACTGTTGTTTCTGTGCCCAAACAGCCTTCCTACAGCCTGTTAAAGATGAGGTTAAAGATGCTGGTGAGCACCCCTGCCAGTTGGTCAGTAGGTGCATAAAGTTCCAATTAGTCCAGAATGCACCAGCCAGTGTACTCAATAGAACCAGATCACATCACCCCTATCATATAAATACTGTATTGTTTCCCGTCAAATTTCACTTTGATTATTGTTAAGATTGAATTCTTTTTAAAATTAAATTGGATTCAATCCAAATGACATGTCCTCCAGAAAGGAAAACAAAGGAGAAAAGTCCAATTAAATTTCCAGAAGATAGTCATAGCTGAGCTGGAAGAGGATAGTATGTGTTGGAAGTGCTTCAATTCAATTCAATTTTATTTCTAAAGCACTTTTAACAATGGACATTGTCCCAAAGCAGCTTTACAAAGACATAAATTCCAGAAATAATTTGTAGGACTTACTCTTATCCCAAATGAGCAAGCCAATGGCGATGATAGCAAGAAAAAACTCCATCAGAAGTTAAGAGGAAGAAACCTTGAGGGGAACCAGACTCAAAAGGGAACCCATCCTCATTTGGTTGACACGGAATAGTACGATAATAAATAATACTTTCTTTACCTGAGTGCTATATACACAGCACAAAATATAAACACCAAACGAGTCAATGGCAGTATAAGCTATTTGGCATTGGCAGAGTGGATTTGGCAAATTATTCATGGGTGCAACCCACATACTCAGCTCTGCTGCTCATCGTATAAATGCATGTTCCTTACAAATGTGGCACCATTTAAAAGGGAAATTAACAGGCTTTCCAACGGTCTAAGATTTATTGCCAAGAAGCATTGTTAGAACAAAGAAATAATCTACCAATCACAAATTTCCTTACTTTTTGTGCTAGTCAGAAAAACAGTAAAAATTGTAACAAGTAAACTGACAAAAGATTTAACTTGAAGTCTATAAACTGAAGTTATACACTGTTCAGTGATTGAGATTTGACTGATAAAGTCCAAAACTGTCTCTGGCAAACAGTCCTAGACATCATGAAAGGTTGCCCACATCAGATGTATATTAACTGAGTTTCTTTAAGCTGTCCATTCTGGAGATCTCCAGGCCGTCCATGGGGTCTCATCCTCAGCAGGGGTATATTCTATCTGGTGTCTCATGGTGTCTCGGGCATAGCACATGCTGCTTGGTCATCTGGTTGGGGGATTAGGGGAAAGAAGAGAGAGATGGGGGCTAGAAAAGAACACAGACTGTTAGGTATGCTCCTTCACTAACTTTTAGAAGAAGAAATAATCTACCAATCACAAATTTCCTTACTTTTTGTGCTAGTCAGAAAAACAGTAAAAATTGTAACAAGTAAACTGACAAAAGATTTAACTTGAAGTCTATAAACTGAAGTTATACACTGTTCAGTGATTGAGATTTGACTGATAAAGTCCAAAACTGTCTCTGGCAAACAGTCCTAGACATCATGAAAGGTTGCCCACATCAGATGTATATTAACTGAGTTTCTTTAAGCTGTCCATTCTGGAGATCTCCAGGCCGTCCATGGGGTCTCATCCTCAGCAGGGGTATATTCTATCTGGTGTCTCATGGTGTCTCGGGCATAGCACATGCTGCTTGGTCATCTGGTTGGGGGATTAGGGGAAAGAAGAGAGAGATGGGGGCTAGAAAAGAACACAGACTGTTAGGTATGCTCCTTCACTAACTTTTAGAAGAAGAAATGAACATTTCGTGCAGAGTGCAAGCAGGGACTCCGGCAAGATTAGCTATGACAGCATAACTAAAAGGGAGAGCCAGAAGGTAACACAAACATGAGGGAGCCCTGGGACATAAAGCGTCCTGCCACTCCAACGACAACAAACCTGAGTGAATGCGTGAGAGTGAGGGGGTGACAGCATCCCAGTTTACCAGAACACTCTATGCCTACGAACCGTCTAGCTCTACACCTTCATCTAAGAAGAAAAGCTAGTGACAAATGGCTTGACTTAAATATGTTTTCAACCTAGACTTAAACGTTGAGACTGTGTCTGAGTCCCAAACACTAATTGGAAGGCTGTTCCATAACTGTGGGGCATTGTAAGAGAAAGCTCTACCCCCTGCTGTAGGATAGAGGGAACATACTTTTCATGTGAGCATCATGCTGAGATAGTATGTAAATCAGATAAAGTGAATTTGGGTATTCCTGCATGGTTGTGCCTTTTAAGTCTTCAAAATATAAATACTATTATTCTCCTATGAATGATCTAATGCTGCAGTACCTGAGAAAACATCTAGTCTTTTATGATCCACCATGTCTACTTCAAACAAAAGGTGTGAAGACAACAGGCTCTTTGTTTAGACCTTGAATAGTAAAGTCTAAAGGAGGGGCAGAGCTTTCTCTTTCAAAGTCTCAGTCATAGAGCAGCCATTTAATTAGTGTCCAGGATTTAGACATGATTTCAGTGTTCAAGTCTATGTTGAAAATTTGGTTAGTGAAGGTTAATAGCTTTTATTATGTTAATAGCTTTTTATGTTTGATAGATCTGGAGGGTTCAGGTTTAAGTAAACTCAAATCTTTGGATACTGTTTCTCCCTAGTCTCACGCATTCACTCAGGGTTATTGACGGTGGAGTAGCTGGCTGCTTTATCTTTATCCAGGGCCACCCCATGTCTGTGTTACTTTCTGGCTCTCCCTTTCATTTATGCTATCATAGCGGCCCTGGTTACTGCAGGTCCTCTGGGATCCCAAAGTGGCAACTCCTGCTTTGGTCAGGGACAGTATGCTTCTGGCCACTTTGTAAAGTAATCCATAGCTTCAGTAATTTCGCTTTGGTTTGCTTAGACAGTGGCTGTAAAAATCAATCACTTTCTATTCACTGTCTTGCATCTGGCACAGCAGTGCACCGATGCCTTTATCACTCAAGTCAGTATCCTCCGGCCGAGGAAAAGCCAACACTGGTGTGCTGCAGAGGCTATCATGAAGGGTGGTAAACACACGTTCAGCAGCCTCGCCCCAGCAGCATTCTGCACCTTTTGCAGTAAGTTGATGCAGCGGGCGACTACTTGTGTGGAGCCATGCACAAATCGGTGATGGTAAGATGCCAGCCCAAGGAAGATTAAATTTCCCTGTATGCAGCCACAGATTTGCTACTCTGATAACCTGAAGCATGTGGTTTGTGTTACGCAGCGTGTCCTCGAAACTGGGAGCATGAACCAGCATATCGTCCAGGCTGGTATGTTCACGGCCTATGGCAACAGATGTTGAGCTGCTTGAGTGCACTGCCTCTGGCTTCCAGGGATCCATTCACCAATGCTAATGCTGCATGTTAAGCTCCTCTGACACTGGAGAATTCATCCTGAGAAAACCGTGGTGATCTCAACCCGACGGTGTTGTTCCCAGCCCCTCGAGCTCCACCAGGCTACCTTCAACAGTGATAGTGGTCTGTTGTCTAGTCACAAAACTCATATTCTAATATCCAAAATGGCCTGAATATCAGTCAAGAAATCCAAATCAATGATGTCTGGCTCCCCAACAGGTGCTGACCAGAAATCTTGCATTGACATAAGGCCCCCAAGCCTCTTTTCGCCACACATGTCCACCTGGACACTATTGACTATCTGCAAGTGCATCTCAGTCGGCTGCCAACTGTCTGGGCTAGTGCCCTCAGTGCCAGGAAGTACCCCAGGCTGCAAAAGTGAAACTATAGACCCTGTGTCCAGGAGAGGCAAGAAGAGCCAGGGAACTGTCAGTCCCTCACTGGGCAGCCCCACTGTTGTTTCCCACCGGCTCATGCTTGCAGCATTCACTCAGCTGGTGCCCTCGTTTCTTGCACCACCAACACACAATCTGTGAGCCTGTCGGTTGTTCTGAAACTGCTATCTTGGTGATGTTCTCTGCATAACACTGCACCACTCCCCCGTTGTGTGTTTGTGATGGCCTGGATTTCCTGCTGCACAATCACTTCTGGGAGCTCAGCTACCAGATCATCCCACTTCTGCACCAAAGTGACAGTGCCAGGGAGGCGTAACAAGAATGAGCCATTTCCACACCCTTAGCTTCTTTTATCATCACTTTATTAGGAAGAGTATGTGGAGGAAATGGGACACTTTCAAACAGAGGGAAATGGGGTGACACATGCACACACTTCACACTCATGCTTCAGCAATTTGAGCTAAAGTAGCTCATCTGTTGGATCAGACCACATGGGCCATCCTTCGCTCCACACGTGCTTCAATGAGCCTTGGCCAGGTCAGACTCAGCCATGAACTGTTGTCAGTTCACCACTGTTCCTTCCATCTACCACTTTTGATAGATACTCACCAGTGCAGACCAGGAACACCCCACAAGAGCTGTAGTTTTGGAGATGCTCTGGCAAAGTTAACAGGCCAACTGGGTCAGATTTGACCCTTGTCAAACTCACTTAAATCCTTATGCTTACCCATTTTTCCTGCTGCTAACACAACAACTTTGAGGACAAATTGTTCAGTGGCTGCCTAATATATCCCACCCACTAGCAGGTGCCATTATGAAGAGATAATCAGTGTTGTTCTTGTCACCTCTCGGTGATCATACATTATGCGTGATATATATATATTTATGTTACGGCCAAAGCGCGAAGTCGGCCAGAACGGGAAATGGCCAATAGTGTTGTAAAATTGGCTGGCCAATGTCCGATCTTTTCTTGATTTCGGGAATTAGCCAGCCAGATCGTGAAATGGCACGGGAGGATCAGCCAAAGTCGGAAGAAAAGAATCACTGGCATGTTTTGTTGGCTCTGTATAGCCATAACTTCATTCTTTATAAATTATCGATCTCCGTATTCACTTATTACAACGAGATGAACTTGTGTGACATTTCGGATCACTTAAAAGTTTGTTGCTTCCGCATTTTACAGCGA
>JAOVVH010000042.1:10339201-10355289 GCA_028566435.1 Scorpiodoras heckelii
TATATGTGTGTGTGTTTGCGTGTGTATTCACCACAACACCTACCAGCACATGTCTTTATTTGTAGTATCACTGAAACACCCGATATATCAGACATACATTGCGACACAACGACCATGAAATTGCCTATCGTTGGGCCTGTAACAAACTAGTGATGCAGAATCAATTGCTTAATGAAAAACAAGCAAATATTAGCCACTTTAAGAACATACTTTCACAAGCTGGTCATGATGTCACTGAGATTTCCAAAGACCAGGGCCCCATTCTTTGTACATGGCTCTCATAGTAATATATAATTTGAAATAATTCCATGAAAAATGTGAAATTTGATTACTCAAAGCAAGTTCAAGGTTACACGTGTTCCTATCTTTTGCTGATCAGCTTCACCACATACTCCTAATGCTTGAAATAAATGACAGTCTTACCTGTAGTCATACTTACATACATACACCTATTATACTTGAACTCATTTATGTCTTCAACAAAAAATAGGGCTACACATTTTTCCATAGATGATGATTATATGAAAGGTGCTGATTCTTATTATCTGGAGGCTTTATAATAACACGTACCGTCACCCTCGTATCTACATCCACCATACATGTCTATTCCTGTCTATAATAATTACGGCTTCGTTTCAACCACCAAGGATCAACAGCGCTCTAAACGTTAATTGCAACAGATACCCTGCTGGGATTGGTGTGGGAATTGAATGTCTTCTACAGGAGCAGACAAAGATACATTTAATAGCTAGAAATATCAGTTCTCATTATCAGGAGTGTCATTTTAGCTCACTCACCCTAACACGTATATACATGATCTCATTTAACGTCTATCTCAAAAAGTAAAGTCAACAAAAAATGTCCCTGGCTGTCTCTAGATTTATAATCTTTGGGCAATCTTTGGATTCTACAATCTTTGGGGGTTTCTTGGACAAATGAAACCTTCCTGTCAGATTCAGAAACGTTTCAGTAATGCTGATTTTTCTTTTTTTTAGCCAGATGCGCATGCTTATAAATGTCAATCACTGAGAAATTACGAGGCTCATCGCCAGGACATTTAGCTGATTTACATTTAGTGATACGCACAAAAGCCCACAGAAGGGAAAGCTTACAGAGATAGGAACGACAAAATGATGACCAAATATGGAAAGACTAAATGTTTCCAGTAATGCAGCTCATCCAATGCAAGCGCATTGCTTTCCATAGACTTAATTAGTCTTCCTCTTATCATAGGGTGCTATTACTTTTGCCCTAATTCAGTGGCTTGTCTTATTAGTCTTTAAAGTATGGATTTGATTTTATTGATAATATAAAACAATTAAGAAATAAGTTGGCTATTTAAACTAGACTGCATAATCCATATAAAAAATCCATGCCTCAGTCCAACTCAGTCGAGGATCAGATGAATCCCCTTTCACATACATTTACGCAAACGGCGGCATTTTTCAAATCTAATTGCACTTTCATTAATACAGCGTTCATTTGCGTAAATGAAAACTCCCATCAGAATGCTGGACGATGTTTATTGTTTAATCAGTGGATCAGAACGAGGTTTATGTAGCTTGCTAGTCAATTCAAAGATGATAGTTGCATCATCCCACAAATGAACTGTCTTCATATGAACACTGCATTTTAACACTATATTCACTGATCTTACATCTTGGTCATATTACCTTTTCCAGAATATACAAGAAACTAAATATACCTGTTTCTTGTGCTATTGCAATTGAATCATCAGATACACATATTTTTTGGCTTTTTTCCCTGATTTTCTCCCTAATTTTCTCCCTAATTTGGTCACGTCCAATTCCCACCCATCAGGATTTCTCCCATATCATACGACAGCTACCAGTCAGGGAAGGTGAAAGCTATCACATGCTTCTTCTGAGGCACATGATACCAGCCACAACATTTTTTGGAGCTGCTGCTCGTGCAACATCAGGGAGCTGTGTAAATGCATCCAGTATAAAATTCTTCTACTAACTTCTACTAACTTAAAGCGTTTCATGGCCTTGCGCCTTCATTCCTTGCAGAGTTACTCCATCCCTACATCCCATCTCTCCAGTTAAGGTCCTCTGACAGGTCTTCTTACTGTCTCCAGGTTCAGGTTGTCCACCGTGGTCAATTAGTGTTGCTGCCCCTTCTCTCTGGAACTTCCTTCCTTCATTTATCAAGCTTAACATTTTTTCTCTCAATACTTCCACTCTCCATCTACCACCACTCTAGATTATGTTTTATCTGGCTTATTGTCGTTTCTTTTTTATAAAGCAACCATGGGTTTGTGAGAAAGGCGCTATATAAGTCTCACTTATTAGTATTAATATTATTATTAACACACTCAGAGGAAAGTGCTCCTGCCCACCTCTGTATTTATCAACTCACAGATGACCAGGATTGGCTCGTGTTGCTGTGATTGATAAGAGAGACAGCTTATGCCACCCATCCCACTTAGAGCACGGTCAGTTTAGCTCTCTGAACTCTCTGCCACAGGCAGGTACACAATTATATCAAACAAATAGCTCTGAAAATGCTGGAAATAATAATAATTATTTAGAAAAGTGAGGCTGCATGATTTCTGGCTCAGCAGTGTTCTGGCACTTGCAGTATTCCATATCAATATTATTTTGTCTGCTTCTTTTTCATTCAATTATCATTTAGAACAGATTGTCTGTTTCCACAGCTCACACAAACAACCTAAAAATGACAAAATGAATACATTAGACCTTTGCTATACTTCATATAAAATTATTTGTAACATGCTCAATCTGTCCACACTAAACTAAACCCCGGCCTAGCCTTAAAGAGTAACGTGATTCACCAATCGGTGAATCTGTGTTAGCAATTGACACTAGTGATGTCAATCAATGCTAACAACAGCCATTCCTAAGAATAATTCCCCATTGAAAGCAAATTCACAGCCAAAATTGTTGCTTCATCTACCATTTTATCACATTTATACGTATATACAGTCTTAATTATAGAACACACTAACATGGCTAGCTATCTTGTCAGCTTGCTTTTTGAATCTCATGGCTAACGTGTGAGATTTAGCGAGGTAATAGAGTAAAATGTAGGTGAGGAAGAGATACACAGGGTCATGGGTAAAATTTCAGAGCATGTTTTGCTTTGGCATTTCTGCAACAAGCTTGAAAGCAGGATTTATGGATTTGCTAGATATTAGGTGGCCCTAGTTTCCAGCACAAATTCTATCTTTCTCTAGAATTCATTATTGGCTTCTGTAGTTATTCAGTAGATAAGGGAAATCAGGCATGTGTGCAAAAGTTTCATGTTAAGTCATATTTTCCCACAAATGCCAGGATTGGGATTGTTTCTACCAGAAGGACAAAGAAAAGCAGAATTTAAGGTGCTAGATGTAGGGAACGTTTTATCTTTTTCCTAAGCATATACAATGAAACGCATCAGCAGGTAAAGTGATTTGAATTCGTTACATATTCATACAGCACCAAAGCTCCCATTTTTGTTCTTTCCAAAGATGCATATTATCCTGCCAGTTTGACAGTATCTGACTGATACTGAGTGAGACAGCCTGGGAGATTTTACCAATTTCAAAATTTTGCCCTTGACTTGTCTTTGTGAGCTCTTCAAATGTGACCTCAAATTTCTTACATGATGATAGAAAAGCCTGGCTTATATGAACAATCCATAAAGAATGGGGCCCAGGAAAATGCCACGGAACATATACAAATATTTAGAACACCTTGTCTTTGTTTTTCTTAAATGAAATGAAACTAAAAATGGAAAATTTGCTTCTTAAAAATTAATAATTAATTTAATTTATTAATAACAAGACTGTACTGATATCTGCCCAAATAACTAATGATAGCTGGAAAACATGGCGAATTTCATACAAGAAAAATGCACGCATCATGATGTTCACCAAACTGAATCTCCGTTTCACTTGAGTGTCATTTTCGAGTCTTTAAGATGCAACTTAGGAGCAACACTGCATTAAGGTTCAGATATTTTTTCATCTTTGTATTGCCTCCTGATCTTAAGATTGTTTTTTTTTTCCTTTAATAGGGACATGCAATATGTACATTACAGATATTCGCAAGATGACACTTTTATTTTCTGTACTTCCTGTAAAAAAACAAAAACAACAACAACAACAAAAAAACACATGGTGTAAAAGAAAACAAAAAACCTTTTTGGATGTACGAGGATTTTACCTTCATAGTTTTGAGAGGTATAACGAACAAAATGCATGAAGTCTGTTTGTAAGCGATTTAATTTTGAACTCATTGTTTTTATACATTTAATAGAAAAATACTGTTTTCTTTTCTTTTGTTTTTTACCTTGAATGTGTGTAATAGCCTTGTGTTGCTTGTAGGCACTTTATATAATAGAATGTTAATGTCCACTAACTTATCACCTTCTCATGACACTAAAATTAATGTTTAGTGACAGATGGGTTTAGGTCAATTGAGCGAGGGATGTAGGTTAAAAAAAAAATGCAGAATGCGTGTAGCTTTGTAGAATATCCTTTGAATATGTTTCGAGTCAGCACAACATATGGGGACTGTCATGAGATTTTTTTATTTCCTTTAGGAATAATTCCACTTCCTGGAGTTTGTACCTGCCTACAAAGTTCTTTTCCAACACACCTGACTCAGTTACTCAGAGTCCTCTGAAGGAGCAGGGGATTCAGTTTTGGGGCTAAACTGGGTAGGAAGGAAGCACTTTGGATTGGAGTTGGATTATTAACCATGAACTGTTGAAAAACCTCCATGCACAGTGTGTTCCAGCAAATGTGACTCCCAAGTCGAGCCAAGAAAATGGAAACAAAATAAAGAACGGTTGGGATTTGGTCATGCCTGTTATCCTGGGTCAAATCAGGTTTCTGCTCTTTTTTAAAAGGAGAAATTTCTCCTAGTAGGAACGTTTTCATACATTAGGTGGAGCTGTCTTTTCCAAATTGGAGCTTGGATCAAAAAGAAAAAAAGTCATGTTGGTCATGGTCTTATTTATTTATTTAAGTATTTATTCAAGTATTTATTCAATTATTTATTTATTTATTTATTTATCTATGTTTATTTATTTATGTATCTTTTTATTTATATATATTTTTTCAAATTATTTTTATATGTCCTCATTACATTAAAAAAACCCTATTTTCACATTCATTCCAGTGTTTCTGTGACGAGTACTTGATTTGATCCCGGATAACCATCTTTCAATTTCTTTAAAAAAAGGAAGAAAATCACTGACTATAGCTAATAACTACACATCAGGCAAAATGTCAATATCTACTTCAGGTGGTTCGGGTGCTGAACTTAGCTTTGAAGAGAATCTTTTTTTTTTCTGCAAGCTTGTTTTTAACTCAGTAATCATGTTGACTGATGTACATATTTATAGCGCAAATATTTAAGTGATATTATTGATGTAAATGCAGATATATGAATAAATCACTATGGGACGGCTTTCTGGGCTCTGGTTAAATGTAGTCTTAAGATTTGTGCTTTAAAAAAAAAGTTTCATGACTAAATTTAATCTCTGCCCAAAAAAAAAACCAACAAAAAAAAAACAAAACAACAAAACAAAACAAAAAAAACCCTCCCACCATTGTATAGTGTAATATTATGTAAGAGTTGGCATTATGGGATCCGTTTATGTTACTTTCCAGTATCATTCTGCAATTTTGTACAAATGAACTTGAACAGTGGCCCTGGGTGAAAGCTCGTACTGATCACGCAGCACTGTACGGTGGAAACACGAGGAGTCCATATGGTGCTTGGAAAATTAAAAGAAATATATTTTGTTTGACTTCTGGATATCAAATAGCTATGCCTTTTGTTTCTATGAGTGCAAACCTCTAGAGCTGGGACCTCGTTTGCTGAATCTGAATGTTGCATTCTGATGTTTTTACTGCCGAAAAAGATTTTTCGTATAAACGACATGACTGTAGACGTGTTAAATCGATTATAATATCAGTGGCTTAACATAAAGCGTCATATACGTTTTACTATTCCAAACTAGTATCTGGATTTTTCCAAAAGAGACCAAAATGTGTACAAGGATGTGTACAACCCTGTACCTGTACTTTTCAGTAGAAAGTGACTTTATGTGCTTTCACCCATTGCCATAGCTTCTCTAAAGAGACAATCTGAAGACCACACTCTTTTTTGTTTGTTTGTTTGTTTCATCTTATTGAATAAAGACACAAAAGAGCCAAAATCAAGAACAAACCCCAAACCCCTTGTTTAAGGTTCCTGTCTGTAAATATGGCACAATATGCAATATGTAGATGTTTTAACATACAATGATTCCAAATCTGCAAAAGAGTCAGTAAATATTTCACTGATTTACAACAAAAAAGTAGACTGAGGCTACCTACCTCCCCTTTTCGCTCTTTATACACTATGGCAGGATGTAATGCTCAGATGAGATGCACTTTCTTTTCTCTACCTGATCTGATTGATCAGATTTCCTTGTTTGCAACACACTGTAATCATGCAGTCATACGTGGAAACGGCTGACTCAGTATATGAATGTGCAAAATTCAAGCAGTCTGGTTCTATGCGAGTTCCTTTTCATTTACGAAAGGAAATTGAAATGTAGCCTCAGTTCTTAACTTCAGACTCATTTTCATGAAAGGATGCTGATCCGAATTCTGCCTGTAGGTAGGTTACCTCTGCAGAAAATCCAGAGATTCAGTCGGTCAAGTCAGACCTTTCAGTGACAGGGGACATATTTACATCTTTAGATATCTGTTTGGTTTTGTGCTGCTTTGCGTTTATGTATTGAATCTATCAGGGGACATGTTTTCTTCCATTTGAAGCATAGCAGTGGGCTCTTTTCACTTGTTCTTCATGTTCCCAATCCAGTGATGAGTTGTTTTTTTTTTTTTTAATCAGAGTATATCACATCGGATAGCAGTACTGATAATTATATGTTATATAGAAATGTGGAAGATCAAGTGAAATGATCTTAGCTCAGTCGCCAAGAACAATATATGTTTTAAGCTTCTACTCTGGGAATGCATAGATATGTTCACAAAATGAATTATTGGGTTGTTTTGGGTGCATAATTGTGGGATGTCTTTTGGAGGGGGCACGTTCAAAACTCAAATGATGTCCTCTGACAATATAAATGTAACTACTATTGAAAAAAAAATATATTTAAATAAATTATGATGGTGATCAAAATAAAAACCTTTACTAGACCACATTAAGTTTCGTTTGCGGTTTATTGCCCATTACATGCCTAATATATGCCGATTTTAATGTAATAACTATGTACAATTATGTACACTGAAGTACCAGAAAATCTGGTATAGCAGTTAATCCTTGGTAGGTCCCCTACAAGATCTCGAAGGGAACATTGCACAGTCCTCACGCTGATGTTTGTTGAGGCCCCAGCATTGTGCTCTGATGTTACGTGAGGCAGTGTTACAAGTCTATCACATGAAACAATTCTTGCTAGCCGATGCTGGTCATGTTCACTCTGTCTTTTCACTAAGTTCGAGGTTTAGCTGGAATTCTTGTAGTCATGGTACACCCTTGAAATGGTCATACGTGAAAATCCAAACTTTGCGTCTACCTCCAAAATGCTGACGCATCTCATGAGCTCCAACTATTAAACTGTGCCGAAAATCGCAAAATCGTGATCACTTGCAATTCTCGCGGCGGAAACGGCTCTAGAAGCTTCCATAGATGTCTATCGCTTTATATACACACACTGGCAGATGCAACCAATGACGTGCATAGGTGACATTGCTATGTACCAGAAAAACTGGTATGTCAGTGTATAGTTCTTTTATTGAGGATGAGAATCAATCGTGGTTCTCACATTGTTCCCATTTGAAGATAAATATTTCCTCAAAATTTTGGTCTTGTTCTCCATTGAGGAGAATCATTCAAGGATACACTGCATTATTGTAGGTAGGAATCGCTCAAGGTGTTGATACTTCCTTATTTAAGGGTAAGAATCGCTTACTCAGAGTGATAATCTACACTGTTTTCTCTCGTCAGGATAGGAATCCCTAAATGGTAATATTGGTCTCCACTGAAGATGAGGTTCAATCAAGCACACCCAGTGAGCCCACTGCAGAAGCAGCCATACAAGCCCAAACAATAACACTTCCTCCACTGTGACTGACCTATGAGCTTGTATGTTTTCGATAACAAGAAGATCCTTTCTTTATCCACACTTTGGCCTGTGCTTCACTACAAGGAATCAATTTCTTTTGATTCTTACTGCAGTCATGAATTTTGTATCTTATAGTATGGCCTCTATATTTCTGCTCTTCTTCGAATGATGTCTTGTGATACCTTCACCGATGCCTTTGTGGAGCTTGTTGGTGATGTCACTGACTGTTGTTTTGTGGTTTTTCTTCACAGCTCTCACAGTGTTTTCCTTGGATGATCTGTTTGATGCCTGGTTGTTAGTACACCAGTGTTTTCCTTCTTTTTCAGGACATTCTGAATTGCATCAGCTTGTATCAGCTATGCCTGGGTGGCTTTGATCAATTTTCCCTCTTTTCTCAGCTTCAAAATGGCTTGTTTCTCCCATAGACAGCTCACTTGTCTACATGTTGGTTTATCCTTGACAACAAATGCAGTCTTTACAAGTGAAACCAAGAAATATTAACCATCTATCTATCTTTTACTGAAGTTTGTGTAAATGTTTGAGTAAGCCAAATAGAACAAAAACTTTCTGCAGTGACGTATGAACGTTTGAGTAAATTTGTTTGTATCCAGCTTTATACCCGAGGTCCACTGTTAATAATGCATCCAGTTGCAGTTTTACACAGTTGAATATCAGACTAACCTGCACTTGAAGATATTTGATAAATATTTGTTATTTTGCTGTATTATTAGCATCTTCTCAAAGGGATTTTCTTTTTCACACCCTTTCACTCTACTGCTCTGCACGTCAACATTTATTTACATGTTGCTTTTATTCACAGATGCCACACAGAAATGAGGCAAATGCTCTCCAACAGCATTCAAAGAGCTGTGATATGTTTTTTAACCAATCGCAGACCCAGTATGATTTTCTAGTATTGCAGGCAATAAAGAGCAGGCCAAGTCACCAGGATTTCTCCTAAATCTTATGGCCAACCCCAACCTGGCTACAGGCCATTGCTTATTCTTTTATGTTTAACTGTGGTTTCAGCTACTTTCAGGTTGTCCTGCAACCCTTTTCAAGTGACTTCTGGCTTCCTTATCATTAGTCTGAAAGCACGTTGTCAAATCTTGCATGGTGCACCTGTCTAGAAATGGTTCCATAACTGCATGTTCTAGATAAATTGTACCAACAGGTCTTTGCTATGGCTCTGTAGCTTTTTCCAGTCGAGCGTTGTTTAATAAACTTCTCCCTGATAACTTAAGGAAACTAGACCAAGATACTTGCTACTTGTTACCTGAACCCTTCATAGCTTCTTTTGTAATGTCCCCACATGCAAGTTTCATAAGAACATCTTGTGCAGCATGTAGGTCTGTAACTTGATTTTTCTGTAACCTTGTTTTTAAAAAACATTTCTTCACATCTGGCTGGAGGCACATCTAACTTGGCATCCACACAACAGGAAAGCAGGCACACCAGATGTCACCTTGAATTAATGTCCAGTGCTGCAATATAATGTATATACTGTAATGTTTTTTAATCCTGCTATCTAGCCACCCTTGATGTCTACTGTTAAAGTGGTATACAAATACAATGAATAATTTTTTTTACAAGAATATTCAATCCATGGTGGGTAATGCTGCGATTTTTTTATGTTTTTTTCTTTTAAAAAGCATTTTTAAGCATTTTTAAAAAGTATATTTAGCCAGATATTCAGCCGAATCCTACAAAGCTGTGGAGTTGACCACAGGCAAAGCACCAGGTCTAATATAGAAAACACTGGTGCTTTAGATCAAATTCATTGTTCTTCTGCACCGCTTTAATTTCATTTGTATCAATACTTTGAGCCAGCCGAAATGAAAGCTTTGTGGTGTTAGTATTTTGATGAATTGAAATGCCCAGAAACATCTGCTATTTTTTTTTTGGCCTTTTGTGTTCTAAGCATTTTAAGAAACACGAAAAATATTAATTTCTTAGCATTTATAATTCTGCTGAAGCCATCCAAAGACAGGATAACGCCGCTCAGACTGAACCTCAAAAAGTATCTAAACAAGGTTGAACACGCTAGCACTGCAAAACACGCTTAATCTACATATAGATGGTAGCGATACCTTAACACGTTTTTGTATGCTGATGGATATATAAGGACACCATATTAGTCTATAGATACATTATGTGGGAGGTGCAGAAAATGGGGGAGGGGGTGGAAAAACCCACATTCATTTTAATAGTTTCAGCATTTCACATCATTTTAATTTGCATTTTATAGTTTTTTTTTTCATTCCTGTTGCACTTCAAATCTAGAATATTCTGAAAACGTGCACAAAAAAGGTTTTAGGTTCTCCTTTACAAAATAAAAATTTTAACCAAGCAAACTGAGAAAAGAGGAAACTAGTGTTACGTCTAGAATTGATCCTTCTAGTTGATTAATCGGTCACACCATATAAACAATGAGTCAGTTTGGAATCCTTTGCAGGCTCCCCACCCCAATAGGTTAAAAAAAATATTCTCTCTGTTTAAAAGAAATATTAATCAACTCGTCACATCAGTAATATTTAGCAATTTTTCAGAAATCTCCGACATGATCTAGCCCATCCCTCTATCAAAATGGCCTTCAGCTTCTGGGGAAAATAGTAAACAGGAATGACAAGATATTTGACATTTGACCAGCAATCAACAAATACACTGCAGCCTTCAATCCACTGAAATACTTCACAAATTGGGTGACACAAGGTAAGTAACAAAGGGGGAAACGAAGGACAAAAGAACCAGGAAACACATAATGGAGCTTGTCTGTGCAAAAACATCCAAACCCCAGAAACTGACAGTTTCCTGGATTATAAATTAAAATAAATAGACAAATTTGTATGGTACACTGAAAAATCCGTGAACTTATTAGTTTATGTTATTAGTTCCCCCATATGTTTTGTAAGAAAAATCTTACAAAAATCTTATCTTTAAAAAAAAATCGTCATCAGATTTTCCCAGTACTTTTAAATCATATTGTGTACAACAGGATATGTTGAAAACCGAAGTGTTAAAAACTATACGCAAAAGGGATTTTAAAAACATGTCCATGAAATAAATAAATAAAATACCTATGCATATTAACTTCCAGAAAATATATTTATGAAGCACAGCCTGCATGGGTGAGGACAAAAGCTGGGTTGAGAATACTTGGTTGCTTTTTTTTGTTTTTGCAGAAAGTGAGTGCACACACATGCACACTGTGTGTGTGTGTCTGCGCGTGCGTGCGTGTGTGTGTGTGTGTATGTGTAGGTAGCGGGGGTGGGGGGTAACTGGCTAATGGAGATATGGCGGCATACGAGAAGCTCAGTTTGTAGCCAGTCCTGTTGCCTCAGAAGAAAGTCTGCAAGACAAATCAATAAAACATTTAGCTGTGTTACACCAATGAAAATGTAAACTCAACATACTGTCATGAGTGATACATAAATATACACTATACTAGTTCCTAATCTAGCTCTTCAATTAAAGCCTTAAAAAGGCATTAAATAGCCTAAGTATTTCACAGATGCAATATTATAATACAATACACATGTACTGCATGCTGTGTCTTTCCGAGTGCGAGTAAAAAGCATGCTGTGGGTGAGAAGGCAGAGGGAAGGGGGAAGTGTGGAAGTGGGGACGACCTCTCCAACTTCTGCACCTTTTAAAACCCATCACTCATGCAACGTCACTGGGCCACACTTGGAGGAAAGTGACATCTGCCCCATTTTGCCTGCCTGGGCAACAGGAGCTGTGTGTAACAGCACCGAATGAATATTAAACCTCCACATTACGAGCACAGCCAATTTTGCTCTCTTGCCTCCCAGCCATGGAAGGCTGTGGCATCATTAGGATTCAAACTAGGGTTCACCAGGCGACAGGGCAAACGCTTTTCTGTTGCGCTACTTACAAGCCATGCTCAAGTCCGCTCAGAATGTTTACCATTTATTTGTGCAATTATTTTGAAAAATGCTACTGAACATTTGCCATAGAAATGTTTATAATATAAGAAATGGACTCAGCTGACGCCTGTGTGTGCATGCAGGTTACCTAGCATTGATGAGGTATTCGGCCAAGCTGATGCTGGCTGGGGAGCCAGTGATGGTGACTTGGCGGTCGTTGGAGCCTTCAACAGGATTGGCGATCTTGATCTGAGCTCCTGACATCTGGCGAATCTCGTTTATCTTGGCACCTTGACGGCCAATGATGCAGCCGATCAACTACAAAAAAAATGGCATTTAATCATATCCATCAGGGTCAGGGATTTCATTAAAATGCTGTTTAATATTCACTCACACACAAGCACATTAACTCACGTCATTTGGAATGGTCAGTTCATGAGAGCCGGTCTGTGTGGTGGCATCCATGCCACCTGTAAAGGGACAGAGACACAGTATTAACATAAATAAAATGATGTTTTTGGCTTATTTTTACTTAGACACACAGGATACAGTATACGAAAATTCTACTCGGACTTGCGGTATCCTGAGAAGAAGCTATTTGAACTGATCTCCAACCCCATTGATGACCACATGACAAAACATGCAGAACTCCTCAGAACCTTGTACTAAAAATGTCTTTCAGGTTTCATGCAAATCCGTTCAACCAGTCTTGAGTTACAGCTTTTGAAGCAACCAAACTCCGCCCAAATAGGACTGATTGTAATCAGCGTGGTCGCTACACACCAAACATCAACAGTTTTGATAGCAGTTCACAAGAGCTTGCTAAATAAAGATAAGAAACATGCTTTTCTGTTTGTATGTATAACTGAATTATCAACTGTGCCACCTTGCAATATTCACAGACGATTTGTTCACAAAGGTGGCTTTATTAGTTTAGCAGACAAGTGAAAACCCCAGTGTGCTTGCCCAGAAAATAAACTGATTCATATACAAAGTTACCTCAAAAGTACGACAATGCATTTAACTAGTTTATTACATCAAAAGAAACTACTGTAAAAAGAGAATCCTCGACTGTGGGAGTGGACAGTTTCACATTGTAGCTAGCAGTAAGATATGAAGCTCACGGGACGAACAAAGGTCACATTCATTAGCCTGAACTTGTACAGGATGCTCACACAGCAGTGTGCAAAGCATTTAATGCAGTCATTCTTTCAACTTCTGTAACTGCTTTGTTCTTGAGTCAAGGTGGTTTAAATAACTAATGTGTGTATTTCTGGCAATATAACCAACTAATTTTTTTTTTTAACACCAGCAGCTGCAAACAACTGAGAGGGTGGAATCAGTCAAAATTCTTGTGGGGCAAGAGTGAGTTTTAAAAAAAATGTGCACCAACTCATGAAGTAATGCACCTTAAGACCACTAAGATTACATTCAGTAAGCCGTTCACAATGAAAAGACAAATAAATGCAGAATGCAAAAGAAGAGGTTGTTGTAAGTTTTGGACTTAAACAACAGCCAATGTTTGGCCTTGAAAGGGGTCTTTAATGTATGCGTGTTAGTATGCGTTTACACCACACCCATCCAGTCTCGGCAAACACTCACCAGTGAATCCCTGGCTACTTGGGGCCAGTGGAAATGGACTTTGTTGCATTGCCAGCTGGTGAAGTTTAGTGAGCTGTAAAGAAAAAAAAGAAACTCCTGGCTTACAGACCAAAAACAAAACCCTTTCTACTGATAAAACATATCGAGAAAACAAGTCTTTTCTAATCTACAAAATATATTAAGCGTTTGCCTTACATCAGGTTGGGGAATGGCATGCTGTCCCTGCACCGCATATGCCTAAAAGTATAAAATTATAAAATATGAATTTCAGCACAAATTCATTATGGATACTGACTGATAAACATGAAAAAAAAAAAAATCTGTAACAGCAACACTAACCTGTCCTCCAGCAAAGATAACAGGCGAACCTGAGGGTTTGGGTCGATACGGGATGGTGACTCCTTTGGGAGGAGACTAAAAATAAAAGAATATGAGAAAGAGAGAAAGAGAGAGAGAGAGAGAGAGAGAGAGAGAGAGAGAGAGAGAGATTGTGATTAGCAATGGTATTTCATTAAATGTTAAGAAAACAATATAACTATAACCAGACTAATATAAATGTCTTATTTTTTTTATGTGTATGGCCATTCACAAACAGGTCGGCTTATAAAATGTGTCCATGTCCTCTAATACAGCTGTACAAACACGGGTGATTTTCTATTGCATGAGTAGTTCCTACATACAGCACTAGAAGCTCCAGAGTGTTTACCTCCAGCATGACAACACAGATCTGTTTGACACACTCGATGATGGAGAGCGGTGTCCCGGCAATGGTAATGGCTCTTTCAGTGGAGTTAGGCAGCATGTCCCCTGCCACCTGTACCTGAGCTCCCGTTGACTAGTCAAACAGATAAAGTGAAGCATCATCATCATCTATCCAAACTAATTAATATCAAAATACTACAAGCATATACCTGAAGAACACATAAACCTATATAATATAAAAACTACTGATCGGTTACAGGAGTGAGCAGAAGAAGCAAAACAAGTTTACACTTACCTCTCTGATCTCTTTGATCTTGCAGCCACCTTTACCGATAAGAGAACCACATTGGCTGGCCGGCACAACAATGCGCAGTGTGACGGGAGGCTTTGAGGTGGCTGTACTGTTGGACATGGAGCTGCTAATGTCCTGAAAATTGACATTGACAGTCTAAATCAAGTGGACTGGAAGCGGCAAAAGTATTGGCTATGAAACTGTTAGTTTAACTACATACATTTGCCAGTAATGAGGCAATGGCAGCATTCATTTTAATATCACCATTTCATTTTAACGTGTATTTTATCAACCGAGGAGCAGAACAGCACTGCTAAATGCAACTCTTATATTCCTAAATGTAAACAATCTTTTATTCCATTAAGTTGGTTGCAATTAAATGTCTTCTTCTAGGCAATGAAGTGGCATTGGTTTCTTAACAGTAAGAGACAAAGCACATTTTTGTTAATTGGGTGTTTGGTGATCCAGATGCATCATCAACTGTCAATATGTCTTCATTCTAAGTAAGCTACTTTTGCCCAAGTGTAGTTATTTATATTTTCGACTTGCAACTACCTAAGAATATTTGCTTGAGGCTTCAGAGCATGCTGACTGTAAGCTCTTATCAGTGGCCACCATGGAATTAGAGGTTAAGGTCTAGATAGAAATTTTAATGGTCATGATGAAAACAATGCCAGATGGTCATAACATATTTAAATTAAACAGTGATGTGGGTTTTAAACATGCTGTAAATATGAGCAAAAACAAAGCCGTTTTAATCATCTTCACAGACCTCTAGCAAAATAAACCGTCACTGCTATCATTTTTACTTCTTACATAATTAAAATTACTTTCAAACATGGCTTATTTATTGCCTGTTCACTTGTTAGCTTCCTATCCATCTTGGTTGTATACATTTTGTTGCTTTGTTTTGGTTTTACTTTCTCTAAAGTGGTCAAACCACATGTGCTGTTTGTACGTTGTGTTGTTCTAGTCATCATTTTTTTCTGAAACTGTGAGGGTGTGGAAACATGCACGTGCAAATACTACATTTTAGAGCTAAGGGAAAACAGGGCTGAGAAGTACTGCGGTACAGCAGCCTATCAGGATATACATTTACATTTATGACATTTGGCAGACACCCTTATCCAGAGTGACTAACAATTATCTCATTTATACAACTGAGTAGTTGAGGGTTAAGGGCCTTGCCCAACAGTGGCAGCTTGGTGGTGCTGGGATTTGAACTCATGACCTTCTGATCAGTAGTCCAATGTCTTTACCACTGAGCTACCACTGCCCATGTACATACTAGGGATGTCCCGATCAAGTTTTTTTTGTTTCCAATACGATTTATTAATTTTGTTCTTGTTTCGATACTGATTTTCAAACCGATACTTCTATTTTCTAGATATTGTTTCGATAAGAACTAGATAATACTGGTCACACAGTGCACACTTCAAGTACATTACAGTTATTAAAATTAATCCAATGTATATATTTAACAACTGAATAGCTCT
>JAOVVH010000042.1:10704020-10720745 GCA_028566435.1 Scorpiodoras heckelii
GCCGATGGCGACGGCGACGGTGGCAAGGAAAAACTCCCTTGGAAATTAAGAGGAAGAAACCTTGAGAGGAACCAGACGCCTTTGAGACGCAAATATTTGAGTTTGTAAATGAAAATGCAGACGCTGCTATTTTTAAGAACAGCCTATTATTCTTTTTTTCTTCATTTTCAGTTTAAAAATTGACATTTTGTTCATGCTTTCATTTGGAGTTGAATGTCCAGTGCTCCCAGTGCCTTTGTGTATACGGAAATAAATGCTATCATGAGGATTGAGCTTTTTCTCAGTTGTTTTAAACACACTGCTATTATTTTGCACATAACTGTAGCTGCTATAATATAAGGGATAACAGGAAGTAACTCTTACCTTAAATGCTATATAAATGTCTAAATAACATAAAATATCATACCAGTGATTAAATACTTTTCTTTGTTAAACAATACATTACAAATCAGTTTATTATTAGGTGTAGGTTATATGGAGTGTGTCTCACACAAGTCCCTGTGAATGAAATGTTACTACAGGAATGATAGTGTATAAAGCTAAAGGCATTATATATACCTGTTATGTATGTTGCGGTCATAAATACAGTCCGTGGTGTGATATTGAAAACTGATCTTCTGGTTCAAGAAGGCTTTGCTGTGGTATAATTATTGTAATCAACATACATTCTGTGTTTAAAGACTCTGATTCAGGTATGACATCGTAGTGTACATAACATCACCTTCCTTCCCCACACATACACACTTCCCGAAAGGTCACACTCCTTACTGCATTCCTGTTCTACAAACAACCAGCATCTCCCCTGTACACCAATGTCAAATCTTCTTAGCAATATCTGTTCTTCACTAATTAGCACAGACCTACATTTCGCGTTATTTTACCCATAGAGGTGTTTTAAATATTATTAATAATGCTGAAATGGTCATTTGGTGAATGTAATCTTTTCTTTTTATATTGCTGTTGGCTTCCTTTATGATCTGTGTGAAACAATGTTCATGGGACAGCACAGAATAAGCAGTCTGTCATTATCTGTTAAAAATGTTATAGTTCTGAAATGTAATCATATTATTATTATTATTATTATTATTATTATTATTATACTGAACAAAAATAATGCAACACTTTTTGTTTTTGAACTCAAAGATCTAAGACTTTTTCTATGTATACAAAAGGCCTTTTTCTCTCAAATATTGTTCACAAATTTGTCTAAATCTGTGTTAGTGAGCACTTCTCTTTTGGCGAGATAATCCATCCACCTCACAGGTTTGGCATATCAAGATGCTGAGACATATCAAGATGTTTCTGACAGTTTGTGCAGAAATTCCAGGTGGTTGGCCTCAGATGATCTTGGAGGTGAAGATACTGGATGTGGAGGTCCTGGGCTGATGTGGTTACACGTGGTCTGCTGTTGTTCTTTTCTCTGAAACGCCTTTGGAGACGGCTTATGGTAGAGAAATGAACATTCAATTCAAGAGCAACAGCTCTGGTGGACAGTCCTGCAGTCAGCATGCCAATTGCAAGCTCTCTCAAAACTTGCGACATCTGTGGCATTGTGCTGTGTGATAACACTGCACATTTTAGAGTGGCCTTTTATTGTGGCCAGCCTAAGGCACACCTGTGCGATAATCATTCTGTCTAATCAGCATTTTGATATGCCACACCTGTGAGGTGGATGGATTATCTCGGCAATGGGGAAGTGCTCACTAACAGATTTAGACAAATTTGTGAACAATATTTGAGAGAAAAAGGCCTTTTATGTCCATAGAAAAAGTCTAAGATCTTTGAGTTGAGCTCATGAGAAATGGGAGCAAAAACAAGTGTTGCATTTATATTTTTGTTCAGTATATTATCTAACAGTATATGAATGAGACTTTGAACATCATTTCTACCAGAGAAAATCTCTATAAAAAGTGATAAAAAAGTGAGGTTGCATAAACACAGAGGACAAATACAAAACCATGAAAATGAATCAGGAGTAACAGAATGAAAAGTTACTTATTAAGCTAAAAGATGCCCTTGAAACAGCGGTGTTAAGAGATGGAGTATAAGGAGATCTGAAATAAGCTATTGAAATGTCTTGCGATGCAGCACCTTCGGTATGAATGAACACAAGAATGACTGAATGAGTCTTCAGTCAGTAGGCGGTGTACTTGTTATGGGGTTCCTGCCATGAGGTACTCAATAACAGTTGATTGTGCCTGTTTAAAGACAAAGGTAAATGTAAACTATTGCTTTAGCAAATTCTGTTTAAGGTTTTTTTTTTCTGTTAACTTCATTAGAATAATTATAATAGACAAATAAACATTTTATTGAAACTACTCAGTGCTTCGTGTCTCAAATAAATTAACAACTACTACTAACACTACTACTAAAGGAGTTTTCTATATTTAATCATAACGTGAAAAAGTTATTCATCTATCACACTATATACATCAACTGAGGTTATCAACTGATTATTACTATGATTCATTTACATGTTTTCTCAGAAAAACGGGTTCTTTTGTTAGAAATTATGAAGTAATGTAGTAAATAATTTTTATTAATAAATCACATTTAGAACCACAAACCTCTGTTATATGGTACAACCAACACTGATTAAAATACTAATTTATAAAAGTGTATGGTTAGTATTTAGTCAGTGGGGGGCTACAGAGATGTGGTCCTTCTTAGCCCACAGTAACTTATCTATAGACGTCAGAGACCTGGAAGTATTTACATCAGGAAAACATCACACCGTTTACATTGATGGTGTGGGAGGGGTCACAACATAGTTATCAGGCTAATATTTTAGTTTACCACATTTATTAAAATAAATTATTAACACTTTCCATGTGGCCCAGCAGTGAAAGTGACATGGCCTGGTACTGGTCCATGGACAAGTGGTTCGGAAAATGTAGAATAATGGCACCTTTGGTGGCAGAAAACTCAAACAGAAAGTTTTGGTGATCAAATATATTGGAACAGATAGTCTTAAACTAAATATCACGTAATATTTGCTTCCATATCCTTTGCTTGCAATAACTGCATCCTGTTGGTGACCCTCGTCTCTGTATTTCTCTGCAAAGTCCTAACTGCCGAGGAATGGTCTGCATTTTGTGATATGGCCTCTATACATCTCACAGTTCTCACAATTTGTCTGTCATCCACTGCTGTTGTTTGTCATGGCCAACTTCTTCACGCAATGGCGCAGATCAGTTTTCCCGCTTGTCTCAGCTTCAGAATGGCTTGCTTTTCTCCCACGGACAGCTCCCTGGTCTTCATGTTGGTTTATCTTTTTTAACAAATGCAGTTTTCTTAGGCGAAACCAAACCAGTACTCAGACTGACAGTAGATGTTCAGAGCTAATCATTGTTTCATAACTGTGGCCACTTTGACAACGTGAATTGGCAAAAATAATCCAGTGAAAATCACTGCAGCTTTCTGGGGCGTAGGTCACACATTTTTGCAACGTGACAATTGTAAATAAGCTGATCATTTACTGGTTTGCCATCTGTAAAATAATGTGCTACCTATGATAATAAGCTTACTGTACTATCAGAAACACTGTAATGTTACTTTTGTCACAAAGTTAGACTATTTATTGCTAAATAAACAGGTATTGAATTGAGGACCAGGTTTCTAGCTAAAGTATAGCTAGGATGAAGTCACTGTTAAGCATGTTGTTGTATCAGACTGTGAGGAGTTTAGTTCATGTTTCATTCTTATTGGTGTGTGTCCCATGCTGTGTACTTGACCTTGTCAGTTGCTATGGTTACTAGCCTGTGCATGCACAGCAGTTTCTTGTCTTCTCTCAGTTTTTCTCTCTTCTCAATCCTACCTGTTGTAGCTTTAAACAGTCAGTCTAACAGTGCACATCTGGGAAACAAGAAACACCTTTCGGCCACAGGTTCCACAATTTTGATTACTTGAAAATGGGTGGGTTCAAACCAAAGGTACCATGTTGTAAGTTGTTTGACGCATCTAAACATCATGTAAACATCAGGAAATGAAAGGTGGTCTGGTTATGGTAAATTGCCCAAAGGTGTCTCTAAGTGTGTGCATGCGTGGTGTACTATGAAGTACCAGAAAAACTGGTATACCCATTAATACTTGGTAGGTCCCAAATGGGATCTTGGAGAGAACGTTGCACAGTCCTCACGCTGATGTGTGTTGAGGCCCCAGCATTGAATCCTAATGTTACTTGAGGCAGTGTTGTATGACTATTACATGAAAGGATTCTTGCCAGCCGACGCTGGTCACGTTCACTGCTGTCGTAAATTTGAGGATTTGCAGGAATTCTTGAAGTCACGGTACACCCTTGAAATGCTCATACGTGAAAATACGTAAACTTTGCGTCTACCTCTGAAATGCTATGTCCCATGACGTGCCTAGGCGGCATGGCTATGTGTTTTGCACAGGCTACAGTACCAGTTTTCCTGGTACTTCAGTGTATTCTAATGCCATATACCAAATGTTCGTAGGACTGTCTCTGGGTCCATTGTTTCCCTGTCAAGAATAAAGCAGTCACTGAAGAATGAATGAATGAATTAATTAAATGAATGAATGAATGCCTCTCAGGCTATGGGAATACTGCTGAATCATTGAATGCTGCTTTGTCACAACAAGAGCAACAGCAGAATGAAAAGCTGACTTTGGAGGAGCTTTGTACAGCTCAATGATTATGACAATCGGACCAGAGCTGGAGTAAAGACAGCAGCAGCAAATGTGCTGCACAATAGAACGAATCCTGTCTTAGCAAAGCTGAAGCATTACTCACTCCTCACCTGTCACAGCTGAGCAGATGCCTAACTTTTAATATTACCAGACCTGATTAAGGGGCAAAAATGCTGGCTGCAGTGGGTGAGGAAATACGTTTGTTTTGTAGATTACAGCGTGTTGGTAATGCATTTATTATTGCATTATAATTTATTATTATTATTTTATGATGCCTGAGCTAGAGAGAATAAGAACGCAGACTGGTCACGGCAAAACACTAATTGTGTTGATTCAGAAGTCATTTTCTCATCATCATCATCATCATCATTCAGACACCATCATATTTTACTGTAAGTATCTGCTGCTTTTCCTTGTGTGGAGCCCCCTTTTTGTCTCCAAGCATGCTGATGCTGGGCTTGATCAATAAGTTTGATTTTGGTCTTATCTGTGACACTCATATTTGTGACACCCCAACAGCATTATTACCTTTAACTGCTTTACATCTGCTCACTGATTTGAGCAGGTCATCAACCAGATGACAAAGGATGTACCTCATTTTTATACTCCAGGGAAACAGGATGTGGTTAAAACCATCACAGTTCCTGTGGACAGTGAGTGAATGAAAAATAGGAATTATAACTTGACTGTCAATAAATTAGGCATATATAATACTTGTACTGGAGCCTGTACAAAATACACAGCAACACCACCTATGCAAGTCATTGCTTGCGTCCACCAGTACGTACCGGTATATAAAGCGATAGACATGTATAGAAGCTTCTAGAGCAGTTTCCGCCGTGAGAAGGGCAAGTTATCACGATTTTGTGATTTTCAACGCAGTTTAATAGTTGGAGCTTGTGAGATGGGTTACAGCATTTCGGAGGTAGAAGGAAGTTTGGATTTTCACGTATGAACATTTCAAGGGTGTAACCGTGACTACAAGAATTCTGGTAAAACCTCGAACTTACGACAGCAGTGTGGCCGTAAAATGTCTATGAGTGAACGTGACCAGCATCAGCTAGCAAGAATAGTTTCACGTGATGGGTGTACAACACTGCCTCAAGTAACATCGGGATTGAATGCTGGAGCCTCAACACACATCAGCGTGAGGACTGTGCAATTTTCCCTCTGAGATCCTGTAGGGGACCTACCAAGTGTTAACTGGTAAACCAGTTTTTCTGGTACTTCAATGTATATATTTGTGTTTATTACATATGTAATAAAGATATCTTATCAAGATAAACATAAAGGACAAAGATAATTATTATTAAACTGATATTTGCTCATTTTTATGAAGGTTGTGCAAAAGAGCAACTGCATTTTTTATTTCCTTTGACAATTTCTAGAGGCCACAAATGAACATAAAGGCTTTATTAATGATTCATGAGATACAAACATCACAAAGCTGGGTCATTTTAATGGGGTTTATAGTAAAAATACTTTGATACATACTGTACAAGGGATCTATACATTTAGGAAGGCATTACCTAAAATTAAACTGTGGAAATTACAGCCAAAAGAAATAATGCAATGAAATGCTGGTATACAACCATTAGTGCAAATGGCACTTGGATTGATTCTGCTTCTTCATCACTATTCAGTCCTCACTGATGTTCCAAACTGTACCCATACCAAAGTATGCAAATAAGGAGACGCAACTCTTCTTTTATAATTTCTTCTAATATGAGCAAATGAATGAAAACAATAAAGGTTACCAGAAAGGCATTTGTACCTGTGGGTGACACTGAATAACAAATATACTGGTAGCAATATGCCTGGCAAAAAAAACATAACGTTTAAGATGTAATCAAGCAAACGAGAGTCGCATCAATTAACACACAAACACACACTCAAACATCCGCATAGCACCCATTTTTAGACCATGTTAACAAATACCACCAGCTCTTTCCTATGGTTAAACCCATTAAAAGAGACAAACGTCTAATACACGTCATCTTAAAATGAGCATCTAGTTTCTTGTTCTCTTTTTTAAAAAAAAAAAGGATTCTTCCAAAAATGGGGTCTTTAGAAACAGCTTTTTCCATGAAAACTAAATTGTTTACATTTTTTATTTATAAACTATGACACTTGCTTCTTCAAGCAACCCTCGATACTATAGGATCCTTTATCATTCAATTCTACTGGTATCAGAATTTTTAGAGAGCCCTTCAGTCTAGTACACAAGGAGAGCCTCTTCCTTGGTTTTAACCAATCATGTGCTTTTGTTCCTGCTTTGACGTTTGTCATCTTTTCTCTCTCGATGGTGTTCGGCACTGAGGTATGAACGAGATTGTGCTTCCTGTTTTCTCCGTCTCCTCCACGGCTCGCTCACTCATTCAAGGAAAGGATGATGTCATCTTCCAGATCGGAGTTATCGGAGCTATCTGCTGGAATATGAGAGCAGAGAAGGAAAGACTAAGAGCACTAGAGAAGGAATTAAGGAAGCAAAGAATGAAAGGAACGAGCATTTTATACTCTAGTGCCAAATTCATGCAAAAACATGCCATTAACTCACTGTTATCCATCACTAGCTCTACGTCTCCCTCATTGTCCTCAGAATCATCCTCTTCGTCGTCGTCGTCGTCGTCATCGTCGTCGTCATCGTCGTCTTCTTCTTCACCTTCTTCCTCCAGGAGACGAGCCACCTCTTCATCATCAGATGGGGAAAAATCCTGCTCGCCGTCTTCCTCCTCCTCTTCCTCTCCATTATTGTCATTCTCCAGCTCAGCCATCAGGGGATCCGTGTCGATATCGTCCATGTCGTCGTCTGAATCGTCGTCATCCTCATCCTCCTGATCTTCATTCTCCTGAAAGAGCATAGACCAATCAAGTTTCACTGCATACAAGTCTTTGTACATCCAGCCAATCGGGTGATTTTATCATCATCTTGTTATTTTGCCATCGCCTCCCTGTGATTAGTCAGTTCGCCACGCCAAAAGCGCCTGACTGATGTGAAACAGAAGTAAAGAGCAATAACATGCCATAGTTAAGATTTCATGCTATTGGAAAGTGTGGTAATTAGTGTAAGAATTAAGGTGATATTTTTCATATATACAGGGGACTTCAAGGTGGCTTTTGCAGTTAGGCAAAGATTTGATTTGTTCCACACTCGCTAAAAAGTTTTTTTTAAAGAATTTCTAAAAAGTATCTAACTTCCAGCTCCAAGGTAGAAATAATCCCTGCAGGGGACAATCGTTTAATGTCAGTTCAGCTGCAAATCTCTCTTAAAGCACCTGGCCCTTTGTATAGCCAGACTGCAGCTTGCAAACAGCAGGTACACTATAGCATATACAGAGGCCATTTCTGATGCTCTCACCATCTGCTCTTAGCCAACACTGATGTACACTCCCCAAGGAGTGTATTCGGAGGGTTTGTATAATCTTAGAATACTGTAGCTTTGTGTAAAACAATGAGCACATGTATTAAGAAGGCTTGGGCAGTATCTACACTGAAGTACCAGAAAAACTGGTACAGGCGCCTATATAGAATGCACAGCAACGCCACCTATGCACATCATTGGTTGCGTCCTCCAGTGTGTATATAAAGCGACAGACATCAATGGAAGCTTCTAGATCTGTTTCCACCCATGAGAATGGCAAGTTATCACGAGTTGGAGCTCGTGAGATGGTCGTAGCGTTTCAGAGGTAGAAGCAAAGTTTGGATTTTCACGTATGAACATTTCAAGGGTGTAACCGTGACTATAAGAAATTGTGGCCGTAAAAAGACTCTGGGTGAACGTGACCAGCGTCGGCTGGCAAGAATCGGTTTATGCGATAGACATGTAACACAAGTAACATCGGATTTCGATGCTGGGGTCTCAACACACATCAGCGTTAGGACTGTGCAACGTTCCCTCCAAGATCCCATGGGGGACCTACCAAGTATTAACTGGTATACCAGTATTTCTGGTACTTCAGTGTATTTTTTCCAGTCATAGCATCCTGATATTTCACTGTGGTCTGTGGTATATGACTGTAGTATATTTATGTAAGGACGGGAAAAAAATGTAAAGGCTGAGCTGCTGGTGATAGAAGATTGATTAGCTAAGAGACTTATCAGTAGAAATGACCTAATTTGAGCGAAACTGCTCTAGCCATTATGTACTGTAAACTCTGGAATCGTCTGAGATAAAAAAAAACAGGTCTCCAAGGAAATCGAACAGTAGTGGCCGGTGCCTAATTTCACTGAAAAGGCAGACTAGACTACACTACACTACACTACACTACACTACACTACACTACATGCACACTAAATGTTATTGTAAGTGTATCCCGCTAAAGGAGCAAAATAAGTGAAGGCTCATTCCATAGATGTAAATAAAATGGCCTGCATGTTCAAAGCAACACTTGCATGAGTCTCACCTCAGACTTAACACAAATATCTTCTGGCCTCTGAACCTAGGACACCATTGTCAATTATCTGATACGCAAAGATAAGCATAAGATTACGCATCATAAGGAAAGCATCGGCTGTTAAACCCTGCATTACAATCTGAACATATGAAAGACTGAAAAGTAGTGCCTCGGGCTATAGCGAGCCGACGTGATGGAGGAGAAAAGCATTCTGACTCACCAAGTACTTGTAAAACAACTGTTTTTGCGGCATTAAAACTGCCGCTCGAATATGTTAGTCTTTCTGCCACTCAGTGGGTATAACTGAATCATGTGAATCATGTGTGGTGTATGTACCCTTTAGTCTGACTGGTTTAAAAAAAAAAAAGGAAGATGTACAGTTTTTCTTACCAGTAGCCTGACCTCTGGTGGCACGTTCTGCGCACAACATAACAGCGTCTCCGTATTCGTTTAACAGAAAGAGGAGTGTCTGTATTCTTAACTGTATTTCTAAACACCCCAGTATACCGTAATACTGTAATCCTGCCCAAGCCTAATGTTAAACATGTGTATGTGGCTCCTGGGAGGAGGAGATGGGAAATATCAAAACCCAAGCATGCATTAATGATGCGAGCAGCATGAGACCCTTATAGCCTATAGGCAGTTACATGGTTGCCATGTTTTCTAAAAACAATCATGCACGTTGAATAGACCAATCATGTCAGGCTACAAGGCACCTAAAACCGTGAAAAAGCTGGTGCATTTTCCAATGAACCTGCTCAACTAACGAGAGCGATCGAATTGTTTGTTAAAGCGACATGTCAATAACGTACAGAGGAGAACAGTGGCATAAGGTGTTTGAGTTATACTGCATGTTCAGCCTCTTCTGGGAATGTTTCTTTCTCTAAATTGGATTTTCAACTTCAGAAGTCTACTCGCATGTCCAGTTATTATCAGCTATTACGCCCCTGAGCATATCCATGTGACACAGCAACCCGAGAATGAGGGTAGACAGTAATAGCAGGTAACTCCTGTTCATAAAAATGAAAGCAGCATGTGCCAGATTCTGCTGCAGTTCTTTGCTGGTGTTACCTACAGTAAATACTGCATAGCCTAGGAACATTATGCCAAGATCTGTTCACCTGATCCTCCTCATCCTCTTCCTCCTCGGCCAGTCTCTGTCGGCCAACTTCATAAAGACGACACACCGTGTCCATATTTATGGAATCTTGATTCTGAGGTGGAGAAATGTATTACAACGAACGCCTTAGTATTACAACAAAACAATTGTTTCAACTAATGTGTTCAGAAATTCACTAATAAAAAGGACAGGACAATACTTACTTCAATAACTGCCAGATAACAGTCTTTTGTGTCAGTGCACAGGTCAAAAATGTTCCTCTTCACGTCAATGGTGGCTGACAGGAGGAAATAAAAACAGCAAGAAAAATTATACTAATTCTTAAATTATGGAAACCTCTATACTAGGATGATTTAAAGTACAGCTTTACAACTGGGAATGTAACTGTGTACATTTAACACTGATAAGATTAACGGAAACAGGGAAGGATGGGATCAAGAGTTTATCCAGTGACAGGATAAAAGTTTGTACCTATAGGTTTGTAGTCAGTAGCATCAAAAGTCCTGAAGGAGGAACCAAAGGGACTTTTCATCTGCTGCTCCATCATTTCATCCTCATCATCAGCCTGAAGCATGGCTACAAAACAGCATCCGAACATTAACATGACAAAACAAGCTTCGCAGGTATTTTGAATAAATAAATGTACTCCAAAATGAGTTGAAGTACCCCTTCAATCAGGTGTTACTGTTTTAAAACTTTTAGTGTGATTTACGCCAGTATTTTGGTGATATTCTCATTTTAATTTTATTTAAAAAAATGTTATTGATACATAACTACCCCTAACTTCATTAACATCCAATGAAATGCACTCTAGAACAACCCCGGAGGTGGGACTTGCTCCAAGGAAGCAGCTTGTTAGCAGTAAACGTGGTCCATCAGTTACTACTGACAATCTATTCCACTCTATAGATTTCACCATAAATCCAATCTCTTCTCACTGACCAACTGCAGCTATGTTTAACATGAGCAAAGCAACGCATGACAACACAAAACGCCATAATAAAGTACTTATTCATTTGGGAAAATATGCTCAGTATAATATGTGTATTTATCACAAAAATGTGTTCTGGTTTTTATTATGGACGTCCACCACTTGACGTTGATCTGGTAGGTTTTAACTGTGCAACAGCAATGACATACATAACGGTGCAGACAAAATACCCCGAGTAGTGTTTATTCATTTTCCTCACTATATGAGCTCACTATATAGCCTAGTCCTCTACTTAGAAATCCCTAGACATTGAGTAGGGAGTAGTGAATGATTCTAGACAGTGTGTTTTTGGCTGTATATCCTCCTGTACACTATTCATATTTCTAACCATTGCTTGGTTGGAGAAAAATGGTTAGAGCTTGAGGTTATGGTTATGTGGCAAGCAATTCTCAGAGGTGTTTTTCCAACTTGGGGCTCTTCAATGCTGGAATATGTTGCTTCCTCAGACACAGAAAGCATGTGATGATTCCATCTTTATTCACTCACATACCAGAAAAACTGGTATAGCAGTTAATCCTTGGTAGATCCCCTACGGGATCGTTGCACAGTCCTCATGCTGATGTTTGTTGAGGCCCCAGCACTAAATTCCGATGTTACTTGAGGCAGCGTTACACTCCTATCACGTGAAACGATTCTCAAAAGCCAGCGCCGGTCACGTTCACACAGGGTCTTTTTACGGCCACACTGCTGTCATAAGTTCGAGGTTTTGCTGGAATTCTTGTAAGCACGGTACACCCTTGAAAAGCTCATACGTGAAAATCCAAACTTTGCTACCTCCGAAATACTATGACCCATCTCGCGAACTCTGAAAATTAAAAAAAAAACGTGATAACTTGCTGTGCACTTTGCATAGGCTCCAGTACCAGTATTTCTGGTACTTCTGGGTACACCATCAGAGCTTCTCCATGAGTAAGAATAATAAAAGGTTCCCACTAATTTCTTTACTATTCTCCATATTTAGCTAGTTTGCTAAGCATAATGTCAGGTCTGTTTACATTTGACAGTGTCGTGTATCTCAAAAGCTATTCCCTATTGTGTACCTCATTCACATGCCACTTTGACTTTCAGCTCCAGAAGTAAATATGTCAACATACAGAATGAAACCACAGCCAGGAAGCCAGTTCATGGGGACTGTAAGGTGTGTTTACCTCCATAAATGACTGTTCCGTTGTTGTTGAACACAATTCTACACTGATCCAGTGCTGGTACGGTGTGCAGCAAATGGAAAGTTCTTAAGTCCCACTGATACCGTAGTTAAAGAATTGAACCTTCATCTGTAAACTATAGAAAACATCTCAGCAAGAGTTAGTGTCTAAAATGTACAAACTGGAAATTTATTAACAGTAAATAGGACCACGTCAGTTGGAAGGATACGATCTCTGTGTTGATTATGACTTCAAGGCCGTTGGGGTGGAACACGCCGCTGATGTTCATGTTGAATTTATCAAACTTGTGGATGGCTTGGGCTGAACGCACATCCCACATAACCCCATCATTTAACACAAGGTCGTCAGTGGGATTGAAGGTGGCGCAGTTCCGCTTGTAGTTGTTGGCCAGGTCGGGGTTGTTTAAGGTCAGAGTCTTCTGCCCAGTCTGAATGTCATAAATCTGTCAGTGGGGGGAAAAAAAAGTCGCAGTGATGTAAGAAAGCACTGAATAGAGAAAGAGAATTAAAAAAAAAAAAGGAAACCTGGTTTCCAGCATTTGAATCATGGAGCACATAAATTAACGGTGCTGCTTTTTACGTCTACTATAGCTTCCGATAAGTAGACAAAGGCTGATGGCTTCTTTGGACCTTTTATTTCCAAAGATTACAGTAACTCCGCAGATTGACATTTTGAGAATGTGCATATGGAATATGTACGTTTCTTACATGGGCAATGTGTTCCTTTGTTCCTATTACTCTGTCCTGGGAGAGCTTACTAAACTCCACATAATGATCATCTAAAAATGAATGCCTGCAAAAAAAAAAAGGGAAGAAGGAAAAACAACCAAATCACTGACAAACATCAACGACAACCAAGACCGTCTTGAGTGGTCTGATTACAGATGTTTGTTTAGAGCTGTGTTTGTTAGACTCACTTCATTATGAAGACAGATTTCATTCCCCAGAGTGCAGACAAAGGATAACTCCATGAAGCAGATGTCAACAGTAAAGACCCATCCTGTAGGAGACAATTTCTTAATCATGTACATGTTGATACATATACGGACTGAAATATCGACTGACAATTTTATTAGCAAATAGGAGGGGGGGAAAAAAACAACCAATCAAACAAAAACGCTTTTAATTTGAACTCTTGCAAACTAAAAACCACATAGCCGTGAATGCTAAAATTAATTTGTTGTTCATTTTTGTCTCTGTATACTGTATAGTGGTTTGGAATATCTTTTTTTTTTTTTGGTAAATCCCATTATGGACTTGCTCAGGCAAGCAATCTGTGAAAAGTAGATGCATGATTTTAAAGTACCTTTTTAAACTAGAAAAAGGCGCAGTAATGGGAAAAACGGTCCTTGTGTGCTTTCTCTTAACAAATATCAACTCGCCTTCCTATGAAGGCGAAAACAACAGGAAATATGAAGGAATATGAAACCTTAGTATCACAAAAAAGGCAAGTATGAATCAACAACAATACAGATTCCAATTTTAGGCACCGATTAAACCGTGAAGCAATCTGAAACTGTATGAAAAGGCCGCAATTTAAAGTAAGTTTATTTGTTAATTATTCACTGCTCAAAGGGAACATTTAAATCAAACATCAGATCTCGATGAAGGGCTGGATTCAAAATCACACCAGAAATCAAAGTTAAAAAAAAATGAAATCACAGACTGATCCAATTTGCTTGAATTTCATCACAGCAACTCATAACGTGATTCAGTAGTGTGTATGGCTCCCACGTGCCCGTGTGTACTCCCAACAACGTCTGGGCATGCTCCTGATGAGATTATAGATGGTGTGCTGGGGGAATCTCCTACCAGACCTGGATCAGGGCATTAGTGAGCTCCTGGACAGACTGTGGTTCTACCTGGTGGCGCCGGATGCACGTATACATAATGTCCCAGAGGTTCTCAATAGGATTCAGCTCTGGGGAAATGTGAGAGCCAGTCAATGGCATCAATGCCTTCATCATCCACTCACTGAGTACATGAGGCTGGGCATTGTCCTGCACCAGGAGGAACCTGCCAATTCTGGTGTTCTCTGACGAACGCCACTTGAGCTGCATGGCACTGGGCTGTGAGCACACATCCCACTAGAGGACGTCGGCCCTCATGCAACCCTCATGGAGTCTGTTTCTGGCACTTTGCACACCATTAGCCAGCTGGAGGTCATTCTTTAGTGCTCTGGCAGAGTGCCTACTGGTCTTCGGTGCACAACAGAGCAGATAGCAGTCCTGATGCTGCGCTGATGCCCTTCTACAGCTCGGTCCAGCTCTCCTCGTGTAACAGCCCATGTCCTGGTATATCATCCATGCTCTTGAGCCTGTGCCTGGAGACACAGCAAACCTTTTTGCGATGGCACATATGGATGTGCCATCCTGGAGGAGCTGGACTTCCTGTGCAACCTGAATGGGCGGCAGGTACGGCCTCCTGCCACCGGCAGTGGAAAGGACATCAGCTAAATGCAAAACTAGTGAAGAATCGTTCAGGAAGGACGAGGAGAGAGTAACTGCAAAACCATTCCCTTTTTAGGGGTTGTCTTGTTGTCACTTTCATTTGCACCAAATCAGGTGAAACTGAGTCACAAGCGCTTATGCTTCCTAACTGGACAGACTGATATCCCTGAAGTTTAACTGACTTGGTGTTATACTGTCACGATTAAGTGTTCCCTTATTTTATAATTACATTCAAATTGTAGTATTTATTTTTAATCCACTACAGTAACCTTTGGGTGCATAGTACAAAGGCACATCCTCTAAGCAAACCTTAGGTGCGTGTGGACATACCCTGGATGGCTCAAGGTGTGTGATGGCTGAACTATGGCAGCTGTAGCTAGCTTCTTCTTGTCCACTGAATACATTGTAAAGTTTGAGCTGCCCAGTGCACGTGCCCAACATGAGGAAACGCTCCCGTGCTGAGAACGCGCAACACATGAAACCACTCTCATCCTCTTCTGCTTCCCTGAACACTGAGATTGGCCTAAACCTTAAAAACACACACAAAAATTAACCCTTGGTTACAACACAAACACATTCCATGAAATCACTGCCAGTAAAACCGCCTTACAATGTAACATATATTCCACCTATTAAAGTACCTGCTGAAGATGAGATGCCTGTCGAAGCAGCCTCCATCCACACCCCCATATTTTGGATAGGCGACCCTGCGTGTGTGACGTGCGGTAAAGTTCGTGGGCGCCTGGCACCTCTGCTTTGGCTCCGGACACTGGTGGGGCATGAAGAGACTGAACGGGGGGCACGTGGTGACCGGGTTCTTACAACGGGCGTGCTGCTCTCGTAGGTACTCCGTTATAATACTATAAAGTATAAAAAAATAATGCAAACACAACACGTGCTTTTTTTAAAACAAAATACTGCTTTTGGTTTTTAAAATCCCTGCACGGTTTGGCTCCTCTTTATCTTTCTGGATTACTGTCTACATATTGTCCATCACGTTCACTTCGGTCTGCAGATGCTCACCTACTGTCTGTGCGTTCTGCAAAACTACACATGTATGGTGAAAGAGCATTTAGTGTTGTTGGGCCAAAGTCATGGAACTCCGTCCCACTGTACCTTCGCACGTGTACGTCTCTGTCTACTTTTAAGCAGCTTTTAAAAACATACCTTTTTAGGATTGCTTTTTCAAATTTGTAGCTTTCATTTATATGTGTGCATGTATATGTGCATATGCATATATGTATGTGTGTGTGTATATATGTTTATGTGTATATACGTATGTGTGTGTGTATGTATGTGTATCTATTTTTTATCACCTGCTTTTTCTTTTGTCTTTAATGTTTGTTCTTCTACATTGTTGGTCCTTTATCTTAATCTTTTTAGTTTATTTTTTATAACTTTTATGCTGTTTATTCTTTGTAAAGTGTCCTCGTGTGTCCTGAAAGGCGCTTATAAATAAAATTCTGTTATTACTATTTTTATTTATTTACACTATCAGGATCGGGATCGACACTAGCTAGAAGTGATGATGTAATCCATTTCACATGGATCTGGCTCTGTTGATTGATTACATGATTATCTGAAGGCTTGCCGTATTGACATGCAAAACTGTCACAAAAAAAACAAACAAACCACGAAATATTAAAACATAATGTCACCTGCACAGCGAAATCTTGTGTAAATGAACACCAAGAAAGTTGAATTAACACTCAGAGAGCTGAATTAACACCCCACTTGGAGTTACATAAACACTGCAAGGTTAACACTCTGGGTGTTCATTTAAGACCTGGGATTTGCTGTGTACCTGTAGAACACTGCCAGGTTTGAGATCATAAATTTAACGGCTGTTCCTGTGTTGTTAGTCGTAACTAACATACTAACTAACTAACTAACTAACTAACTAACTAACTAACTAACTAACTAACTAACTAACTAACTAACTAACTAATTAA
>JAOVVH010000042.1:10737690-10748605 GCA_028566435.1 Scorpiodoras heckelii
GTGGATCAGACACAGCAGTGCTGCTGGAGTTTTTAATCACCTCAGTGTCACTGCTGGACTGAAAATAGTCCACCAACTAAAAATATCTAGCCACCAGCATCCTGTGAGCACTGATGAAGGATTAGAGGATGACTAACACAAACTGTGCGACAATAGGTGAGCTACTGTCTCTGACTTTGTAATACATACATGTAAGGGGGTCCTTAATTAATAGTCTGTTGGTTGGTTTTTATATAATATTATGATCTTCGTTTATGCTTTTAGTTTTTTTTCAACTACAAATAAGCTCAAACAACTGTTCTCTATTAATAAACTACGAGCTAGTACTACTGTTCTGCAGAAGTACACAATCATGTAGTAATCCAAAGTTAAAGAATGATCCCTTTTATTTACAATCCCAAAACAAACTACACCAAGCAAATTGAACAACCATTTTCAGTTTGCTTTCACTGAGTTATACCTTATATCTAAACAAACATCTGCCCCTAGACTAAACTCATTCTTTAATTAAAACACCTCAAGTCAAGAATAGTAAGCAAAGAAAGTAGAACACTGGGGCATTCGAAAAATGTTTATGAATCATGTCAGTAATTTAAGATAAGCCGATGATGATAAACCTTGGATCAGTTGCCAGGAAGCTTCATATGCTTCGGTCAAGCGGCACATTTACACACACATATAAACCTCTTCAATCATTTGATTGTGAATGCACAAATCTCACATAAAAAAAACCCTTCCAAAATAAAAATACAAATGAATAAATATGTATCATTAAAATAAATTAATTTGATATAAATTTTATATATATCAGGGATGTCATCACATAAGACACATGGACTGTTCTCTAAATGAAATAAAGCAGAAACAATGTGAAAGTTTATGCAAGAAGGGAGCAGTGTGGGGTAACGAGAAGGACCGCGATGATGATATTTGTAAACACAACAGAAAATGCCACATACAAATATAAAAATGAGGTAAGATGGTGTTAGCATTACACATTATACAATACTGTTTTTACAGTATTCTTATTTGGTGTAAAAGTTTAGGCCACTGAACATTTGACTAGAACAAAAATCTTGATTTTTTTGGAAATAGAAGCAAGATATTAAACATCATATCATGTCTCCAGGTAATAAAACATGAAATCTGGCAGATTTGGTTAACTGAAAATTTTTTTGGCAGAGTAACACCAAATTTAGATACTTTTTTCCTTTACACAAAACAATTGATTTTCTTTGCTATTTTTCTTAAAAATCTTTTTTATGTATTATTTTTTATTATCTAAAAAAAGATAATGCATGGTTGAGCAGGGCAAAAGGTGTATAAAAAAATTTCCAACATATAGTAGCCTAGGCAGTGTTAGCATTTTTAAACTTGAGCAAGACTACAGACTGAAATTTGGAGTATACAAGCCCCCGAACCAAAACATTCACTGAGACAGCAGTACAAGGCTTCAGAGTTTTAGCAAACATATGTTCGTTCATATGAGCCCAGTGTCATGCGATTGTAAGTCATTTAGGAAATAGAAATAGCTCCTCCCTCTATACTGGATCACATGCAGCAAGAGCTTGCCTGCTTGTAACCAGTGTACAAAAAGTTTACATCACTGGGCATGTTTTAAAAAGGGAGTGCGTTAATATTTCTTGTAACCAACAATGAATGTGGTCTTAAGTCTAATATCTGTCTCTAAGGCCTGTGCAAGACTATGACAAAGGCAGGAGTAAAGATACATTCTTATGTATATGTTTAAGGTCACAGCATTTTTAATGTAATGTCCATTTAGTCATGGCTACAGACACGTCTCATGTCACATCATGTTTTTAAGTCCTCAAGGCCAAGGGTGGAAAACGTACCGAGAAATTACACTGAAGTACCAGAAAAACCTTTACTGGAGCCTATGCAAAATACATAGCAAGCCACCTATGCACGTCACTGGGTGCATCCGGCTGTGTGTATATAAAATGATAGACATCTATGGAAGCTTCTTGAGCTGTTTCTGCCATGAGGATGGTAAGTTATCACAATTTCGTGATTTTCAGCACAGTTTAATAGTTGGAGCTTGTGAGATGGATCATAGCGTTTCGGACGTAGAAGCAAAGTTTGGATTTTCATGTATGAACATTTTAAGGGTGTAACTGCGACTACAAGAATTCCGGCAAAACCTTGAACTTATGACAGCAGTGTGGCCGTAAAAAGATCAGTGAACGTGACCAGCATCGGCTGGTAAGAATCGTTTCACGTGATAGGTGTGTAACACTGCCTCAAGTAACATCGGGATTCCATGTTTGGGCCTCAACGAACATCAATGTGAGGACTGTGCAACATTCAGTCCAACATCCTGTAGGCGACCTACCAAGTATTAACAGGTATACCCGTTTTTCTGGTACTTCAGTGTATATTTAAATGAAAATATATATATATTACTCAAGTAAAAGTGAAATAGTTGCTTTTAAATGTACTCAAATTTAAAAAAAATAAGAAGTAAATTCAACTGATATATTAAGTTAATGTCATGTTTTCATGTATTTACCTAAAACTGAAGATGATTCTCATTTCAAGCAGCTACACTAATTTTTCTGAAACTTCATTCACTCTCTGTAAGTTTGCTGGTCATATGCATGACTACTGCTATGTAGTTTGCTAATCAATTATTCAGAAGTGAAATATTCTGTAAATAACCGACTAACATTAGCTAGAATTTGACTTGCTGCCTAGCCAGTTTACGCATGTTAGCTACTCGAATTGATGCTAGTCTTGACTTTAGCCAAGAAATCATGCAATCCTAGGAAAATATAACCTAGGAAATTAGAGATAATAATTTCAAATTAGATAGAGTTCATGCCTACTAGGGAGGCAAAGGAGAGCTATAGTGCTAACTACATTGTGTAGCATAAGAAGGTCACAGGAAATCAAGAACTGGCAATTTGTGATAGTTTTTTATCTACATTGATGAACTTATTTATTTGTTAGGAGTTTAATGTCATGCTTTACACAGTGCTTTTCACACTTATCAGTGGGTGGAATTTGGTTTCTCCAATTTGCCCAACATGTATGTTTTTGGGCTGTGGGTGGGAAGCCAAGGCCCCCGGGGGAGGTCCATGCAATCTCCACACAGGGGGGACCCTGCCTGAGAGTTGAACCCGGGACCTTCGTGCTTTGAGGCAGCAGTGCTACCCACTGTGCCCTCATGATGCCCATTGATGAACTTGATTGGATGCTAAACTGTGCCCATTCAATTGATGTATGGCAAGTACTTTGTATGTCTAAATAAAAATGTACTGCATAAAAGATATTTTTATGTCCTGGGAATGTAGAGTAGAAATATGCCAAGGTAATACCTAGTACAGTAAGTATGTACAATTACTCAAGTATTTTCCACCCCGTTCAAGGCTTTGTCTTACTCTTGTTGGTACTGTTCATATTTCATAACCTATCTTTGGCTCATAACTATAACAGCCACTTTCACAGCACAAATAAACGACATTTATCAAACAATAACTTCGATTTGAACATTTGTTTGAGTCTCATTTACTGACTTGCTAACCAGTTTAATAATCTGTACCATCACTTGATAAATAACATCTAAACTCCTTCTGGTGAAACCTCTCAGATTCCCAAACAGTGCAGGTTAACTTTAACATGTACAGTAGCTTGAAGTTCATCTTAGTTCATTTTCCTCCACAGACTCCTTTGAACACTTTCCAATTTCTGTTTTCAAATAAAATATTCAGCATATGGATTTTTCAATTTGTCCACATTTGTAGTCAGAATCCCTGACACTATCCATAGGCAGCTTCAAACTTGCAACAAGTTGCAACCAGTTTGCAAATCGCCAGTATTTTCCGGTCAAAGTCTTGATTCTTTTAATCAAACAAATTTTTCTACATTCTGCAAAATGTGTTTTCTCTCACTGGTCCATCATTGCAATTACATCATTGTGATTGTCACAAACATGACTGTTGTCCCCAGATGTTGGTGCTTCATTGTCTGCGATCAGACAAGACTCATTAGCGCCATCTTGTAGGCTGGAGGATGCATACTGAGGCAGAAAGCTAGATTCTGCCTGCCCTGGGATCCCTTGAGGCATTAATGTTGATGGGTACATACCCAGTGGTTGACCATATTGTGACAGGAATGGCGGTGGCAACATCCCAGGCACTTCATGCCTCATTAGGCACGATAAAGGAACTGAAACAGAGGAGGAGGAATTAGTACTAGAGGTGATGCTGGAGGATGTTAGGGACGATCTGGGCAAAGCCCTGTCTCTAAGGCTGTAGGTATCTGGAGAGATCTGGAACATGAGTTGGTGCTCAGCTATAGGAACTTGAGGTTGGAAGTAGGGTGGCCACATAGAGTTGAGAGAGCTCAGAAGGGCACGGTTTACACCTGGGTTGATGGCAGAATTTAAGCCATAAGTGCCTGTGAATAGATAATTTTGTCCAGAAGGTGGAACAAAACCTCTTTGTTCTGGAGTTGGCTGCTTGGAAGAATATTCATTGGTAGAAGGTGATGTGGATTTGCGTTTTGTGCCCCTTAGGTCCAGCGGCACCTCCATGCCTGGCGAGGCAGTGTTGTTTTGAGGCAGAATCGTAATAACTCCATTTTCTGAGGTTGTTTCTGGATTGGCCACGCCTGAGGGAGGCAGAGGTTGCACTTTGGTGTAACACTGAAGCTCACTTAGGATTTCTGGTGTTTCTGGGGAGACAGGTCGAGTCGTGGCTTTACTCATGGGGTTCTCCAGTGAGGGTGGCGTGTCTGTGAGAGAATGGAAAAATATTTACTCACTACAGCACCACCAAGTTGCCACTGTTGGGTTCTCAAGCAATTCCGTTAACCCTCAACTTCTCAGTTGTATAAATGGGATAAATGTAAGTCACTCTGGATAAGGTCGTCTGCCAAATGCCATAAATGTAAATGTAATGTAAATGATAGGAATCAAAGATGAAGGCGCTATTTATTACAGGATACGTTTGTCTGTCTTCTAATAATACATGTAAAGCAACAGAGATAATTATAGGCAGGAAGTAAGATGTCAAGATACCTTTCTTTGTGTTTGTACTCTCTTCACTTTGTCTGGATTTTCTCACAGCACGGATGGCAAAGATTCTTCCGTCTGATGTCCGAATGTAGGTTCCTGGAAACAAAGCATACAAAGATGCATGGAAATACAAGGTCAGATAAATATGTAAGATAAAGAGGGACAAATATTCAGAACGAAAATCTAGTCTCTTATAACTGAGAGAGGGTGTAGTGAAGAGTTGTTACCTTTAGTTCCTCTGATGATGTGGATGCTTTCGCCTGCACTTATCTTGGTCTGGGTATCTGACAAATTGTTTGCACCAGGAATCATAATATCTGAGCATGAGACAAGAAGATAAACTATTAAAATATTATTCAATAAATTTATTTCTGGCTTAGGTTGTTTTGAGTGTAGAAAACGTAATAATACTGCATTCCATCCAACATACTGTAATAAACACAAACAACATTAAACAGTTGTATCTTTAATGACAATCTAAAATTCTTAGGAAACTGTCAAATATGTGAGTGCATTTGTGAACATACACACCTGTAGTGGTGACAGTCTTCTGTACGAAGACTCCTGCTTTCTGCAGGTAGTTGAGTGGAAAGTTGGGAGCAGATTTGGAGCCTGACTTCACAGGGGAGGCAGAACCCTGGCGTTCCTTCTGGGCTTGCTTCTGATCTTCCTTCTGGCGCACTGTGGGTGTTAGGGTTGTCTGTGCCAGGTGATTACTGGCTGCTGGCTTATCCTCTGGCTGTGAGCGAGGCCGCCTAATTTAAAGGTGTTAAGAAGGGGTTAATATCTTGCTGAAAAAAATGATTTAATTAATAATGTGTATGAATGCCATATTAGCTCCTAGTTGGGTTGTGATCGAATCATAACTCGTGGTTATTGATTGTAATAGAAAGTGTTCTTGATGTTTCCTTATTATTACAGAAATCTGAATTAATATCAACCTTTATGATCAGCAAGCTTCATTATTTTTGCTGGTGTGGGTTAATGGTGTTACATTCAGGAAATTGTGAAAAAGTGCCAACATTTCTCTCAGTTTATAAATGCTGCATAGAAATAAGTACATCAATAGTGAACACAGTTTTTTTTAAACTTGATCAATCAGATTTAATATGTGCTTTATTTATAAATATAGACAACTGCCCGTCCTCAGTTTCTCCATCCAAAACCTTGAGAGAAACTGTCTGTATAGATCATTTCATACTGTTTCAAAACTCTCAAATTGAGTTATTGTGATTGTCTCGGCTCAGTGTTAGGCACAGCCTAGAGTTAAAGGGTTACATACGAAAAACTCACTTTTGTCACATACATTTGGTTATCTGGAGTGGCCACAAACTGTGAAATAAAACAAACCAGTCAGTTTATTGTGAGCCACCTATTTCAGAAAGCATGGGCTTCAACAAGCCGTTCAGATTTAGCTCCCCGTTTTATGTCATTAGCAGGCTTATTAGAATGATCTGAGCATTAGATGTATCCCTTATCTCAGAATCTCCATCCATGGGTTGAGTATTTCCATCAATCACCTCTTCAAAGGTGTGCGGTGCTAACTCTACAGCTTTTTGTGCTTATTTATTTTATTTTATTATATTTATTTTATTTTATTGTATTTTTTTGTTAAGCCTTTTTTTGTAAATGTCTCTTACTCAATCATACAGTATGATCGCCAGATACTACTTGACATCAGATCATCGCTCAGAGGAGACTTTGAGAGCATTTTGCACATGAGTTTAAGTAGCAGAGGGTTTGATGTGCTTCTGCATCTTTGTTAACACGTCGGCATAGAAGGAAGAAGTACAAAAGGCGCAGATGTGTCAGAGCAACTTGGAGAATCTGTCACAGCTCTTCTGGAGACTTTGACCGTCACACTTACTTTTTTTTTGCATGCAAACCCAGGAGCCATCATTATGTCTTTTGTCTGAAAAGTGTTCTGTTATGTAAAGTGTTGCTTTCATTACTGACATGCAAACATTTTTGTATAACATTTTAATTTGTAACGTTTGGAAATATAAAATCTATTTGTACTGCAGAACTCAAAAAAAACATCAGTAACAAACATTGTACCTTAAAACAACAGGGCGTTTTAGACTTTTGCACTGTACTGTACATCACAGACATTACAGTAAGACCCCGGGGATCTGTGTAAACTTGAGGGAAAATGGTATGCCACCTTAAAATAAATTTCAGCTCATTAGACAAAATGCTACTAGGCATTAAGTGAAATGCATTCAAACTAACCAGTTTCTCTGGCTGAAGGCAGGGATGTTGGTAAGGCTTTGGTCACTAGCTGGGTAGTAGTGTGCATATGATGGACGTGTGTAGGGCACCGATGCCCTCTTCTCGTTCTCATAGCTCTTCTTGGCCACTTGCTTCTCCTCCTTTGTGAGTTTGAGGTCTTGTCGGTCCATCAATAAGGACTCATGGTGAAAGGGTTGCTGAAGGAAAGTACAAAATAAACTTCTGACATTCATAAATGTAAGGTGAAAATAGCTTCTGTGTTACAGTTTACTTCTTTAAAGAGACACATTTGTATTTATGAGTATGGGCATGTGCGTGCTAGTGTTACCTTGGTGATAAGGTGGGGGTATTTCATACAGGCATTCCTGAGGACTGTCTCCATGTCTTCCTGAGGATGGAGTAGGTGGGCTGAGTCTAATGGTTCAGGCTCCTCTTCCACAAAGTGCAGAAGAGACTCCACCTCCCGGCGTGTGAAAGTCAGAACAGGATTCAAGTCATCTATCACACGATCTGGGAGAATGAGAAAGAGAAAGGTGAGCAGTAGTTAAACAGTATATATGCTGTTTTGGGTGAATCTTGTCAATCTGAAATGAATTTTTGTAATAGGGAACAAAAGGGTGATTGTAGTCCCTGTCACATGACCACATGACATGCTTCTTTACACTCATAACTGGGCACACATCAGGTTTCAGGAAAATCCCCAAGCATATGAAGGAGTTTAGATTATTTGTTTATATTAGTTTATATTATCTATTTATATGAGTTTTATTACAATGGCTTGGAACAGTATCTAAATATTAAACAGAACATGAGAGTTCATTTACATGCTGTTTTAATACTGCACCATCAAGGCCCTTAAATTGTCTTATATCAATATATTGTCATGATTAACAAAATAACGAGGAGCATGAGCAAACCAATTCACTAATATTCAAGCATATTTCTATAATAAAATACTCCACTGTGTGTATTTCACATGCATTTACCATTTCACACCCTGTTGTTTTTAGGTACAACTTTGTTATTGATTTTTTTTTTTTTTTGGAGTTCTGCATTACTGAGTCAGTACAAAAAGATTTTATAGTTCCAAACGTTACTTTTCCAAAATGTTTGTATGTCAGTAACAAAAGCAACACATTACATAACAGACCACTTTTCAGACAAAAAAAAAACATAATGAAGGCTGCTGGGATTTACATGCAAAAATAGAAGTAAGTGTGACAGTCAAAGTCTCCAGAAGAGCTGTGGCAGATTCTCCAAGATGATCAGTAAAACTTAAAAGCTAATTTAAAACTGCACACCTGTACCTGGGAACAATATTTAAAAAAAAAGGCACATCAAATGTTGACTTCCTGTAGTTTATTACTCAGTAAAATCCCCAGTCTTAAATGAACACCCAGAGAGTTTAATTAACACAGAGAGTTGAATTATCACCCACTTGGAGTTACATAAACACTGTAAGGTGTTAAATCAACACTCTGGGTGTTAATTCAAGTCTCTGGGTGTTCATTTAAGACTGGGGATTTTACTATGTACTGTTTACTGAACTTTATAGTGTTTTTTTTTATGTAAAAACATCATTATTTTTCAAGGCATCTTTGCTTTACATCGAGTCTTTGCATGTGTCTAAGACTTCTGCATCGTACTGTACAGTAATTAGCTGGTAAGTTTTACTGAATATTTTGGAGAATCTGCCACAGCTCTTCTGGAGACTTTGACTGTCACATTTACTTTTTTTTTTTTTTACATGTAAAAGTCAGCACCCTTCATTATGTTTTTTTTTTTTCTGAAAAGTGGTCTGTGATTTAATGTGATGCTTTCATTACTGACATTCATTCATTCACCACTTAATTTTTTTTGTTGGAAAAGTAATGTTTGGAAATAATAAATCTTTTTGTACTGACGCAATAATGCAGGACTTGAAAAAAACAATCAATAAAAAAAGTTGTAACTAAAAACAATAGGGTGCACAGTACTATATGTAGAATTATATACAACGATAATGCCAGCAATACACTATGCATGTACAGTTTGCATGACCTATTTTGCTTTCAGAACCCAGATAATGTATAACAAACATCCAGTCACCAGCCTTTAGACAGAAACATGCAATGTTGTTGATTATTAACATCATAGCGATCATATTCCCTCACTATATCACTGTAATTGTCTCATAATTATTCATTTATTCATTCATTCATTTTTTCATGTCACAGTGGGTCACAGTGGATCTCTCAATCACTGCACAAGGCAAGAGAGTTCACCCCAGATGGGATGCCAGTCCATTGCATGGCACCATGCACACACACATATTAACACAGTCATTCATACCTATGGGCAATTTGGTTTAGCTGATCCACCAACCTGCCAGATTTTTGAGAGTGGAAGGAAACCAGAGAACCCAGAGGAAGCCCCAGAAAACAAAGGAAGAACATGCAAAACTCTACACAGACAGTAACTCGAGCTCCGGCGCAAACATAGGGACCCTGGAGTTGTGAGGCTGCAATGCTAGCCATTGCACCACACTATTATGATTATATTATATATCAAGCTTAAAGCTTGTTTGGAAATCTTACCAGACATTCCCTGTTTGGAGATCTGCCTGTCATAGATTTTCTTTTCCAAGGTGAAATCAGAGACAAGTCTGTAGATGTGGCATGGCTTGCACTGCCCATAGCGATAGACGCGGCACACAGCTTGGGCATCATGGCATGGATTCCAAGAGGCATCGAACACCACCACACGACTGGCACCAATCAAGTTCACACCAAGACAGCCAGCCCTAGTGAAATACATACACACCCTGGCAGTTCAGAGGAATGAAATACAACATTAATTACATATATACCTATGCTTCTATGAACACAAGGACCCCGTTACTGTTCCTAGTCATTCAAAACTAATGACAAACCCCACGTGTCCCAGAAAGATACAGTGGTCTGGACCATGGACATGCCCACATTTGTCAGTAACATATCAGTATTGCTTTTATTTTTTGACTTTACGTAATTGGATGGTTCTCAACGAATCATTAGACAGCTTGTTAGTTAACCAGTACTGAGGAGACGACCCGCCCAGTTTCAGGTAGGCGGAGCATTTCTTCTAAATGAAAGAAAATTCAGTTTGATCTTTACTAAAAAAAAAAAAACCTTTTACAAGACATTCAAGTGAAGAAGAAAAGGATAAAGCAGCTTGGATCAGATCGACCCAATTTACAGATTCTGCACCAGGCAAATGAATAAAATGTCTAAATAGACAATAAATTGATTTAGCAAAACATAAGGGTTCGCTATTAAAAAGATGGCACTGCACTGGCATTAAGTATTTTCCTTTGAAATATACAGCGCCCTCCACAATTATTGGCACCCCTGGTTAAGATGTGTTAAAAGCCTTAAAATAAAGTACATTTTTATTGCAGAAGCATAATCTCACACTGAAAAATGTAGAATAATGTAACCTTTAACTCAAGTGAATTAAAAAACATAATAAAAATCCTGACTAAGAAATAATTATTGTTCATAAAATCGCCTGTTCCACAATTAATGGCACCCCTAACAATCCCTAGTATATAAATGTAATTGAAGCATTTCTGTCATTTCTACTGTAGTTTATAAAGTTGATCAGAGTATCTAGGAACCTTTAATT
>JAOVVH010000042.1:10752386-10763523 GCA_028566435.1 Scorpiodoras heckelii
TTCCAGATGTATTTCTTCATAGTTTGGATGACTTTAGTATTAATCTACAATGCAGAACATCTTTAAATAATGAAAAAACACTGAATTAAAGGTGTGTCCAAACTTTTGACTGGTACTGTATATGAAAACAACATTACATAATTAGCTGTTAATTAGTCAACACTTAATTTAATTTAAATTCAATAACGTACAGTACTGTATACACAAACAGGTAGAACCTGAAGCCAAGAACACTGATGATGGTTTGTCCGCCGCCAACAAATCTAGTCCTTCTTCATACTATTTGAAAACACAGCTTAAAACACAGGGAGAAAAACGATTTCAGACATTTGACCTTCTCTGGATGACATCCATGGATGACGGAACCTAGTAGAAGAAGCTTAAAAATAACAACGATGTTCATCTATACTTACAAACTGAAAAGGAACATACTACTTAATGTCTCAGGGAGTACCGAGGGCAAATAATTTAGGTTGAAGAGGTTCAAGTTCATGTGATTTGCTGCAGTGTTACACGATTCGCAGTAATCTCCAATTCTATAAAAGCCTTGGATTCAGCTGAATCCTTATTAGGCTTAGTCAACAACGAAGAAAAATGTTGATGCAATTAATGTGTTCTGTGCAAGACCACCCTCATGCTCTGATGTAGCTCTTTACATGCTGTGTGTGTGTGTGTGTGTGTGTGTGTGTGTGTGTGTGTGTGTGTGTGTGTGTGTGTTTTTATATGGCTGTAATCTCCAGGAAGCAGAAACTCATGAGTAAACTAACCCTGCTGCCTGCCTCCACTCACGAAGACAGAGGAGCAAGCAGCATTCATCACATCATGGTTTATTCAAACACAGGGTCCCATTAAGCAAACAACACCATGAATTAATAATACAAGTCTGACCTTCCTTTATTAACAGAAGGCTCAGGTAAGTTATCCTCAGCTCACTGGTTACCACAGACATGCATGCACGTTTGACAGATCAAGTCATGGCATACCGTACATGCTGAAACTGCTGATTCAGTTGATGCATTACACTATTCCCACTACGCCCTCTCAAGTGTGTGTGTGTGTGTGTGTGTGTGTATCGGGTGGTTAGCGAGCACACGTCTGACACGAATGAATGCCATTGTCAGTCCACATTACTGGCCCCACTCCCAGGCTAAATGAAGGAGGTTAATCAAATTGAAGCTGTAAATCCCTAGCCCGTCTTTCCGCTGCGCTCTGATTGGCTGCGAGCAAGCGATGAAAAAGGCCCAGAGCTTTTATCACACGCTGGGAAAGCTTGGGAAGCCTGATGAATGTTTTATAAAGTCCATTTCCTATCCTCACCTCAAACCGCCGTCTTGCATTCTGACGAGCGTGTAGAAAAGGCGATTCACGGATTTATCTGCAGGCAATTGGTAAAAAAAAAAGCCATGTAAAGTGGCAAAGAACTTTAAATCGGAAAGAAAAAAGTATGGTTTTAATAATGACTGAATTCCCTGTGGTATAACTCAGCATGAGGTAGGAAATTTCAATCAAACTTATGAGGCAACTTGAGCAAGCACAATACACTTAAAGTTTAAATAAAATACTAGTGCTGTCAAATTAACGCATCAACGAACACGTTAATGGGTTAAAGAATTAACCGCGATTAAAATATTAACACAACAAAAACATTTACAGCAATTAAAAATTTGTTAAGTTACGCAAAAAAGTGCCACCGTCAGTGAACACATAATTGACCGTTACATTACTCGTTTTAGGCTGCATTCCAATAGCAAGTGTCCCTAATCTGTATCCCTGCTCCCTACACACTGCACAGGGTACAGAATCTCAAGGGCTCTTCATAGGGAACTCGGTCTCTAACACGGCTCTATTTGAAACGCCCTGCAATGTCATCAACTGCGGAAAGCTGATTACTGATTTTACTCTTCAGTTGCAATGAAGAGTTGCAATGTGCTGCGTAACTCTAATTTAAATTGGCGAATCGATACCTTTAATTAAACTCCAACTATAATCATTATATCAAAAACTTTTTTTTTTACTTAAAATAACAAAAAGACATAAATTATCTTTAATTTTTCACTTTTATCAAATAAAGTCAAGTGAATAATGAGGCAGCATTCAGCAGTCGTTTCTCTTTCATTTTCAATGGTCCTACGATGCTGACCTGCATGTACAACACAAATTAAAATGTACGCTAAAACCACAATTAACGCGTGATTAAAAAAATTAATTGCACGATTAATGTGATTAAAAAAATTATATATATATATTGGTGCTGTCACACGATTAATTTTTTTAATTAACTCGTGACAGCACTTATATATACAGTATATGGTCGTGGGGAGGGTGGGGCACTTGTTATAGCAGCACTAAGTTTCTAAGATCATTCACTGTAAAAAAAAATTCTTTTTACAGTTTTTCAACAGTAAAAATTTTCTTGTTTTTTTATTTCAAAATGACAGTAAATTATATTAAATATTACAAGAATAAACTGTTGTCATGTGATTTAACAAAAAAAAATCAACACAAAAAACACAAAACAACAGTTCTGACAGTTAACCTAATCTTGGGCTTTTGTAATGTAAATATTTTAGTTTGTTTTATATGTAAAACAGTCTTACATTTATGGCGTTTTATATAACAACAGTAATTGCTAAGCAGGGGGCTTGTGGTTATGGATACATCCTTGTGAGCAGAAGAACATGGGTTTGAGCCCCAGGAAGGACATGTGTGAAGTGCCATTGTGTTAAAACACTTGATCGCCAACTGCCTCAAATGGTTTCACTTTACTTAAGTTTTCTTTTTTGGTTTGGTTTTTTTTAGATGTTAACTATGGTAAAAATAATTACTGTTTTTAATAGACATTTTCTGGTGCCAGTGCTGCTAGAAAATTACTTTTTTTTAAAAGTTTATTTATTTATTTATTATATTTATTTTTCTATTTATTATTAGTTAATTACATTTGTTATTAGATAATTCATTAGTTAATTACTGTTACAGAACTGTAATTAGATTTAAAACCTGATTGAAACTTCTCTAAAATACCATTTTTATTTAAATTCTTTAGCTGATTAAAAACTACTTTTTCAAATGTCTTGCTCATGAAAGTCAAGTTTGATATAGGCGTATAATCACTTAGCACATTATGGTCTAGATTGCAGGAAGTTGATTATTTGCTCTGGTTTACAATCTTACAGAATTCTGCTTCAGAGATGCTATTACGGTTATTCATAATTGCCAGCCTATTACAGGGCACTGGGGCTTAGTGAACAGTTTATTGTTGAGAACAGTGTCCTAGAATTGGCACAATTCTCAGCAATTATGTTTGAAAAGTAAGTTCTTCTCTCGGTATGGATAACAATGTTATAAGCAGAGATTCTGCTGTGCTACACAATCTCTTGGGCTCATGAATAGTGCTATTTAGCCATGGTGATGTCTTATCATGTGGCCACTTTTTGAGCATAACTGATTCAACACTGTCCATAGTGTTTTTAAGTTACTATTTAAGGTACACTATATAGAGAAAAGTTAATGGACATACCTCTTAATCAATTAATTTAGATGTTTCATGGAGTCACATTGCCAAAGGTGTGTAAAATCAAGCACCTAGCCATGCAGTCTGCCTTTACAAACATTTGTGAAAGAATGGGTCATTCTAAAGAGCTCACTGAATTCGAGTGTGGTACTGTAAGAGGATGCCATCATTGCAATAAGTCAGTTCATGAAATTTCTTGCCTCCTAGCTATACCACAATCAACTGTGAGTGGTATTATTGATACATGGAAGCATTTACGAACCACAGCAGGTTTGGTGAATGCCAGGAGAACGTTACCTGCCTGACTGCATTGTGCCAACTGTAAAGTTTAGTGGAGGTGGGATAATGATATGGAGTTTTTTTTTCAGAGGTTGGCCAAGGTCCCTTAGTTCCAGTGAAGAGAAATCTTAAGGCCTCAGCATACCAAGACATTTTGGGGAACTGTATAGTTTCAACTTTGTGGAAACATTTTGACGAAGGCCCTTATCTGTTCCTGCATGACTGTGCCTCAGAGTTTGGTGTGGAAGAACTTGACTGGCCCACACAGAACCCTGATCTCACCCTCCTCGGATACCTTTGGCATGAACTAGAATGGAGATTGCGAACCAGGCCCTCTTGTCCTACATCTGTCTCACTTAACAAATGCTCTTCTGGATGAATGGGCAAAAATTCCCACAGACACACTGTGTCAAAATCTTGTAGAAAGCCTTCTCAGAATATTGGATGGTACAAAGGGGAGACCAACTCCATATTAATGCCTATGGATTTAGACTGGAATGTCATAAAAGTTCCTGCAGATATAATGTGTAGGTGTCTGAATATTTTTGACTACCGGTATATATACTTTTGTGTGCATTACATAGATCAAACATCTCACTACAGTAGATGTACTGTACCTTCCTTGGCTTTTGTAACAGCATGCATATAGTAATGTACTGTATGATGCAATGTTACTCTCTACTAAAATAATTAAATCACCTTTGTACAAAGCCTTCAAGTAGGCTGTGTAGCACATGGCTGCGGTAGCGCATGAGCTGCACATCTTCAGGCGTGCTGTCCACACACTGGCCATTCAGGATGGGCCGCACGAACATGTTGCTGAACTCAGGCCGTGTGCCCAGGAAGCCAGGACGCACAAAGTCCACCATGCACCAGTACTCATACAGATTATTTTGCAGTGGATAGCCAGTAAGCACTAGCCGCCGCCGTGTCCCAATGCCCTTTAGAGCCCGTGAGGTGCTGGCATGCCAGTTCTTAATGCGGTGACCCTCATCACAGACCACCACATCTGGACCAGGCTGAGCAAGAGCCCTCTCAATGCCTAGAGATAAAAAAGAGAGTTTTAATTAAATTTTGTTAAAATAACTAATAATGGTTAGTAAGGTAGAAAGATAAAACTATTGTGCAGATCATAAAATAAACGCCACTCTGTAAGTATGCAATAAATGAATGAATAAACACATTTTTTTGAACTCTCCACCTAAACTGAAGATTTGAGAAAAGCATGGTTAATAAAAAAAAGTAATGTTTTAGGTCACTAACAGACATGCAAGCTACACTGAAGTACCAGAAAAACTGGTATGCCAGTTTTACTTGGTAGGTCCCTCATGGGCTCTTGGAGGGAATGTTGCACAGTCCTCACGCTGATGTTTCTTAAGGCCTCATCAGTGAATTCTGATGTTACTTGAGGCAGTGTTACACGTCTGTCACGTGAAACAATTCTTCCCAGCTGACACTGGTCACGTTCACCCAGAGTCTTTTTATGGCCACACTGCTGTCGTAATTTCAAGGTTTTGCTGGAATTCTTGTAGTCACGTTACACCCTTGAAACGCTCATATGTGAAAATCCAAACTTTGCTTCTACCTCCGAAATGCTATGACCCGTCTCACGAGCTCCAACTATTAAACTGTGTTGAAAAATGCAAAATCGTGATAACTTGCCATTCTCACTGTGGAAACAGCTCTAGAGGCTTCCATAGATGTCTATCTGTATATAAAGTGATAGACATCTATGGAAGCTTCTAGCACTGTTTCCACTTTGCAGACACAACCAGTCATGTGCATAGGTGGCATTGCTATGTATTTTGCATAGTCTCCAGTACCAGTTTTTCTGGTATGTCAGTGTACATGCATTGTATCTTTCCTTTTTTAAAATTTTTTTTTTTAGGTAATTTCATATCTACATCCTTTAACAAGTTCTGACAGTATAGGACAAATTATTATCTATGATTCATTTAAACAACGGAAGAGTACCACTGTACAATAAACTTAAGTACAGCTGAAGTTTTTTTTATAGCAACAAAATGTTATGATTTCTGAATGTAGTTTGCATGATTACAATAGAAAATGAAAGGGATAAGTCTTAAGTTTGTCTCTACTGCAGAACTAAAGCATGTAATGATTAACATTTAACACTGACCTTTCATTAGCTCCTGCTGGAGGTCCTCCTTATCTGCATCAATATTAACCGGTTCATGTGGCTTTGTGTTCTTCTTCTTTCGGCCAGTGACAAAGCTTTTCTTGAGTGAGAGTAAGCGGTACATCTCGTAGCCCATTAGCAGCACACCACCATCTCTGTACCAGTCTTCGACTACCTTAGCACGGCTGCTTGTGGTCCTGTAATAGTCCACGTGGACATATTCACACTCGTAGAATGAGTTCAGCATAGTACTAGACCACTAGGCAGTAACATATTCTGCAAATTCTTATGCACAAATATCTTTTTGCTTGCATCAGTTACAGAAAACCATCAATGCACAAATAAATGAATATCCTACAGTGGGTGGCCGTGTAATGACGCTGTTCCTTACCATGGTGTGTGAAGGAAAATATATGTGTGCATCAACAAATGAAGTGATGTAGAGAGAGTGAAACAAAGATAAAAGCTAAGTAAAAAATCTGAGAGATAGGAAAGAAAGAGAGAGAGAGAGAGAGAGAGAGAGAGAGAGAGAGAGAGAAAGAAAGAGAGAAGTGGGCCATGGAGCAGATGTGAGTGGGCAGAATAACTCGCTCAGAGATATCAAACTGTGAAAAATGAATCATCAAACATTAATCAACCCAGTGAGGGTCCTTATGCTCCATGCCGCAGACGTTTATGGAGGTGGAGCGAGCCATCTCCGCTCTGTTTTTCAAAGCTGAGCCCAAGTTTCTGGCTTTTTTAAGGTGTCGAATTAGTCATGGCTCATCTCCTTGAGGGAGGCCCATATGTTAGTTGAAAATCCATTGGGAGCACATTAGAGCATGCAAATTCATCAAGTTCTAAGCTACAGCCTCGGGAGAACAGTTATAAGCCCAAATGGAGAGACACGAAGCATAGCGCAGGCAGTGGGAAATCACACATAACTGTTTTAGGTGTTACTTTGTTGAGATGAGTTTTTGAACTTAATATTATGGTGTTAGTTAGCTGAGATGAGTTTAGATTCGATGTAATGGAAAACTTTCCTGCTGTTTTAGACCACCAACAAGCATAGACAAGCAGAAGTGATAGATGTGCTTTCCTTAAAATACAGGGTTGACTATAGCTTGATTAACTTTGAAGGAATAACATTTATTATCCATAGCACAGTTCCAACTGCAAGTTTTATACGTATGAATGCACTCGTTCTAATAATGTCAATTCTATAGGAACTGCTTACACAGGGATTTGTATGGTGAATGCTCCTTATAAACTTTACAAAGTGTGTGTAATCTTCTATTTAGCATTTTTTTTTTGTTTTGTTTTGTGTCAGCACTTTCTAACACCCTGAAAAAATTTCTCCTCAGTTTGGTTTTATCATGTCCCACCACCAACCAGCTCTACCACAGACAGACAGACAGACAGACAGACAGACAGACAGACAGACAGATAGATAGATAGAGCATCTACCAGAAGTGCACATTAGCAGTTGTAGTGCAAAACAATTACTATTGGTGTAATTGTAGATAATATAAAGGGTATGATAATTATAAATTTATATACATATGGTAATTAAGTCTATATACATATACATATGTAAATAAGTGTAACTAATGTGTATCATATAGATTAATACTACTAGTAATAAGATCTATATATATCTATATACAATATACAAAGTAGCTGTCAAGTACAAGTGGATTTAAAGAAATGTGCAAATATGAGGTATAAGAATCTGCAAATATGAGGTATATAAATAAGTGTAAAGTGCAGATGCGAATGAAGATAGCTAATAGGTCTGGAGTGTAGTCTGTAGTATCAACGGTGTAGTAAGGAGAGACTAAGAAGCTACCAAGCATAGAAGATGAATACTAAGTGGTGCTTCCTTCAAAACATGTGAAACCACCTAACCATATTTCTTCAAACTGCTGCTCAGACTGCTTCACAGGTCAGCGTAACGTTTTCAGAGGAAAGTGCCCTCAACTTTGAGGTGATAGCATCACACCACCATAGCGCGTTTTATTCCAAACTTATTCAAATAAAAGTGAAACAAGTTCATGGTATTAATAAGACATACTGTATGTGCTCATACAAATGGGCATGTGTGTTCATGAATGTCATTCTCACTTACTTGTGCTCGTCATTAAGGATGTGCACCTTAAAGTTACGAGGCATAATGTGGCCAGGGTCATTGTCAGGTGGCAGGGCTTCAGCAGGCGGGACCCAGAGATTAAACTCCGCCAACCAGTTATGCAGTGTGTTCACCTGAAGCAATTAATGGGAAGCAAGAATAAGGGGGGAAATGGGGAATACATGCAAAAAGCGGAACGACAGAGTGACAGATAGAGAAAGAGAGGTGAGAGACAGGGATGGACAGAAATCAAGTTATGTACATGTGCGATTATGAAAAACGCTGCATATACACTCGGTTGCCAGTTTAGGTACTTCTTGGGCATAGGTAGGTGATGGCTGCATTGAGTAGGAATACCACTGAAATACACTCTAGCTACAAATTCAAAGGCTGCATAGTCTCACTGCAAACTGCTGTTTCCAATTCATCCCAATGATGCTCTCAGTGTTTAGATTCTGCAGGTCAGGAACCATCTGGGGATGATCCTTGACTTGTGAATTTGGTCAATGGCAATTTGAGGCAGCCACTCAGAAAGTCTTTAGTGGGTATCAAGGCCTTTTATATGTGCCAGGAGAACATTTCCCACACCATCACACTGTTCCCTCCAGCCAGTAACCTAGTGTTGTCGTGTTCAAGTCTCGAGACCACTTTTTCACTTACTCAGTCTTGTCTCAGAATAGAAAGCAATTCTGCTCGTTCTTGAATCGGTCTCGGATTTTTTCTTTATTCAGCAGGCAAAGTGAACTCTAAACTGGTAAGAGATTAGATTTTAAGAAACAATATCATTGTGTTAGGCGTGTGTGTTGTAATTATGACTGCATTACATGATGAGCAGTGCGTCACTGAGCTCTCACATGTTGAGAGCTATATAATTCCATTAAATGTGACACTTTGTGAACATAAAATCCTAGTACACTGCAATTATTAATACATGTCAAAGGAGCTCAAAGACTTTTACAACATATTCAGTTTTGGGATATTTTTTTAAAACTTGTGTAACATTTTTGTTTCAACTTGCTGTAGGGAGCTGGACATGTAGAATGTGCCAACATGCCCCTATATCCAACAGGCTCCAATCCCCCCACTTATGAATATTAACAGGGCTGCTGGGAAAATTTACTTTTTGTAGGTCTTGAACACGACTCAGTCGTGTCTTCCAAAGGCTTGTTCTTGACTCGGTCTTGGCTACCCCCAAAATCCTGAAGTCTTGATCCTCACACTCGACCCAATAAGGTCTTGGTCTTGAATCAGACTTAATGTAAGTGGTCTCGTACTCATCTCTACTATACATGTTGCACAAATCTGGAAAATCCATTTTGCTTTCACCACATTCATTTACAAGAACCTCGATTCATCTGAGTATCAGAGGTCCAATTCCCTCTGTGCCCATTTGTTTTCTTGCATAACTCCCATCTTTCTCCTTTGACCACTCTGATCCACAGGCTGTTTTTGTCCACAGGATCAATACATAATGTTTTTAATGTCCCTCATCAGTTTTCTTTCAAGTGCTTGCTAAGGAGATGGCTCTTTAATAAATGTTCGAAAACAGCAAGCCACCTGGGCACCAATACAGAAAAGAGTCTTGGTGTAAAATTTCCTTGTGGCTTAATAGCTGAAAAATACTCTGCAGGAGCTGAGCATTGCCATTATGTTTACAGACTTCCATTTTTAAAGGTTTCTTCCTTTTACATGTTTAAGTATCAGTAACAAATTCGAAGCCCATCTGAACACTAACACTTCTATAATGTGTGATTTGCTGTGTGGACTGTACAATGTGTATGAATGTGGGTGGTATACTTCAAACTGGCAACACAGTGTACACACATGATCAAATAGACCCTTATGCACACACACACACACACACACACACACACACCCACAAACATACACCTACACACATACACAGAAACAGACGTAGACACACAAACAGACACTCACAGGGACGATGGCGAGCACGGTGTGAGCTCCGGTGTGGCGCAGCAGGATGTCGATGAAAGAGATGACCTGTAGAGTTTTACCCAGGCCCATGCTGTGAGCCAGGATACAGCCGAAACCAGGGGTGCTTTTAAAATGCTTCTGTGACTCAACCAGGTTATTGTACAGAAATCTGATTCCCCCAATCTGAAAGACAGAGACAGGACAACAGAATGAGACAGAGTGCAAAAAAGAGGGAGAGCAAAAGGGGTAGAGCGGAAAGTGATAATTTGAGAAAGCAAAAAAGTCAGTGAGAATACAAAGCAAGGAAAAGGGGTCTGAGAGAAAGCGATGAGAGAGAAAAGACAGAGAGAATAGAAAAAGTGACTTTTTGCTCATTTTACAATTACTAATTATTGTAATTAGCTGATTAGATTATTAACTTCCTGTACTTTGTATAACTGGTTTTGTTGATGAATGTATGGTCATAACTAACTAACAAATCACCTGATGAGGTTTGACAATACGGGCAAGTTGAGGGGAGAGGTAGATGTCACTTTCATCCTCTGGGTGATTGAAGTTGATGAGGACGTGCCCCTGAGCATCTGGTTGGTTGACAGCATCATTAAGATGCACACCGCTGCTCTCATCTTCCTCATTGGCTGACTTGCTGATGAAGCATTCGGTGCTGTTCACAACTGAACTTTGGTCTACAGTAACACACGTACACACACACACACACACACACACACACACACACACACACACACACACACACACACGCACACACGCACTCTATATATGTAATGCAAAACAACTTAGCAAGTGAAAAAATCTTGAATATAGTGAAATATATCTAGTTTTGTTCATTTTAAGCATTTATTAAAAGAAATAAGCATGTCTTCAAAAGGGTTTAATAATTTTATTATTATTTATTTATTAATTACTACTACTACTACTACTACTACTACTACTACTAATACTAATACTACTACTACTAATAATAATACAGTTATTAAATAAGTAAAAAATAATTAAATAATAATAATAATATAATAATAATAATAATAATAATAATTATTATTATTATTATCATTATTATTATTATTATTGTTTTTGTTGCTATTATTTTATATTTATTAGATTTATTTTTATATTTATTATTAGCTTTTCCCATTAAACATGT
>JAOVVH010000043.1:75194-85194 GCA_028566435.1 Scorpiodoras heckelii
AAAAGGCCTTAAAACATGTCGTAAATCTTCAAACAGTGGACGCAGCCTAAGACAATGCATAAAAGCATGAAACAGGGTTTCCCTCTGAGAACAGAATGGGCACTGTGGTAAAATCTCAGGGTTTATAATGGAGATAAAAGAATGAACAGATAAAATACAGTGTAAAACCCTCCATTGTAAGTCAGCGACCTTTTTTGTTAACGCCGGTTTGTACAAAGCTCTCCATTCTGGCTTAACATCATCCTTATACCCAGTACATTTCTCCATGGTCTATCAACTCTGTTATCCATTTTTTTCTTAGGAAAAGGATCATCCTCCACAGGGCATATCACCATAGTCCTTCAGCTGTGTACGCTCTTCGGGAGTGAGCACTGACCTCCAGCGGTGTAGGAGTCGGGCCACAACACGCAGGGACCTTAACCCTAGCCGTGCAGCGAGGTTCTCTGCTTTCTCAAGGTCGGATCCTGTGATTTCTACCAGCTGACGAAGTGTGGTGACTCCTGAAGTGGTCAGGATTTTGGTCAGTGCAGGTGTATGTGCAATATCCAGGCAAGCTCCATGAAGAAGGGGTTCTTCAAGGAGCCAGCGTAAAGCAGTGCAGTTCTGTTTCTGTACACTGAACAAACCCCAAGCTCTAAAGAGTCCATGATAAAAACCAGTTAACCAATGTCTAGTGTTTTGGCCTGTGTTAAAAACAAGACTTTATCCAGTCCGAGTCCTCCCACTGTGTGCAGGATTCTGCAGGCCACCTCTCTCCAAACCAGTTCTTTGGGGCCACTGAGGAATCTTTGGATGAACTGTAGATGAAAAGCCACAGTTCTGCTGGCCAGGTGGATGAGCCCTTGTCCTCCCTCATCTTTAAGCAGGTGAAGGACTCCCTGTGGTATCCAGTGGAGGCGGTTGGAGGTTGGCCAGCAGATTCGGTGGGGGGTCAACACAGGCCAGTTTATACCATAAGGAGGACTCAGCAAGGTTATTTATAACCAGTGCTCTCCCTCGGTAGGACATTTGGGGGACTAACCATTTCCACCTGTTAAGACGCCCTTTCACTTTTTTAACAGTATCTTGCCAGGTTTTTTGGGTAGTGTCTCTGTCCCCCAAATAAACTTCTAGATACTTAAACCCGCCCATTCTCCAGGTAAAGCCATCATTAAGTACAGGTTCCCTGCCATTCCAGTCCCCCACTAAAACAGCTTCACTTTTGTGCCAGTTAACTTTTGCTGATGATAAAACCTTAAAATCATTTAAAATGCTGACTAGACTGTCCACATCTGTTTGAGTGCTGACCAGGACGACTAGGTCATCAGCATATGCTGAAACACAAACAGGATTACACTTGGGCACATGTTAATCAGTGATTTCCTTTCTTATTTTACACAGCAGGGGTTCAACAGCTAGAGCATATAACATTCCTGACAGTAAACAACCTTGTCTGATACCCCTAACTCAAATTAACTTTGAGTATACTCTCAATGTCATTGTACAAAACCTTGATCATGGCTATAAACCCTGGGTTGAACCCAAAACTTTCTTAAGCTTTCCACAGATGCCCATGTTCAACCCAGTCAAAAGCCTTTACCTGGTCTAGAAAAATGAGACCAGTCTCCAAGCCCAATCATCTGGAGATGTCCAAAATGTCCGAAATTAAGTATATATTGTCAAAAATTGACCTGCCAGGCACACAGTATGTCTGGTCAAAGAGAACCACCTGCTCCATCACCTTCCCCAGTGTGGAGGCTGATGTTTTTGAGGGCAGTGAAACAGGTCGCCAGTTCTTTACGTTGGTCAGGTCTCCCTTCTTTGGCAGCAACGTCAGTATAGTGCTCCAACAGCTAAGAGAGAGCTTCCCCTCTTGCACACTGCTCTGGAGAACATCCAACACATCTTGCCTCAGCTCTGTCCTGAAGGCCTTGTGGAATTCCATGGGAAGTCAATCAACACCGGAAGCCTGGCCATTCTCCATCCCCTGGAGAGCCACATGCAGCTCCCCCAGGAAAAGTTCCTGTGTCCAACACTGTGGCTGTCTGTCGGTTGAGCTTGGCTTGGTTCCTGAAGAACTTCTCTTCCAGCTCTTGTTAAAGTGATCACTCGCTCTCATACAGCTTTAAAAAGAAGACTTTTCTGTCCATTTCTATGCTCGAGACTGAAGAAGAACTTTGAAGGAGCATTTATTTCAGAGACATTCTGAAAGCGTGAACGGACCAGTCCTCCCTGAGCTGTAATACCTAGCAGATCAACTAAAACAGCTTTTTTCCTTTTAAGAACATTAATATGCTCTTGATTTCCTGTGGTCTCTGCTAAAACCTGGAGCTCCACGATCTCAATCTCCAGAGCTTTAAGAGATCTGGTTATGGCCCTGGTGACATTGAGAGTATACTGGTGACAGAGCATTTTAATGTGTACCTTGGCCACATCCCACGATTGTTGGAGTGAGGTGAAAGATGTCTTCTGTCTTTTAAAAACATCCCCAAAAAAGTAAAAGACTCTCTAAAATTAACATCATCTAAATGTGTTAAAATGCCAGTATGAACTCTGTAGCTTCACGTTGCTCTTAGTGACTGTGCACTGGACTATACAATGATCTGAAAAACCAACTGGGCAAATAAAACAATGTGTAAAAACAGACAGTTGATAACTAAAACCATAAAAAACGATCCAGTTTAGCTAGCAATAGTGCATTATCCTTGGAGTGAGCCCATGTATACTGTCTCTGCCTGCCATGAAAATTCCTCCAAATATCACGTAGGTCATGGGCTTCCAGTATTTCACACAAACGCTTTCAGTAAGCAGCATGTGGTTCCACATGATTCCTATCTTCTGTACAGCTAAAATCCCCACCCAATATTAAGAAGTCAATAGAACTACAGCCTCCAATCACAGTGCTCAGTGTTTAAGAACATCATTCTGTCTGTTCCACCTGTCGGAGCATAAATACAAATAAAACCAAACACATGGTTCTCAAAACAAGCTCTTACTTTTAAAAGCCTCCCATTTAAAATTTCGTCCGCTGTATATGAGTGAGGAATGAAGTTCGTGAGAAGAGGAGAGCCACCCCGCCACTTAAAACTGCAAGTCCTCCCCACTCTTTAGCCCAGTCAGAAGCATTGCTAGCATCACTGTGTGTTTCTTGTAACAAAATGACATCAGAGTGTTTCTGTTTTGCCAGCTCATAAAACATTGCTCTTTTTACCTTATTTCTTGCACCATTCATGTTTAGGGTTGCAACTTTGATATTATTCATTAGGATTAAAAGAAAAAGACACAGTACACTGAAGATAACAGCTAGTCCAACCCTGGAGAGGTTACACAGTTTAGAGTTCATCTTCATTTTTTTTCGAGTTAAGTTTGGTCAGTATTTTCTTTAAGCGGGCTTTTAATCTTCTGAGGATTAAAAGACCCCTTCTTCCTTGACAGCTTAACATTGTAAATAAACTGAGGAATATCAAGAAAATGCTCCTCCACCTGCAGACAGCTGTGCCCTTTAGTGACTTCCAGGAATTTCTTGACCTGTTCATCTGTGTACAGTACTGGTCTGGTCTCTTCCTGTGAGCATATGGACCAGCATGAATCAGAGACATAACCATCACTATCAGACTCCTTTTAGGTGTTTTTTTAAACAGAGCTTCATCCTCCATCTTCACCTCGACTCCAGCCTCCTGCACTGTTACTTGGGCTGGAGTCATCTCAGTAACACAGCTCCCTACCTCTCTGTCCTGCTCCTCAGAGTGAGGGAGCTCCTGACTTTCCTCTATAGTTCCCTGTACAGCAGTCCCCTCTTCAGCAGGCTCAGCAGTGGAAAGTTCATCTGCTGCGGGTTTGTCCACGGTTGGCTCAACCTGCTCAGGCCCCGAAGCAGCATCCGGTTCAGCAGCCGGTGCAGCCGTGACGGACCCGCCACTATCACCATTAGCTTTTTCTGGACAAGCATGGACGAGATGTCCTATTTGCCCACACCTGAAACATTTCATGTTTGTGTCTGAAAAAGCATACACTGAATAATCAAAACCATCAACCTTAAACTTAAAATCAAATCCAGATCATCACCATCTTTTAGCACCATAAACACCAGCCTCCTAAAAGACACCAGGTGTTTCACCAGAAGAGACTTACAGCCAAGGGGGATTTTCTTAATGGGTGAGACAACTTTACCAAAATGGGACAACTCTTTAACAATTAATTCAACCCTAAGAAAAGGAGGGACATTAGACAGGATGATTTTCTTTGAGGGGGAACTGAGGGGCATCACATATATGAACTGAATATTCAAAACAATCCCGCTTTTAATCAAGTCGTTTGATTTTTCCACATTATTCAGAAATAACACCACAGCACTGTTCATCCACGAGGCAGAAACAATGTTATCGTGTCCCACAACATTCCCAGCTGCAATGCAAACGTCCTCCACACCCGCCCTGAACTCTTTTACACCATGCTGGCGAGTCAGGCTCTCGCACAGCCCGGGGCTCGGAGCCACCATGCTCCCTGCAATAACACCGGGGAGCAGACTCTCCACACACTCCCAACTACACCACACACAACAAACCTCTCACTCGCTCACCACACTTCACACACTCTACCGCTCACAACCACGCAAGTGCACAGAGAGAGAGAGAGAGAGAGAGAGAGAGAGAGAGAGAGATGGAGATGGAGATAGAGACAGAGATGGTGAGACAGATGGAGAGAGAGATGGACAGAAAGAGAGATGGAGAGATAGATGGAGAAAAATAAAAAGGGAGGGATGAAAGTCAGAAAAAGAAAAACAGAAAGCTAAGAAGATATAGAAAGATGGAGAGAAGAAGCAGATTGATCACATGGTCTTCACTCAGCAGCTACAAAGCAGTCGTGTACTGTATATTGACCACACACACACACACACACACACACACACACACAAACACACACACACACACACACACACACACATATACCCACACACCCGGAGTGTTGCTGCTCTCGAGGGAATGCAGGTGTCTAGTCACGCTGTGCTAAGCATAGCTCGTTCTTCACACATGACTGCGCTGCTATGTTTATTTATTTAAAATTTCTTTTATTTATTTATTTAACTCTTACTTTTATGAGATAAAAACACCCAATTAAAATCCCAGATATAATCACATGAGCAACATTTTTAAGATTAACATTTTACAACATTTTTCTATATTATTCTTGTTTGACATTTTAGTGTTGGAGTGCCAATACTTTTGATTTAAGTTCTTGAATAAACCATTTAATATTCACAGCATTTTTCTCTCTTTTTAGGTTTTTCTCCCAGTGTTTAGCATCACACGCTTAGCAGCTAGCATGAGTGGCGAAGCGAGCAGTAAGCTAGCATGATTTCACACAGCATAAACTAGCATGACAGTAGATTAGCCTTCCAATGAGCTAGAATCGTAGCTAGCATACCAAAGCGCTATCATGTATTCTGTGACGAGTAGGTTTAGCTATTGTTAAAGTAATGTTAACGTAACATTAGACTAGCATATAAACGAAATAGCATGGCGGTAAGGCACTCTTGATTTGGATTATTCATAATACTTAAAACTAGTTTGGACTTACTTTTTTACAGCATGGCATCAGATTAGCATAAGGTTCTTAATTATTAACATAACTAACATGAAGATGTAAATAAATTTACCTCAGAAAAAATGTTAAACATTTATGATACACTTTAGGTTTTAAAAATAATATTAGTTATTAGCGTGTTAGTTTTAGCTTTAGCATTATTTTTTACCTGAAGACTGAACATCTTGCTGTTATTTTACCATGTAAACCTCGCTATGGTAACGGTGTTAGTTATTACTTTAATATTTACCTGAAAACACTGCATGTTTATGGGTGATCAGTGTTTTAGCTGTACGTTAGCCTCACCGCACCTGATCTGCACAGGACTGAGAGAATTGTTGGAATTGTTGAAATCACAGCTGTATGTATAATTCGGATTATTGCACATCATTAATTGCTGCTCGCTAATGTGAACACTGGGTTAAATATGAATTCAAACACCAAATGGATTCATAGACCGTTCCTGAATACCACAAAGATGAGGATCGGTGCTGTGTTTTTGAGAGCAGAGAACACACCCTTACAGTTTCACTGTTTAATCATCTGTGTTATATAAACACTTTTTGGATTTCCTGAATAACTTTTATATAAGAATTATTCCAAAGCAAACATCAGCTCAGGTAAAACTGTAAGTTCAGTTAAGATGCAGTCACACGACACATCTGCAGTTTGCGCCCATCTATGAAATAGGCGGGGCCGAGGTGAGGCAGGAAAACTGGTGAGGCAAACAGTCATCCATTTTGGTGCTGAAAAACCAGCGAACTCACCAACCATAAACAGTAAAAAAAATTAACACACAAAACCCTATAAAACGTGTTTATGCACACGTTATATAAAATACACATGACTACAGTTAGCATTTCCTCCATTTTGGATCTACAGTAGTGCTATACAAAGCCCTGCCCCTTCAGGTCACCACAGCTGTTATAAACACAGCGTGCACGTGTATTTTTGTTTTCCTAATTTTTCATCATCAGATGACGCGGTCACGGAGGATTGGTTACCGTCCGCGTATTCACCAATTGGATCTGATGCCTTCGACCGGCCTATGGCGTTTCACCTTGGCATTGGAAGGGGCGGGGTCCCACAAATAAAAGTGAAGCGGGAACCAGGAAGAAAGAGAGGCAGGGTAGATGCCACATGAGAGTCAGCGTGATACATGTGTTCACTGAGAGTTATGATGCGATGTTGATTGGTCTGTTTACATGTGGAAGTTGTGTGAATGAATGAAGTGACTAAAGGTAGTTGTGCCGCTCTTGTGTAGCCTGTAGGCTTTGCCCGTCGGTTTGTACCCCCCGACACTGTTTGTCTCTCTCCCTCTCTGTGTAAATACTTTCATTTCCACCCTCTCCTGTTTGTGCTGTTGAGTGGACAGTAAGCTTGGTGCCTACATATCCTGCATGTAGGAAAATTCCCTGTATAGACGTACCAGGTAAAGGGCGAGTGTCACCAACTGTTATTATGGGATATGGGTTTGGGTTTGGGTTTGGTACACTGTAGTTCTTTTCTTTGGCACCGTCCACCATCCACCATAGACAACAGGTTGAGGCACCGGTTATACAGTAGGTAGTGATGGCCAGATGAAGCCTCATCCAGTTGGTTCAAAAAAAGGTTCATTTTTTGAGGCTTCATGTGCACACAAACCCCCCTGCTGGTCAAAACCATCATTTCAAAATTGTCATTTCAACTATTTGTGATTGCCTCTTGGTTGTCTTGCAACAGTGTCAGCATGGGAATAATCACTGTCAAAAATAGAAATAAAAACACCTTCATTTGATTTTGTGTGTTTCATTCATTCATTCATTCATTCATTCGTTCATTTATCTAATCATTTAATGGTAATAAAGTTCTATTAATGTCAAAAAGTTGACAGCATGATTTCAGTCAATGTTTAAATGAATCCAATAGGACATGAGATGTTTATGTTAGAGACAGTATGATGAGACAGTGATTGTGCTTATGAATACTGGGGTGATGGTTTTTTGAGGAGTCCCCCTACACTTTATATATGTTCAAAAATTATGCCAACACTCGAAACACTTCCTGAACCAGTGAGGCTTCAGACGTCATCAGTGATGTCACTCACCATTAAGGAAGCAAGCCTCAATACGCACTTCATAAAAGACTTCCTGGATTTCTCGACACACGCTCCAAAGCCCCAGCACAGTGCATCCCATCACTAGTTATAGGGTGTTGTTCTGATTTTATGTAAAAAAAAAATACTCCCTCTAGTTTTATCTTGAGGGCGAATCTTTGTTTCTATACTGTCAGTTGTAAATGGTATTTCTTTAACATATTGCCCTTGTATATAGTTTGTAACCTGCTCTGGTGTTCAAGAGTAAAGAGCAACGCTTTTCTTTACCAGTTGTTGTTGTTGTCCTGTCACATCATTACATCGCATTACTCAGCTGTTACACCCCTGATATCCCTATAGCCTAAAATAGCAGAACCTAACAACAGCCAAAGCAGTAACGCTATTGCTCAAGGATGTGAATCCACCTGTCAGAGTTCACCAAACCTGAACATACCCGAGAGGTTTATTCGGCCCAGAAGTCTGCAGTGTGAAATCGCTCATCACAGTGAATTCCATTAAATGAATGTGACTTTGTTCGTGAAGTTTCACTGACGAATGTCTACTGCAGCTGCGAATTTACACCTGCTGCTAGCAGACTGCTTCAGAAATCTGTTCAGTGTTCAGATTAGTGCTAGCTAATTTACCTAAAGAGGCTAATGTGTGCAAAAGGAGCCTTCTGTATGTGAAAATAAACCTTTATATTCAGTGTTTGTATCATGATTTTGTCTCTGCATTACTAATTTCTTAGCTCATTATTATGTCAAGTTAAGATTTACTTGCATTGCTTGATTAAAATAAGAGCTAGCTTATGGACATGCATTGCTATGCGTCGCTTCGGTTTTGTGAAAGGATCCAGAACATTCCTGATCTTTTAACTATTATGTTTTCTTGAGTATCAGAATGTAACGATAATGAAGTCAAACGAGGATTTGAGGACAAGCATGTACGCTTGTTGTTGCCTTTTTATATGCTGCAGTGGACAAAACGCTAATACGTGTTTAGCATTTGGATTTAAATGATGATGTAGTGTGTGAGTGTGTGTATGAATGTGTGTGTACGTGTGCCCTACAATGGATTGGCACCCTGTCTAGGGTTCATCCTGCCTTGCGCCCTATGCCACCGGCTAGGCACCAGCTCTCCCGTGACCCTGGAAACAGGAATAAGCGGTTAAGATAATGAGTGAGTGAGAGTGATGATGTACACAGGGTCATTAAGGAGATATAAATACAAATGCATGTTTGAGCATTTTCTAATTAACATCTGAATCTGAACACAGAATGCAGCTGGATGAAGTTAATATGTGGAGTCAGACTTGTCTTCTGATTGGCTGGAATGAGATCATTTGGAGATTAGTTTGGAGATATCATACCGCGACTCCGTAACAACCGGATCATTCCACCGTCACTCAGTCTGGTTTTGATGGAGCAGACGTTGACTCATCAGACCATCATCATCATCTTCATCATCATTTCACTGTCAGGTTACAAACCACATCAGCAGAAAAACCTCAGCGTCCCCTTGATGCCAGCGAGACGCCATGGTGTTTAATGCTGAATGACGCGTCTTTCCGTCTATGCAGCAAAGTGACACATCTGATGACCTTCTGAAGATCAAAATGGCTGCTGAGTCCTGAGAGCATTCTGTTTGAAGAGGCTGAATTGAAAGGGAAACTTTTTTTTTTGGTTTTTCTCACGTCGTCTCCCTGTTCTCTCCCTCACACGGAGAAGAAAATGTGTTTCAGGGCTTTGCATCATCCAAGTGTTTCTGCCCTTCATCACAGTTTCACTGGACTTTAACTCTGTTCCCTCTGTGGCCTGCAACTGATCAGGAAAACGAGCTGCAATTAAAAACACACATTCTTCTTCATTATTAAGAGACTCTCTTGTTCTGTATTATTGATCATTTATTGAAATTAGCCATAATTAGCTGTATGTTTGTGGCTCATCATGAAGATCTGCTGTGTGTTATTATACACTGTGTAGGATCCAGAACAGGTTTTAATGCAGCCTTGTGAAACTGCTCTCATTAATTTCCCTCCATCGTAAGTGTCGTGTCGTTCTACTGCTTTATCTGCTCCGTGAAGGGCGTTACACGGTTCCCGTGGACTCCTGGGTATTCTGTTAAAACACTTAAAAATGCTAACATTTAAAAGTTTCCACATGTGTGTTGTTCGCAGTCACATGATGATTCTGATGATGCAAAAAAAATCCAGGTGGAGGGCAGGAAGTGAAAAGCAGAAAGGACAAGATGGAGGACCTCCTGTACTCAGCTAGATTATGAGGCAAAGGTATAAACAGAAAATCACAGCATACACTGCTTTTGAGGTAAAAGAGGTAAATACCTCCTCCAGACGTCCGTCTACGC
>JAOVVH010000043.1:296224-302533 GCA_028566435.1 Scorpiodoras heckelii
ATTTAATACAGCTGTGCTGAAATACCAGTCTTTGGTTTAAAAGAGTTCGAACCGTCTATACATGAAACCAAGTTATGTGAAAGGCCAACAGGACTAATGAAACAGCTGTTGGTAATGTTTCACTGGTGCTTAAAAACATAAAAGTAGTCCAACCTTACAAGAGACACGAGGTTATTACGAGCACATGTGTACTGCTTTGGTCTTATAAAGAGTTTTTGTGCTCGTGTTTTTCAGCTATGTTTAAAATCATCACTGTTCTCTATTGTACAATTAAAATCTAAACCAACAAATAAATATTCATCATTGAAGTTTTTTTTTTACAACTGCAAACAAGCGTTTACCAATACTTAAGATACTTTTTTAAAACTCTAAACCCAGCAACACATCTACCTCATACAAATAGCCAAATAGGTCATTTCCTGTTCAAAAGCACATTTCCTTAACTAAATACCAACTCTGCATTTCACAATACAAAGTTTTCTCTACATACACTGACTCTGTTAAAACACAGTTCAGTATCCAATCATTCTTTCAAAACACCAGCACAGATTCTCTGTTCAGAGGAACATATAATCAATCACAGCACAACCACTGTCAAAAAACTAACAGTTGATGGCATTACAGAAACAGTGTTACATGTAATATTTTACTCTCTCACAGCAAACAACAGACATGACCACATCTGTTGTTTTCTATTAAATCAGTTCATTTGTACTGTACTCCACTACATTTGTACTTTTTTCTCAAATGTGTGCATTTTTGGTAACATACTGTCTACACAATGAGTGATATTTACTTACTGTATGGAATGTAGACTAAAAAAAGAGTCTGTGACAGTCTTGCAGTAAAGGGTATATTTTAGTAGGGACACGAAATTGTTGCCTAACTAAAAAATAATTACTGTAATTATAAACATACTATAATTAGCCTTGGTCCCATATGTGTTAAAACACACATATACAAAAAAGCCACACAAGGGGGAAAAAAACAAAACACAAAACTGAACAGCTTGTTAATCTGAATGGCCTTCAGCATTTGGCCACATGATTTCATCCACATCACATCTGATATTTTCCCTTGCCATGCACCTGTGATAGAAACACTTGACATGCTTTATCCACCCATGGCAGTCTTCAGCTGAAATGTCTCTACAGCTGGCATCCATCGCATCCAGGAGGGACATTTGGTCATGTAGCTGATGATCATACACCATCCACCTCCAGGCTGAAAAAAAATCATCACTGGGGTTGAGGAAAGGTGTGTAGGGTGGGAGGAAAAGGGACATCATTCTTTGATGGTCTGCAAACCAGTTTGTGATGGCATGAGAATGGTGGAATGCTACACTGTCCCATGTAATCACAAATTTCCTCATGTTTCCTCCCACCTGCTCTCTTTCTGCTTCTTGCACCAGTCATTCTCAGAGTTCATCTAAAAACCAAAAACAAAAGAAGGAGGTCACTGTTATAGGGACCAGTCTGGCATTTGTGAAGGACCAAACAAGTACTTGAGATTGCAGCACACATTGTGATATTTGCTTCTCTCTGACCCGGTACATTAATGGTGTTTTTTCCCCAATGATATTTCTAGCCCACCGACGTGTTTTTGCCAAGTTAACTCCTGCCTCGTCCACATAAATGAGTTCATGTGGGGTCTGATCAGCTTCCAACTCCATGAGTCTCTAAAAGAATTTAAGCACAGTACATAAACACACCTTCAGTCTGTCCTGCTGTACATACTGTAACTCATGTTTCCATGCAGGGTGGCATAGTGAAAAACTCACTGTATTACAAGATATGACAGGTATTTAGGATAGACACCATACTTGGACATATTGGTGCTGGAGTTCCTTAACCCTCTCACTGTTCCTTTAAAAAAAAAAGTAGTTAGTCAGAGTCCAGACAACGGTTGTCAGGCTGATGCTTTCCACACTGTGAAATATCTGGTTATTTTCTATTATTTTGGTCTGAATTTCTCTTAGTTTTATTAAATTGTCAGCAATGACCATGTCTAAAATGGCATGCTCCTGGTCTTCACTCAGGAATTTTCCCCTTCCACCAGAGGGAGGAAGACATTTCTTCCTTTACAAGGAAGAAAAATACAACATATGTATTAGCAGTGGGACTGGTGGCCTGCAGATACTGTAAGATATAGCATCAGTAGGAATATACTTGTAAAATATATTGTTTACCTGTTAGTTTGTTAAAAAGTCCAGATAATGGAAGCCACAGTTGATGGTCTGAGGTTAGGCTGCACTCTTTCACCAGCCTCATTTGATCAGTGACAGTAGTTCTTACCCTTCGTTCCACACATTCTTACTCCTCTCCCTCTCCCTTGCCTTGGCCCCAACTCTTCCTCTTCCTTGTCAGGCATGATTTTTCTTTCCTCTCTCACTCTCTCTGCTCCTGTGCCCACACTGACCAAACTCAGTCCAAACAAGCCCATTTTTTATGTGTCCATGTCACTGACAGCAGCTGGTTGTGTCTCCAACTGGGACTGGAATCAGCTGTGGTTGGTCTTTTACTGCATTTTATTTCAATGATCTGTACATTCAAAAATATGTATGAGTTTTACAGTAATAGCTTTTCACCTGCTGTTTTTTTGGCAGATCTATGCATTTTATACTATATTAAAGGTTTTGCACATTAGGTTTTCATTTTTGACATGCTGTGTGCAAGCATTTGTAAATAAGGCAAGAAAGATCCAGAGTTTTCTTATTGGGTAACCTTGTATGTACATAAAATGTAAGTATTTTAGAAACGTGTTAATTGACTGCATTTTGTGCAAAAACATGAACTGTATTAATGGTATAGCCCACAACAGACTGATGTTGAGTTTACTGTGTTTAGAGTTTTGAAAGTGTGACTGGACATGAGGATGTTAGCAGTTGTAGAAAACCGTATTACAAGTTTGTAGAGTTTTGCATAATTTGACTTAAAAAAACAATCTTTCAACCGTGGGGCATGTACACATAAGTGTATATCACACGTCATCTGTGATCTCTTCCATACTGTAGGAGACTTTAGTGAAATTCCTGCAGAATAAAGTAGCTACTCCTCCACTTCTCATGTTTTGGTCCCTTTGAAAAGATGGTGAATTTCATTTACATAGTTGTCTTTACCGTCCACAGTAGTGACAGAGACACTGGGCTCAGAGTAAACAGCCACACCGTCCACATCACATTCACTGAAAAATGATCAGTTCTGTTTCTATCATAACAGAATCTGTAGTTCCTCCTCAAAGGGAATCAGTATCATCAGTAGTACTGCCCTTTGTGTTAATTACAGCATCATCTGTTTCTTGCTCTGTATTAGTCTCATGTGAACTCGGGGACTCCAGTGTTACTCCAGCTGTCCCTCGGTACTGACTCAGTCTCAGTGCTCAACACTTCAGTAGATCTAACTCCTTAAACCACAGGTTTCTCTTTTGTAGCCATTAGAGACACTTCGTTAGCTGTTCCTGCTCCACCCGAGGCTGGAGAGAGTCCACTCCAACCACACCAGCTTCCTGAGTGGTCTGCTTTCACCTCCTGTACCCTGGGGATACACACACAAGGTGGCCTGTATTTCTGCAGCTGAAACACTTCATTGTGTCAGTCGATATGATAGATGACATAGTCAAAATCGTCAAACTTAAAAGTTAGTGTGCGCTGTAGCTTGCTCTTATTACTGCTCAGAATTGTGTATATGAATCTTCTAAAAGACACCACATGCTTCATTAGGTCAGGGTTCAGGTGAGTGAATCAGTCACTGAGTGAAGCAGTAACTGAATGAATCAATGATGGAGTGAATCAATAACTGAGTGAATCAGTGAATGGGTGAATCAGTGATTGAGTGAATCAGTAACTGGGTGAATCAGTAACTGAATGAATCAGTAACTGAATAAATCAATGACTGGCTGCATCACTGAATCAATGACTGAGTGAATCAGTGACTGAGTGAAAAAGTAACTGAATGAATCAGTAACTGAGTGAATCAGTAACTGGGTGAATCAGTGAGTGAGTAAATCAATGACTGAGTGAATCAGTGACTGAGTGAATCAATGAATGTGTGCCTCAGTGACTGAGTAAATCAGTGACTGAGTGAATCAATGACTGTGTGCATCAGTGACTGAGTGAATCAATGACTGTGTGCATCAGTAACTGAGTGAATCAGTGACTGAGTGAATCAATGACCGAGTGACTGAGTGAATCAGTGAATGTGTGCATCAGTGACTGAGTGAATCAGTAACTGGGTGAATCAGTGAGTGAGTAAATCAATGACTGAGTGAATCAGTGACTGAGTGAATCAATGAATGTGTGCCTCAGTGACTGAGTAAATCAGTGACTGAGTGAATCAATGACTGTGTGCATCAGTGACTGAGTGAATCAGTGACTGAGTGAATCAATAACCGAGTGAATCAGTGACTGAGTGAATCAGTGAATGTGTGCCTCAGTGACTGAGTGAATCAATGACTGTGTGCATCAGTGACTGAGTGAATCAGTGACTGAGTGAATCAATGACTGTGTGCATCAGTAACTGAGTGAATCAGTGACTGAGTGAATCAATGACTGTGTGCATCAGTGACTGAGTGAATCAGTGATTGAGTGAATCAATGACTGTGTGCATCAGTGACTGAGTGAATCAGTGACTGAGTGAATCAGTGATTGAGTGCATCAGTGAATAGTTTAATGCTCATAATTTAATTTAAATGTGATTATGTGCAGTGCTGCAGGCTGTAGAAGAGAACAAGAGTCTATGTGAGTTTTCTCTGCTCCTGATTCATTCATGTGCACGATGAGCTCTTCATTAGCTCCCAGACCACGGTGAGAGAGCACTCAAGTTTCAACAAGCCAGTAAATGTCACACATCAATTTGACACAAGGACGTTTCCGACAGAAAAAAAATCACTCTGCATCCAAATCATCCTGCTCCAAAGGAAAGGAGAAAAAAGACATGACACCATCTGGAATTAGGAAGAAGAGCAAGCTGTCCATTTCATCATCACTAGTGATGACAGAGAGCCCATCGATCGACCCTTTGCTCTTCGTGCACTTAAAAGGGCGCATTGATCTGAGGGAAGTCAGCGATGAGATGACAGAAGTGCTGAATGATTAAAACATCAGAGACAGATGAAGAAAACGTCACTATTCCTCTGACAGCAACTTCTCACCAAGATCCATTCGACCTTCTTGATGAAAACGACAAGCTCTCCCTCTTTCTGTCTGTGATGGACAATTGCAATGAGTGAACACTCAACGCCAATGAACTTTTTAGGGATAATTTCTCTCAGATTCTCATTAAATAGAAATGTGAAGACTTTCAGGTGTCAAACACAGATATAAAAAAGATTCATTAAAATTGGCTATAATTTTTATACCACAGTGCAGATGAATTCTCGATTGAAAATGGTAGAAGCTCCACATGAACAAGTTTAAAAAATGTATGTAATCGTTGACATGGTTTTCTGTAAGGAGATGTTTATTTGATATTTGTAGAAGGAATTTCCACAGCTGTGTTTATCCTTTTCATATAACATCATGGCCTGTTATTCCTTCCTCCTTACAATAGTTTTTATTCTCTTAGTTTATAGGGTGGAAGTTAAACTGTTCTAATTATTTAACTACATCCTCCTCATCTTAGCCCCTATGTTCCAGCTCCTAAATCCCTTATTTCAAATTCCACCTCATTATTCCTGGTTTCTAGTTTCCAAGTTACTCAGTCTGTAGATCAGTGCTCTCCTGCCCTGTTCCCTAAATCCCTGTTCACACCTGGTATTAACATGCGTCCTCAGATTGTAAGTGGTCAGCATTAAGTACAGGTGTGAATGGGTCAAATGTGTCTAGAAGACACAGTGAGATCTGATCCCTGAGACACATTGGAGCATGTAAGTGAATGTGTCGTTAGCCAAATCCTCAGTCCACATGTGTGGAAGTAGCATGCCAAGAGCATCATATTAGTCCTGTATTGTTTTGATTTATTACTCTTCTTTTAATTTCTGACAGAACAGACATAAAAAGTGCATTAATACCTTTAATTAATCTGGTCAAAATCAACAACGCTGAAAAAATTTGTCCATGTTTATTTGCTTTTTGAGAGGTGAAGTGGGATCAGATCATGTGGAGACACTTTGTAATGCCAGGTGTGAATGCAGCCTTAGTGAGGTTTATGCTGTTTATTATCATCTGCAGTTCTGAGGGTTTCTTCTTAGAAACTAGGGACTAAAAATATAGTAAACTACAATCTGTGTTGTACTTGTGTGAGTGGATCAGACACAGCAGTGCTGCTGGAGTTTTTAAACACTGTGTTCACTTCCTGTACACTCTATGAGACA
>JAOVVH010000043.1:355426-365624 GCA_028566435.1 Scorpiodoras heckelii
TCTACATTTCTGTTTTTTTCTGTCAAGATGGGGTGCTGAGTGTACATTAATGAGAAATAAAATGAACTTTTTTGATTATAGTAAATGGCTGCAATGAAGCAAAGAGTGAAAAATTCAAACGTTTCTGAATACTTTCCGTACCCACTGTAGGCAGCTCTCTGGACTTCATAATTATTTTAACAGCAAATGCAATCTTCATATATTAAACCCAGGGCTCAAACCAAGAAAAGACTTTCAGAGCTATTTATTGTGTGTTCATCACATCTGGGCAAGAGTATACACCTGTCAGCCACAGGTTTCAATATTTTTGATCACTTACAAAATGTGTGGTTTCAAACAAAAGGTGCCATGTTCTAAGTTGTTTAACATCTACATGTTCTTTAATGTTCTTTTATATGTGCTTTTACTTGCTTTCAGAGTTAACATATACTATGCTAACACAGCAGTGATGCCACTGCTACTTCTAAGTTTTGCTATTCAGTTAACACATGATTGACAACACACTCAGGGACTTTTATAAAATTATACTGAGGTAATGAATTCTAAATGCATCATTAGTGTGACAAGATTTAACCTTCCATCATCATTTATTTTCAGTGAGAAGTGGCCGGGGCAAGCATGACAACATATTGTACATATAATGACCAAATTGACTAGAACCTCATCTGCAGTAGAGGAGGTAGCAAAACACAATTAGCCATGTAACATTAGAGACCTCTACAAAGTTAGCTACATAATGCTTGCTTGTGATCCATCTGTGAAGTTTAGGATCCATCTGTGAAGTTTAAGTATTTCTCTGCCAGTGAATAAACAAAATCCTTTCAGCTGCTGAGCATGAGGGTTTCTGTTCAATCTTACACACTCATTTGCTATGGGCAATACACACTGCTGAGTGGTTAGGGGAAGTGGATGATGGCACACTGTAAGCACAACTGAGACACCAGCATGGGGTTTAAAGGGTGAATGTTTGGTCATTGAGTGATCAGCATCTCGATCTTCTGTTCACTGAAGATAAGACTTCTATAAACCAAAGAGCAAACAGCCATTGGCAGCTTTCAGTTTTTTTGTGGAAGAGTTTGTTATTCATGAGGATACAGAGATAAAAAGGCAATAAGTACAGAACAAACAATGACAAAGTGCCCTTGAGCGATTCTGCAGAGAATGTGCTGGAGTGCTGAGAGCTTCAATGAACCTGAAGTGGATGAGGATGAAACAGTATCAGACTGGAGAGGAATCAAACCAATTACATCGAATGTGAAAGACAAAATCCTGAAGCAGGTGCAGATTTAGAACATAGTCATCTCTGAGATGTTCTCACTGATTGATTAATTTGACACTTAATGTGATGCAAAGAATCCAGAGGCAATTTGTCAGGGATTAGATACACAAGCTCTGTATTTCAGAACATGTTTACGATTACAAGTTGGCCACGTCATAGCTTTAGCTTCTCCTGACTGAAATGAATATTTATGACATAGGATGGAATCGAAATCCAGTACAGAAAATGTATCCTAAATTTTGCATTTTCTACGATATAGTCCATTTAACACTCTCTTTAAACTAGCTCATTTAGTTTACACTACAGAAGAAAGTAAATATTTTTATGTCATTTATATATAAGCCAGACAGAGATGGATCTGTAGTGATGAAAAACATTGAATTAATCAAATAAAAACATTGTGAACCAAATTAGACAACATTAACCTTTAGTAGCAGAAGCCACAGAGAACTGTGAAGGATCAGTTTCTGCTTCATATTTTATAGTCTCCCTTGGCTAGGTTTTTGAGACACCCTGAAGATGCCCTGGATTCTGGATTTTCTCCTTTGTGAATGAGATGGCGAGCCACTCAGTGTGATCCAGAAATGTAAATGAAAACATAATGTCATCAAACAAAAACACTTGATTTCACCTAAACCACTCCTGGTTAGATGGTAGGAAGGAACCTTCCTGCATCACAGCTTTCCATTTTTTCCCCTTAGAGACCTTTGGAGCCAACACTAGTGTGAATCCTAAATGGCTTCCTTTCTGGAAAGGGCATTGTGAAGTTCATGAATGTATGGGGCAGGAAATAACTTGATTCAGTCTACCCTCAGGTCAGCTTGTGTAAATGTTGTGTTATAGCCAAAAACAATATTTTGGCTTTGAGGTTGGTGCTTGTGCTGTTAATGACTTCCGCAGTGATGTTTTAAGTGTCAGGATGAAAGTTAGGGTTAGGGTCAAGCTCACAGATAGGGTTAGGCTGCTGAGTGGAAAGAGTTCCTTCCTGTCACAGCTTCCTCAGTGAGATGATAAGTGATGTGCACTAAACTTTCTGTATGAGGAACAGATGATTATAACACCTGGAGTTCACCTGTTTTTGTGTACACACACAGCTTTACAAACAAAGCCAATCACAACTGCATTTCTGCACTTCCCATCCAATTCTAATTACTAATTTCTCAAAGGAAACAGTTCTGAATTAAATCTCCCTGAAATATACAGTGTGGTGTTTAAACTTCTCCTAAACTCAACAGCATGGTGTTTAAACGCCTTCTCAGAGGATAATTTGATAGCAGTCTGTGACTCAGTGAATCAGCAGATCCTGATTTCCACTGTTGCTATTGTGGGCAGAAATATCAGACTGCCTTTCTAATGTCTCTCTTCTTCAATAAAGAGCCCTCATTTGAAACACACTATCAGTAGAATGTGAGCACAGAATCTGCTTTTTATAAGCTCTGATTGTTTCTTGACTCCACTGCAGCTCTGGTGTGGATAAGCCTTTTGACTTTCTGTCTGTCATATACGATAGTAAAAGCCCATATGTGTATACTTATGGATATACTGTAAAATAAGAGAGAAGTGACAGAGAGGTGTATGTGTATGGATGTGTTGTGTTGGCATTTCAGTAAAAGCACAGTTTAAAAAGCCTCCTCTAGTGGTCATTTCACATGTTGTCAGATGTCAATGACAAGAGAATTAATGGCTAAATTTAATCCCCTGATGAATTTTTCCTTCCATAAGCCTGGAGAGTGGCTGGATTGGAAGCAAGATTCACAAGATTCTACCATTTATTCACTGATGATGGACATAAAAATGACTTTGATAGAGGGCTTGGAAAATTTGATGATTACTTTGTGCTAAGAAGGAGCATGATGCATGAACATGCATGTTTTCATTAGCGCATGCAAAAACAGGGAAAATAAGCTGAAACTTTTATTAGGGCTTTGTATGAGCTGTAAAAAGACTGTGACTTTGGCACTAGCAGAGATGAGAAAGTAGAAAGTGACATATTTTTGTCACTGTGCTTGCACACAGTGAAATTGAACCTCCGCATTTTAACCCATCCATGCAGTGAGACATACTAGTGAAGGCACACTAGGGGGCAGTGAACACATGTGCCCGGAGCGGTGGGCAGCCCTTGCCAGCGCCGGGGGAGCTATTGGGGGTTAGGTGCCTTGCCCAAGGGCACTTCAGCCGAGTCCTGTCGGTCACGGGAATCGAACCTGGGACCTGTCGATCACGGGGCAGACACCCTAACCACAAGACCATGACTGCCCCAATATTCATGAATATTCATGACCTAATTTTTGTCAGAATATTGGACAAAGGTGTGTCAGGAAGGTTATAGCTGATGAAGAACCTAGCACTGACTATAGAGACAGTCAGGTAGTCTGAAGAGATTGCTTCTCAATTTAGCATGCAAGGAGAGACAGTAGGGATGATGCATGAAGTCACCCACAAGTGCCATAAACACACCAAATGCTATGGTAAGCCAAAAACAGAAAAGTTTGGACAATGTGGTGCACCACAATAGAAACGAAAATTGCCCAGCTAGGAAATCCATTTGTAACACATGCAACAAAGTTGGATATTGAAGCAGATTGTGCAGAAACAGGAAAGCAGTGAGTGAAGTCACAGAGCTAAAAGAACATCAGCAATCATATTTTCTTAGGGCCATATCTAAAGCAGGCTGGTCATCAGAGCAGTGGGCCATCAGATTGCAGGTGGATGCCCCACGAGACAAATTCAAGATCAACAGAGGAGCTGATGTGAACATCAGCCACCAACACTTTGCTCGGCAAACACTCTCAGTAAAAATGAATTTGTATGCAGCAAGGGACACCTAAAAGCATCTGGCCAACATAGAAGATTAAAGACTGAAGCAGTGATTATACGGCTGAAGGACAATGCACAACCATATGCGGGACACGTTACACACAGCATGCTGTGTAGCTTTCCCTATGCTACAAAAGGTAAAAGAGGAACTATTGGCATCATAGAAAGGGTGACCCAGTCAACTGCCCATGGTGTGGACCCATGGTTCCAGTCCTGAAGAAGAGCACAGGTAAAGCCCTCGTGTGTAGACCTCAAAAGGCTCATTGAAGCTGTGAAAAGAGAGCATTACATCCTGTCTACTAACGAAAAGATCACAGCAAAGCTAAGCGGGGCCAAGATCTTTTCTACACTAGATGCAGCCGGTGGGAGTTTCCAGATATCATTACATCCAGACAGCTGTAAGCTCACTACTTTTATTATGCCATTTGGCAGATTGAACTTCAAGCTAGTGCTGTTCAGGATAAAGAGCATGCCAGAAATCTTCCAGGGGAAGATGAAAAAGACCCTGCAAGGGATAGAGAGTTTTGAAGTTTACACGATATCTCATTTATGGGCCCACTGAGGAGGAGCTTGATCATTGCCTAGAGAAAGTGAAGCAGTACATAGAGATGGCTGTCTTAAAACTCAACTCAAAGAGTCAGCTGCAGTTCCTGGGACACCTTATTGATCAGTTTGGGATCTGGCCTGACCTTAACAAGATGGAAGCCATTTGACAAACTGCTACCACCGTCCAACACACAGGAGCTAAAGAGAAAACTAGGGATGGTGTGCTATCTCAAAAGGTATATCCCTAAACTTGCAACAGTAGGACAATCGATGTATGAGCTCTTGAAACACAAGAATGCATGGACCTGGAGTCACAATCAGCAAACAGCTTTCAAACACATCAAGAAGCTACTGACAACTGCACCAATTCTTGCTTACTACAATGTGACTAAACCCATGGCCATGTCAGGGGACGGTAGCAGTTATGGACTTGCAGGCGTACTTCTCCAACTCCACAGAGAACAGTGAAAACTTGCTGCATACTGCTCCCAGCATCTCAAAGAAGCGTAAACATGCTACACCCAAATAGAAAAGAAATGTATAGTCAGTGTATGGGCATGTGAGAAATTCGACAGATGCTTAAATGGACTACAGCAATTTAAACTAGTTACAAATCACAAACCACTCATGCCAATCATTAACACCCATAACCTGGACAACATAGCACTATGATGTCAATGTATTCTTGTGAGACTTATGAGATTCAGCCTGGCTGCAGAGCACGCTCTTGGGAAACCCCTGTCCATTTCTGACACCTTACCATGTTGCCCATTTGCTAGCATGGACACTAAAGATACAAAATATGGCAAATTAGCATGTTACATGCTAGTGTAATGGTGGGAGTCCCTGGGTTGACATCCAAGATGGATGAAATCAGAATGTTAACAGCTGTCGATACTGAACTACTTTCAGTCATATAAAGGCTGGTTGGCTGGAACACTCAAACTGTGTGACTGCAAGTGCAAAGGAGTATATTCAAATGAATTTGGAGATATGTGGATACGGTGGTCTTATCCTAAGGGGAAGCTGGATTGTCATACTGAGGGCAATGAGATGTGAAATTCTTCATAAAATTCATGAACGGCACCAGGGTCTAGTCAAATGCATAGAAAGAGCGAGTTCATCAGTATGGTGGCCCGGACTCAGTACAGAAACTTCAACTTGTGATGTCCTGTCTAGTGTGCCTCGAACTGAAAAGAACACAACAAATGGAACCTCTCATCATGACAACACTTCCAGAGTGACCCTGCAAACAAATTGCAATGGACCTCTATGAGTCCATTGTATACACACCAGCTGATAATGACAGACTCAAGGTTTAAAGAAATATTGCACCCACCTGCTATGACAACTGCATGTCATCCTAAAACTGAAAACAGATTTTGCCAGATTTGGCATTTCTGATGAAGTGCTGAGTGACAATAGTCCACAGATCTCAAGTGCAAAATTCAAGGAGTTCCCAAAGCAGCTTGATTCCAGACACTGCAAGTCAAACCCACATCACCCACAGGGCAGTGGGCCTGGAGAGAGAGCCTGGAAGACAGCAAAGAAAAATTTAATGCAAGGAGATCCTTTGATGGCCCTGATAAGCTACATGTCCACCCCTTGCTCCACCACAGGCTTCAGTCCTGCACAATTGCTGAAGGGGAGGAAGATCACAACCACACTCCCTACTATAGAGAAAAAACTCTTTAACAAAATGGACCAACAGAACAGCAGTGAAAGTGAAGGATGGTCTAGAAAAGGCTGAACATGCTCATTACTAAGCTCACTGGACAAAAAAAATAGTCACCCATGACTGAAATGTACCTAATAGCATGTAACCTCTGTTCCAGATGTTCATGGTATGCAGTTCCCTGTGGAGTGTTCTTTCAGAATTTGCTTGTGAAGGACCTGTGTTGACTTCTAGAAGTAGTTCCTGCCTGGAAGCAAAGCGGTTTATATTCACAAGTTGAGAAACATGCTGGCGGTCCCTGTCTGTCAGTTTCATCTTTCAGCTACAATTCTGATGAGAATTTTCTGTAGACCTGTATAACCGTACACTTTGATACACCTACAAATTCAGCTATTTCCTTCACACCGTGGCCTTTGGCATGCCCAAATGCAGTCACTCCTTTCTGCCAATCATTAACATGTGCTTTGTGACCCATTTTCTACACATCAAACAAGACATTCACTGCACTGTACCACCTCTTCTCAATCTATGAATCCCATCACACACCATGCAGGTACTTATAGACCCATCATCCTTGTGCAATTGTGTCTGCAGGTGCCTGAGGTTACTACTAGGACTACTAGAAGTTATTATTAGGACACAGCAAGGAGTAGAGCTGAGGGGAAACCACTATCATCTTCAACCTGGACAGGTTTCCCAGACCTTTCCAACAGTACATAATGAGACTGAACAAGCAGACACTCACTCCATTGAGGATGCCAGTCCAGAGAGAGTTCCTGTCAGTAGGAATGTAGGAAGGTTATGACTAGATCTGAATGAGTGTGTAAGCCAGTGAACAGGCTGGACTGGATGTATCACATGGCCTTTGGGTGGGGTGAAAGAAGAGGAAATGAAAGAAAGTTGCAAGGACATTGATAAGGTTGACCTATGATCTAGAGACTTTAACCATAATATTAAAGCATTGTGTTGAGTGAACACTAGATCAGCATGTACTGAAAGTTGTGTTAACTGTGATTCAGAATTTGTTGTTAAATGCAGTTAGGGTAAAGCGTTCTTAATGTTCTAACAAACACAAAACAGTGGGAGATGTCATATACGGTAGTAAAAGCCCTTGTAGGTATACTCATGGATATACTGTAAAATAAGAGAGACAGAGAGTTGCATGTGTATGGATGTCCTGTGTTGGCATTTCAGTAGAGCCACCAAATAAAAAAGCGTCCTGTTGCGGTCATTTCACACTGTCTCTCTCCTCAAACACCACACCTCCACTACAGATAATTCAGAATGCTGCTGCTCACCTGCTTCACCTCCATGACGTTCTTTAATGTGACCTCCTACTGAGGAAATCCACTGGCATTGTCTTAAAAGAATCAAATTCAAAACTTGTATCTTTGCAGTCCAGGCACCAAAGAGCTGTCTCACATCATTTACAAACCCTGTTTCAGAACTGCACACCTACCTGCTCCGGTCTACATCTCCTGGTCTCTGGGTGTGTTCTCATCTGAGGTGTAAACATACATCGGAATGGTTTCATTATGCAAATCAATTCAATTCAATTCAGTTTTATTTGTATAGCACTTTTAATAATAGACATTGTCACAAAGTAGCTTTAGAGAAATATATCAATTCACTCCACATGATCTCCGTCCTTATTCCTTCTGAAAAATGACCTTCATCCTCAGAGAGCCTCTGTAAAGCCATAAAAAAGAAGCTGATGTGAGAAAATGAGGTGTTCTCTAAAATACATTCTGAGGATGAAGAAAGTAGAGTGAAGAAAGAAGCTTGTTCCACTACTAAGGTGGCATGCCTCATTCTCTCTGCACCAACCTCTCATAGCTCACCACTTTTAACTGTTATTATGTGTGCACTTAATAATTGACACTGCAGATGTTTAATACACACACAAACCCTTTGTTGAGAGGGAAACATTTCACCTGTTTTTTGTAACTAATTCTCTTCTATTTTTCTGTTGTTCTATTGTCTGTTCTTTCTGTTATTATTTCTTATTGTCCAGAAATTTAAGCACTGCATAGCAATAAAAGAAAACATTTAAATTAAAGAGCAGACATGCAGGTGCAACTAAGTGTCCTCACAACCTGCCCAAGTGGCCAAACACCTATGCAAATGCACATCTTTTTCTTATACAAAATTCACCAAAATTCAAGAAGTGTTTGCACTGCCATAGTTTACACAAAATACATTCCTGGATGGTCCAACAGTCTATTCAAATGTATGCTTAGAAAGTTTCTCTTAAGGTACAGCAGTAAGATCTTGTAATGAAAGAGTTTACATTACTCCTGGATGCGGTTCATTGGTCTGATGGTAAAAATTTAGTCATTTACCAGTCTTTGTCCAGAGCCCATTTATCCAGTTAGCATTTTACACTAAATATCCACAAGCCTGAACATGAACTGCAGCAATGATGCACTTGTTAAAAGAATATAAAAAATAAATTAAATAAAAGTCCCCCTGAAAGACACTGGTCTGCATTTACAATTTTAGTTCAAATTATGCCACTCTGTAAAGCACAGGCAGTCTGCAATCATACAAACTGGCACGTCATACAACCTGGATTTGTAAATTGTTATCTTCTTCTTCTTTGCCGAACTGTGGGTTAGGGTTGCATATTATGATCATCCCTGGTACACAGTGAAGTTACATGTATAGACAGTAAAGCAACTTGAAGTTCCACTTCCTTGGCTTATCGTCCATGTATTGCTTCATTGTTCTGAAGTGCTGGAGGTGTCTTGAGACCTATGAGAAAACAAGAAACAACTGTGAGCTAAATAGTAAAAAGAAAAAAAAGTCAGGATACTTAAGTCCCAGAAAGGGATAAACTGGCCATCGGGAGTACAGGGACAATTCCTGGTGGGCCGCTTTGTGTGTGAGCTGCTGAATAAGCCAACATTTTAAATATTGAAGTGTGCATTGGCCCATAATATCATCAGTGTATGGTCATCAGCCAATCACTGAAAATGCTGCCTCTCCAAGGAAATACCATAATCACAACAACCGAGAAAAATCATTGAGAAAGCATCAAAATAGTGCAAAGGAGGGGCTGAAATGTTGCATGATAAAAAAGAAGACACTACAACAAGACAGAGAAATGCATGAAATGGCACAACTTGTTTGGCTGTTGGAGTGAGAAGCAGCATGACCAAAGTGCAGAAAAAGTATGTTCAGAATTCAGAGCCTTTGCATCGTTAGCTAGCTTGCTAAGTTCGCCAGTTCATTCAGTCTAAAATTTGAATAGAGACCATCAGCCCCAACTCAAATGACACCTATTCCATACTTAGGGCACCTTTTAAAAAATAAACTTTTTAATAAACAGTCATTAATTGTTAAATAAGGAGCTATCTAAGCTATTGCTGAACCAGCTACATATGATTTTATATCAGACTTATTGTGCACTATTTGGGTGAAAGTTCTTCCATTTCATGTCCAGCAGAGTTCACTACATAGGACAGAGAAAGTCATTTCAGATTTGCCATTAGTATCTGCTCCTCAGAAAAAATTAAACCCTGTCATGGCCACTATTTGTAAAATTTAAAGGAAAACACAGAATTTCATTCAGGAGATTAAACTGTAGGTGTGATTCTGTGAATAAAATGCTTATTGTTCTTCATTGCTATTGCTGTAGTTTTATTATTATTCAAAACAGTGCTTATATGGGTCCACAGTAACTGACAATCAGCTTATTTGTCTTAGACAAATGTGAAGGCTCAGGCTTCTAGCAGTGTCTAGTCATTTAGTTATGTACCGTATTTTCCGGACCATAAGGCGCACCGTATTATAAGGCGCAGACTGAATTACGGGGTCTATTTCTGTATTTGACCCACGTATAAGGCGCACCGTACTATAAGGCGCAGTCTCACTTACGG
>JAOVVH010000043.1:372424-384009 GCA_028566435.1 Scorpiodoras heckelii
AAGTACATTTACTTCGTTACTTTCCACCACTGTTGGTGACCCCCAAATGGCCAGCAGTAGGATGGTCATGGTAATATTTCAGTAATGTACCCCTGACAACAGTAGGTACATATAGCTTGAATTATTTTGCTGGATACAGACCCCAGTGTGACCTAGGATCAAGGAAATATAGCAAGCCATCCCGTACAACATATGGCGGCTGTATACCCTCAGGCGATTTCTCTAAATCACGCAACAAGGTGCCAGTCTCATGGTCATCCAGCTGTAGCTTGCACTGGGTGCAAGGCATGAAGATCAAGGCCCACTATGATGGCAAAGTCCGGGAGGATGACCAACGGTGTTTCCACACTCAGCAAAGGATTGCGAGAAAGTTTGTCAGGAACTTTATTGCTGACTCCTGGCTTATGAACAATGCTAAAGTCGAAGTCCTGTAGTCGAAGGGACCACCTTGCAAGTCGGCCAGAAGGGTTAGGGCAGGACATCAGCCATTTTAGGCTACTCTGAAAATTGTGACATGGAGGCCCTCCACATACGGTCTGAAATGCTCCAGAGCCCAAATGACAGCCAGACATTCTTTTTCTGGAGGTGAATATGGCCTTTCTGCCTTATGTAAAGTATGGCTTGCATAAGCCACGACAATATCTCTGCCATCTTGATCCCTCTGCATTAAGGCAGCACGCAGGCCTGCATCACAGGCATCGGTGTGGATGAAAAACGGCTGTGAAAAGTCAGGAAATCTTAGGACGGGTTTAGAAGTGAGACAGTGCTTTAATGAATTCATGGCGGTTTGGCAGTTATCATCCCAGACGAAAGGAGCATCTGTCCTTGTGAGCCTAAACAGCGGTTCAGCAAGCTGAGCATAACCAGAGATGAAGTGACGGTAGTAACTTGTCAAACCTAAAAACTGCCTGACCTCTTTCACATTTCTTGAGGCCCTAACCTCTGTCACTGCCCTCACCTTGGATGAGTCTGGTGTGATGCCCTCTGGTGTGACCCGATAGCCAAGAAAGAGAAGCTCCCTGAGACAGAACTGACATTTGCTGAGTTTAAGGGACAAGCCAGCAGAATAAAGCCGATCCAGGACTTCACTTAGGTCTTTTAAATGCTGTTCAAAGGTTGGGGAAGCGATGACAATGTCGTCAAGATAGACTGCACAACTTTTATAAGTTAAGTCCGCAAGGACGGTGTTCATGAGCCGCTGGAAAGTGGCTGGTGCGTTGCTTAACAAAAAGGGGGAACCCTAAATTGGTACAGCCCACAGTGTGAGATGAAAGCCATTTTTGGTCTAGAGCTTTCCTCAGCTGCCACCTGCCAGTAGCCACGTGCAAGGTCAATGGTAGAAAGAAATTTTCCCCAGGCCAGAAAATCAAGTGACTCATTGATCCTCAGGAGGGGATACGAGTCTCTGGTGGTGAGCTGATTCAATCCCCTATAGTCCACACAGAACCTGGGTTCCCCACAAGGCTTCTTCACAATAACAACTGGGGCAGCCCATGGCCCACAAAGGGCTCAATGATTCCTTCTTTAAGCATTTTTTGTATCTGTTCCTCAATTACTTGTTTTTCTCCAGTGATGTACGATAAGGTGGGAGGCTAATGGGTTTAGCATCACCAGTATTGATGACGTGCTTTGCCAAAGATGTGTGGCAAAGATGACCATCAAACAAACCACTGAATTCAATTAAAAGCTCTAGTAGCTTCCCTCTTTGTTCTGGCTTTAGGGAGGCTTCCTCAATCTTGTCATGGAGAGCAGTCGTTGGCATGTCAAGACACATCATGCAATCATCTTGGTAGGTCAAATTGTTTAAGTCATCTAAATCAAAAATGGGATTGGGTGCACTGTTATCAATCGTCACTGTCCTGGATGGAATATGGATACTGACTGAAGCTCTTTGCATGAACTCCATGCCCAGAATCATTGGTGAAAACAAGTTAGAGATGATGACAAACCTGTGATAGAATCGTTTGCCCTGGAAACCTATTGTAAGCCATGTGATTCTGTCCAGCTCACAGGATGCACCATAAGCTAACCATATTGGTGGGGCTTAACATGGTAGAGTTTTGGGCACGTTTGGGTCATTTTAAAGAACAAGATCAGCCCGTACAGCTGATAGGGAAGCACCAGTATCCAGCGTGGCCACAAGAGCCTTACCCTTAAAGTTTACTTTAATTCTAAATGGAGTGTTCCAAAAAGCTTCAGATGTGGAGTCCTCCACATGTCCCAGGTAAACCTGATCTGACAAAGTTGCGGCATCCGAGAGAGGCAAGTCTGAGTTCTGGAGGGGGGGGGGTGCCTGATGTAGAGCGGAAGCAAGAATTCTAGAAGTATTACTCAGGTCCATGGCGTTGGATGTGAGGAAACACTCTTAGACTGTGGGACACGGGCCACTGCCCTGACCGTAGAGTTCTGTGCAGGCAAAGCCATAGGAAAAGGAGTGGAAGTGACACAAGCCTCACAAGCTTGCTGAGCAGCAGGCGTGTTTGCAGAAATGTTACTTGTCTGGCTCCATTGTTCAAGTATGCTTTTTTGTAACATTAATGATTCACTTAAACAGTCCTGTAGGAGCCTCACCTCAGTCTGCAGTAAATGCACTTGGTCTGTCAACCCCTCCGTCCGGCTCAACGTCCAGTATGTCAGTATGAAAGTTGGACAGCCTAAACATATTGTCAAGTAAAATATGATGAGTGGTATGAGACTTATGAGAGATTACTAGCGAGTATGATAAAATGAGTAGCAAATATGTTAAACACAATTCCTGTCATTTAACCCTGGAATTAAACAAAAGAAAAGCAAGTAATTAGGTCACTGTCTAACTCCTCATAACAGCCTATAAATATACAAGTATGTCAAAATTATCAGCTAAGACAAACAACAATTTTTTTTTATTTTTTTTTCAAAGTTTCTGTTCCCAAAAAAATTCGTCCTGTTTCAAAAAATAAATAAATAAATAAATTCAGGTCCATCGGCTTTCTCTGACTGAGAAAGGAAAAAAAAATAGTTCAGTTCTCCCTTAGTACAAAAAAAAATTCAACAGGATAACAGGCAGGAGTCGATTGGTTCAGACTCTGTAGAGCACACACAAGCGTTCAGCAATGCTCCGGACATCACAAGCAGAAGTGTTCTCTCTGGCGGGAAAATCCTCCAGGACACGCCCCCTTAGATAAGAAACCGCGGGAAGAAAAAGGAAAAACAAGTCTGCCTGTGATAGATGAAAGAAACAGAGGGGGAAAAAAAGGTCCACATGGCTCACTGGGGCACAGGATGAGCAAAACCTCACCAAAGCACACACGTTAATTTCCTCATGAACCCAGACAAGCTGTGCCGCCGGTCCCTCATACACAAACGAACCGGCAGACAGTCTCACTTTCCTCGGTTAAAACTGTATTACAACCACCTAAATGCAAGCAGAGCAGCAGCTAATAGCGCTATGGCTAAAAGTCTTTAGCCTGAAAATGTGGAAAATTCTCCAGTCAGTCAACTTCAGGTCCAGAGATAAGTGTTCAGGCGCCACTTGTAACGCGTGGACTGAATACCTGGCTGTAAAATGCCCTCGTACTCCTCCCGGATAGCGGAGGGGCTTCGGCTAGTGGAGAAATCAGGAGACACGAGGCTCAGGTTGTAGGTGCTGTACCAAGGTGGTTTATTTACCAGCTGACCAAATGAGACTGTCTCACCGCACCAGCCGCTTATCAGTTCAAACATGAACTCAATACCAAAGCCCACAACGGCGTTACTCCTTGTATAAAATAAAATAAAACAGGAAAGACGGGAGCATCGGGTAATGTCTGTAAGTAAAAGCATACAAAACTTCTCTCTCACATAACTTAAGTCTGCACGCATGTGCTCTGCAGCTCCACATATCTTAAAGAGACAGTATACATGTTTTCTGTCCGTTATACTCTCTCCCCTCCATCATGAATATTTACACCACTCACTGCATCCACAAAGCCACCAACATTGTGGCTGATGGCACACACCCCCCCACACACTGTCTTCACCCTCCTGCCATCTGGGAAAAGGTATAGAAGCATTTGGGCCTTCACAACCAGACTTTGTAACAGCTTTTTTCTTCAAGTCATCAGACTCCTCAATAGCCAGTGATTGGACTAAACACAACACAACACACACACCTCAGATACACTGAAGTGGACCAAACACACACACTCGATTCCCCCCAGCAACTTTGCACAACCTGTTTTCTGCTGCTATTTTATGTTTACATTCACCACTGACCTGCATTACCAAATACCTCACACAACCTGTACACACCTCATTTCACCTGTTGTCCTGTATGCACTGTTTGCACTGTCTGTACTATTTGCATTGTTTGTCCTGCACTGTTTTGCACTATGCTGCACACATACACTTTATGTAGTACTGTTTAGTTATGTGTAGCACCATATTTCCAGGAGGAATGTTGTTTCATTTCAGTGTGTACTGTACAAACTATATATGGCTGAAATGACAATAAAACCGACTTGACTTGACTTGCCAAACAGCATTAGGGTGTCAGGTTAGATTGCTGTATCTTCTGGTGTCTCATGAAACCATTAGAGAAAATGTACATTTTGTGCAGAGTGCAAGCAGGGATTCCAGCAAGACTAGCTATAACAGCATAACTAAAAGGAAGAAAATATATAACCTGGCACAGAGACAGCACTGGTTAAAGTGGTAAATGACTTACTGCTGGCCTCTGATCAGGGTTATATGTCCATGTTTTTGTATTTGACTTTATTACATCATTTGATAACATCCATCATACTAGAGCTGAAGATCTTTGCCCAAACCCAATGGGACCCGGCAGGATCCGACGGGTGTGGTCAGGTTTGGGCTTAATTTCTGTAATTTTACACAGGCTCAAGCCGGGCTCAGGTTTGCGCAGTAAATGAGCAGTCAGGTGATGCATTTTGATTAGGCTCTGGCACTTCCAGGTTCTCTCGCGGTAAATGAGCGGTCAGGTGATGCATTTAGATTTGGTGCCGGCACTTCCAGGTTCTCTCCGGGCCACTTCTACCGCTTGTTCGGGCTTATTTACCTGCTGGAGCGGCATTTGCGGTCAAGAACTCGGCCACAAATAAGTCACCAAGCACTCCTTTTCATTCCGCGAGCCCACGCCATGGGTTTCCGGGGCGTGCGGCCACTTCTGGTGTAGCGTGGCTCCTTGCGGCTCTTAATGCCGGTTTTACATGAACCTGGAGCGTACGCAGATAGTCTAGTGACTTAAGACGCCGGTGTGTGCTGCTCGAGGTTGTAGGTTCAAGCCCTGCAGCCGATGTTGCTGTGCACTTGTGGCTGGTGAATGAGTGTATCAATTTCTTTGCAATATTCTAGGAGATTAAGAATATTTATAATTTATTATTAATTATTTGTCGCGGCCGCCATCACCAGGGGTGGTTTTCTTTCTCCCTCACGAGGGTTTTTGGTTTGTGCGTGTGTGTGTTTAGGGGTTTGTTTTGCTCGCACATCCCACTCGCGCCTCAGCCTGCCCATGTCGGCCCCCAGCCAGGCCGACGCGCCGCACTTGGGTCCTATCACCTTGGCCGATCATAACAGGGCTGTAAACGGGTTCAGGCTTTCAAAACGGTGTACTTGTCGGGCTCGGGTCGGGCTCGGGTCGAATTCGGTCGGGCTTGGGGCGGGTCAGGCTTGACTTTTCAGGTCCGATTACAGCTCTACATCATACTATTCTGCTTCATAGATCTGAAAAGATTAGATTTGATACTTTTACTTATTTATTTATTTTTTACTATATAGCACTCAGTTAAAGAAAGGATTATTGGTACCACTTTGGAATAAGAATACATTTATAGATGGTTTATAAATGCTTTATGTCTCTTTATTAATGTTATTAATTAGGTTGTAAACCCCTTACAGCTCATTAATAACCATTTGGCAAACAGCAGGTGACTGTTTTCCTTTTTATCTATGTGTTGTAAATGGTTATTAATGAGTTGTAAGGGGTTTACAACCTAATTAATAACCATTGATAAAGAAATAATAAATCATTTATAAACAATCTATAAATGTAGTCTTATTCTAAAGTGGTACAGAATTATTTATTATTGTACTCTCCCGTGTCACCCAAATGAGGATTGGTTCACTTTTGAGTCTGGTTCCTCTCAAGGTTTCTTCCTCTTAACTTCTGAGGGAGTTTTTCCTTGCTACTGTTGCCCTCGGGTTGCTCATTTGGGATAACATTTATGGATAAAACCTTATGTCTAGATTTTATGTTTCTTAAGTTATGTCTGGATTTTATGTCTTTGTAAAGGTGCTGTACACTGTTAAAAGCACTTCAGAAATAAAATTGAATTGAATTGAAAATGTTGTTGGAGTTAAGGGAATGGCCCTCTCCTGGGTCAGGTCTTATTTGACTGATCATTATCAGTTTGTAGATGTAAATGGTGAGTTGTCCATGCATACTAAGATAAAGTTTGGTGTTCCACAAGGTTCTGTTTTAGGCCCATTGCTTTTTTTTATATGTATGCTACCTCTGGGTAAAATTATTCATAAACATGGTATCAGTTTCCACTGTTATGCTGATGACACACAGCTGTATGTCTCAGCAAAGCCAGATGAGAGACACCAGCTTAATAAAGTTGAGGAATGTGTAAATGACATCAGACAGTGGATGCTGAATAACCCCTCATCCCATGTGTCAAGACTAGTGCTGTCAAATTAACACGTTAAAGAATTTATTGTGATTTTAAAAAAAAATTAACACCACTAAAAATTTTAATGCAGATTAAAAATTAGATTACACAAACCAGCAGTGCTGTCAGCGAACCCAAACATTCCGAAATTGACCATTACATTACTGGTTTTAGGCTGCATTCCAATCACTATGGGATCTTCATAGGGAACTCGGTCCCTAAAACAGCTCTATTTGGACACCATGCAATGTCATCAACAGCGGACAGCATCGGGGTTGCGCCTTCAGTACAGCACCCGACTGTATTTAGCTTGATAAATCAAACAACACTGTTCAGACTAATTTTGTATGCTGTAGGTTCTTTTGAAATAAATGTGATGAAACGTCTATGAACTGTGGGTGATGTATTTTAACTTCGTAATGTACACTATATTACCAAAAGTATTCACTCGCCCATCCAAATCATTGAATTCTGGTGTTACAATCACTTCCATGCCCACAGGTGTATAAAATCAAGCACCTAAGCATGCAGACTGCTTCTACAAACATTTGGGGAAAAAATAGTCTGCAGCTGCTGAATGTAACTAATAAAGGAACTTGTAATCTAACTTAGTTAATTTTAAAATCAAGTAATCAATAAAGTAACTAAGTTACTTTTTAAAGGAGGAATCAGAAATCAGATTACTTTTTCAAGGTAACTATGACATCACATACATGTAAGAAATGTACATGCATATTCAGAGTAAACTGATAAATGTGCAGGTGGATCATCCCACATGAAAAATTAATTGTAAAACAATATAGTCTCATAAATGGCTGTTTTCCCTGTGATTCAGGAGGGATTTTTACACCACATGCTAAAGTCCATGCGGAGTTTAAACACATGACTGTAAAGTTTGAGGAATTCACATATTAGCAGAGGTTGGAAATGAGGAGGGCATGAACAATAAAATGCCTCACAGTAGTAGTTTTCATGCTGATGTTCTGGTGCTTCCTCAAGAAGCACCTGTGTAATGTTTTTATGAGATGCTGCTGGTGGTTAGAGAGAAGAGAGGGACTGTGAAACTGCTGACTGATTACCAGCGAGCTGCTGCTGATGAAAGCGTGATTGCTGCTTTTCCTAAAGTCCACAGTGAACTCCTTGGTCTTGGTGACATTCAGGACAAGGTTGTTGTTATGGCAACACACATGGGTCATGTAGCTCCCTTGTGTAGGCAGACAGCACTGTCTGTAACATGGACATTTCTTTACCTTTCCTTTCTTTATAGAGAGCTCACTCTGTTGAAGTGTGAGTGTAAGCTTAGGGTATAGTATTTACTTGAAATAAGTATGTGGAGTTTGGTAGGTCAATGCAGTGAGACAGCATGTGAGTTAGACAGATATAACAGACTCTTTACTATTTTATAATACAATATGAAATGAGTTCATTTTGGTCAAAAGAGTTGTTATTTATTTTTAATGACTTTTCTAATAGAGTCCATTAAGATGTGCTGATTTGTGGGGGTCAAGTGCATGTCATCTTTTTGCACTGCATTGTGGGTAACAGCCAGTTCATCTGAAGGTCAGTGTATTTTAATAGTCTGAGGGCAGATAAGTTTTAAAATGTCTTTTTTTCTCTCTTTCATTCTGTCTTTTGGAAAATTACAATAATTATCAGTACTTCAACTGAGAAAATGTTAAATGCCCTCGCAAGTGTTACTTTAAACCATTAAAATGATCTGTGTTCAATAATATACTAGTAATCTGCTGTTAATGTCCAAAGACTAAAATAAAATGCTTTACCTTTATAAAGAATATATTAGATTAGAAATAAAATATCTACAGTAACACAAAGCAGAAACACAAAGCAGTAACACATGTTCTCGTGATGGTACTGCTGCAACATCTCAAAGAATGATACATTTCAACCTCGTTTCTCAGAGACTCTCAGTGGTGCCCATCCACCTGAGGCCAGATCAATAGAAAGATGAACTTCATGGACTGGTGTTAAATTTAATCATGAGTGACAATACTGATATCTCACTTGCCTGAGGTTAGCTGTGAATTTTCTGTGGCTGAGCTCCTTGCAGTATTTTATTTCACTGTAGCTGCACCACTTTTCCCTCTTCAGTGGTGCATAAAGCAGCTGCGCAGGAGGCATTAATAGTTTCATTTACCATTTTCCTACCCCTTGTTTAACCCTGACTGTTCAGGTTGGGGCCATAATAATATTATAATAATAGTATATAAAGTCAGTTTTTCCTCAGCTGTCTGTAATGTTTGTATTCTGTTGACATGCTTTCACTTTCCACACCATTCCAAGAATAGCATAATATATGCTACATTTCTACATTTTTTTCAAATATTTGTTGAGTATCCACTGCTAAATTTTTTGGTTGGACATGGCATACAAATATAATAAATTTTATAATCAAGACAAAATTTTATGAAATACTGTATGTCCTCTATTCATTTCAAATTAACATGGAATTATCAATGACCAAAATATTTAACCGCTTTGGTGACATGTCAATAAGTACGTTTAGTCCCATCCTTGACACCTCCTGCTTTTCCAATTCATGGTGCCATGACAAAGCCGTGCTAATTTTTCACAATTAATTGTTTCAGATTATCAAACTAATTTTAATATAAAGATAATATGATTAAACACAGCATTTAAATGATCATTCCATTTATTGAAGTTCAAGATATATTCAAAATCTGTATCACAGTAAGCAGTAATTGACCCCTAAGTGTAATAATTAGTTGTGCCACACTTTACAATCAAATGCTTGTTATAACTTGTGCTGAGTTTTTTTTACATCTCTGTTGAGGAATTCTGTCACACTCTTCTTGGCAGAATTATTTTAATTTGGCTACATTGCAGGGTTTTCAAGCATGAACTGCCCGTTTAAGGTCTTGTCACAGTATCTGAGTGAGATTTTGTATTCTTTGTGGTCAGCAGTGTTTTGCACCATGTAATTCACCTGTGTGTTTGTGTTATTGTGGAATCATGTACATAACTGGGGCAGGTGAGATGTTTGTCTGTGTTCTTTTGTGAACTTCTAGATGAGCTTGCAATGTGATCTTGGTGAAATTTTGGTAGGCTGGGATTATTGAGTCAGTACAAAAAGATTTAATATTTCCAAATGTTACTTTTCTAACAAAAAATTAAATGTTACACAAAAATGTTTGTATGCCAGACTAAAAACATAATGAAGGCTGCTGGGTTTTGCAAAAAAAGTGTGACAGTCAAAGTTTCTAGAAGAGTTGTGGAAGATTCTCCAAGATGCTCAGTAAAACGTATGAGCTAATTTCCTTATAAAACTGCACACTTTGTACCTGGGAACACTGTTTAAGAAAAAGGCACAAGAAGTATTGACTTCCTGTAGTTTATTACTAGAACTGAACAGTTGCTGGTAAGATTTACTGGCCGTCTTTCAAAAACATTGGGACACTTTCTAAAAGTGCAATAACAACTGAAACCTGTAATTTGTTGTAACTCAACATGGCCTTGAATTCATTTGTTGACTTTCTTGAACCTTGATAACAGATAAAAGGACAAAGAAAAGCTTTTCAGTGTTTTTAGTAACTTAATCACCTGAATTGTATTTGATAAATATAAACAAATTTAGAAACTGATGCTTATGACACACTCCAAAATAGAACAGAGAAAAATAGAACAAGTAATACAAGTAAAACTGTTATGGATGGTTCCATAAATATCAGTTTAACAGATAAAACGTGAGGTCATCAAGATTGAGTATTAAGGATCATCCACCAAAGGCTTAGTTTGTACAAGCAAGGATGGGTCGTGGTTCACAACAGATGAATATGTATTATGCAAAGAGGAAGCCATATATTAATTTTGTACAGAAACGCCAGTGAATTTTCTGTGCCCAAAGTCATCTGAGATGAACCAAAAGATGGAAATGTGTTTCGTGTTCAGATGAGTCCATTCTTCTGTTTGTTTTTGGGAAAAACAGATGTTGGATTAAAAGATGAAAAAGATTATCCAGACTGTTACCAATGAAAAGTGTAAAAGACAGATTCTGTGATGGCATGGGGGAGCATCAGTGCCCACGACATGGCAGATCTGCCTATATGTGAAAATACCATTGATGTGGAGGTTTATACTGGTATTTTGGCGAAACATATGCTGACTCCAAGACGACGTCTTATTCTAGGAACTCCATGTGCATTTCAGGCAGGATAATGCCAGGCCTCATTCTGCACCAGTTACAACAGCGTGACTTGAACAGGTGATGTGACCCAGTGGTAAACACGCCTCTGTAACAACTTTTTTTGAGTGTGTTGCAGGCATCAGTTTTTAAATGTGTGTATGTTTAACAAATAGAATTAGGTTTGTCATTAAAAATGCTGAATATCTATTCTTTGTTCTTTTCTCTGTTAAATAAACCTTCAGGTGAATTAACAAATTAATCTGAGGCCATGTTGAGTTATATACAGTGTGTACAGAATCATGGTTGTGTCCATAAGGTTAAACCATCCTTATGAATAAAGCAATTCTCTGACAGGACAAAGAGGATGGAATGTAATAGACAGATGGAAAGATCACAAGTTCACTGGGTCTAAGTTTAGAATTTGAAAATTTCATGTTTTTAAATTTCTCGAACTCCAGGTCCTGCAATGTATCGCTGTCTATAGCCTCATGTCCAGTGAAAAAGGCTGTTGGTGTGTGTTACTGACTGAGTGTAGCCTCATTGTGTAGCAATGGTGATAACATATCTCCATAACTGAATTTCTAACAGAATTCCAACCTTTTTCCTTTAGTACCTTTACTGATGTGCTGTGCAATGATGATGAGCCTGAGGTAAGTGTACTCTCTCTTGTTGCTGACAATGATGAATTGCTTGCTGTGAACCTCTGGGCTTCTTCAGGAAGACCATGCTGAGGTCCAGGTTCTGCTGTAGCTCCTATTCAGTGGGTGATGGCA
>JAOVVH010000043.1:441180-451264 GCA_028566435.1 Scorpiodoras heckelii
CCCCCACACACACACACACACACACACTGCGGTGTGTTGTTGTGTTTCTGCCATCAGTAACCAGAGAGAGTAAAAATATGGAGAGCTCGGCTAAGTACTCTTCTCTCCATTCTGTACTATATAACACACACACACACACACACACACACACACACACACAAACACACACTGGAGTTAAAAGGGTTGAGGATTCATCCGAATGTGCAGATCAGGTTTCTTTTGAAAGAGCTGCGGGAACAGAAGTGTTACAATCGTCGGGAACGATCTCGAGCACATTCCGGGAAAAGTCTAATCGGAGGATGCGAGTACCGGGCACGCCAGTACATTTCACCCATCAGCCCCAGTGCATACAGGAAAAAGGAGTTCATTGTTAATCAGTTTATATCTCTCTCCAGCCGCAGTGCATCTTCTTCTGCCCCCTCGCGCCCCCATCCATCTTCAGATGGAGAAGTAATGTGTTCTTAAGTGAGTTAGGCCGCGATGCAGATTTGATTTGCTCCTCAAACATTACATCACTCTTTATACTCCATCTCATTATTAATTAGTTGGGATCGCGACTGGGGGTTTCCATGCCAGGCCGAGGTTACGGGAAGAGAGGTCCATTCATGCCAACACTGACGTAGAATGAGGGAAAAAAGAAAAAAGCTTTCCATTGTGAAACTTTATGTGCTTGGCTTCTGTTCGCTCAATCATCAGGAGGAATGATGAGAGTGTTGGACGGAAAGGGGGGGTTTGAGGACATCAGATCCATCATGAGCGTTTCTAAAATAAATCACAGCTGAACATGAACAGAAATAGTTCACACTACAGGAAGAAGAAAGCAATATAAGGCTGTGTAGATGAGCAGTACTAGATTTTGGCAGGTTTGAGGGGGCGGGGCCAGGTCCAAGGTTCCAGAAAGCTCAGGGGAGGGGCCAGGTCCAAGGTTCCAGAAAGATGAGGGGGCGGGGCCAGGTGCCGGGGTTCAGAGAAATGAAGAAGGTGGGGCCAAGTGGAGGTCTTTAATGTACAGAAGAAATGGGCCTAGATGGAGGACTTGCAAGTTTTGTGTGGTGATGGAGATGTGGAACATGACATTCAGCCGTATTCAATGTATACCATGTCATCATGCAGGAATCGAATGAATGAAGCAGCTCAAGATCCTGAAAATAAAGTGCAAAAACAACCTAAAGGAGCTGTGGGGGGCGGGGCCAGGTAGAAGGGGAGTAATGATCAAAGAAGGAGGAGCCAGATAGAAGAGTCCAGAAAAGTGAAAAGAGGGCTAGGGGTGGAGGTGGAGAGTTTCAGAAAGGTGAGAGGGAGAGAGCTGAGTGGGCGGGGCCAAAAAAAGGTAACGGGTAGCAGAGGGAGGGACCAGATGGACAACAGCAAAGATCTGAGTGGGCAGAGCCTGGTGTTCTCTCTCTCTCTCTCTCTCTCTCTGAACATCCTTTCTCTCCCTTCATCCATCCATCCATCAAAACATATTTTTATCTATCTATCTATCTATCTATCTATCTATCTATCTATCTATCTATCTATCTATCTATCTATCTTTTTTTTACAATTTCCATTTAATCTGACGCTCCGCTTGAGCCCAACAGATCATCTGAAGGACATGTCTCACTTTAAAATACTTCATGACAATTTGCATCTAAGAAATCACCTTAAATCTCCTGGGTGAAAATAAATAAAAAAATAAAAGTAAAAAGTTTTTAGTAATCTTCAAAGTCCCCTTTGCCGGTCGGCTCGATCGTCCTAGCCTTTATTGTTATCTGTGAATTATACACCCTCTCAAAAGATAATTTATCTGCAGTCAAAGTTATCAGTGACTTCGAACTTCTAAAGCTCATCTGATCTGTTTGAGACGGAGCTGTGGTGAGGAATACGAGAGTAGCTGAGACACCGGAGAACTGAAAGGAACCTTAAACATCACTCAATGCTTTCTAACCTCACAGTGTTTTCAGCATTTGTTCCTCTGGAATTCATTAAATTCCTTGTACACCTGCTACTTGGCAAAATACAGATTCTGATTCTGATTACAGCAAAAAAGTGGCTGCAAGGAAGGAAGTAAACGCTGCATGACCACTGGTGTGCTCCACTTCCTGTTCATGCCTTTAAAGCCAAGACCGTGGCGTGATTCACTTCCTGTTCGTATCTTTAAAACTGAGACCATGGTTTGATTTACTTCCTGTTCATATCTTTAAAGCCAAGATGGTGGTTTGATTCACTTCCTGTTCATATCTTTAAAGCCAAGATGGTGGTTTGATTCACTTCCTGTTCGTATCTTTAAAGCCGAGACCGTGGTTTTATTCACTTCCTGTTCATATCTTTAAAGCTGAGATCGTGGTTTGATTCACTTCCTGTTCGTATCTTTAAAGCTGAGACCGTCGTGTGATTCACTTCCTGTTCATATCTTTAAAGCCAAGATGGTGGTTTGATTCACTTCCTGTTCATATCTTTAAAGCTGAGACCGTGGCGTGATTCACTTCCTGTTCATATCTTTAAAGCTGAGACCGTGGTGTGATTCACTTCCTGTTCATATCTTTAAAGCTGAGACCGTCGTGTGATTCACTTCCTGTTCGTATCTTTAAAGCTGAAGCTGTAGTTAGTTAGTAAGTTAGTTATTGTTCTCACTTATGTTAAAGCAGCTATAAACTGTCATTTTCTCTCTTTTCTCTCTCTTGAAGATGATAAGATAGCGAATGCTAATTTTTTTCATACATCATTTAATTTCAATTTAGAGTTTAGGATTAATTTTTCAGAATAAAAAGTAAGACATAAAGCTCAGTATGTTTACATACAGAAAACATATTGTAAACAAATTCATGCAATAATACTTTAATAAACTAAAATTCATCAACAGTCATATGAATAATTAATGAATTTATAATAATTTACTGCCTCGTGTTGGTTCATAAAACTGAAAAACAAGATTGGAATATTAAGCTTCGTTCAGATATGATTAACAGATTAAGATCTCTTACACTTTTATTTTTTTATTTAATGAATATTATTTGAGTTAATTGTTACAAACAATTTTCTAGTCATTATAAACTTTAAACACATTTTAGTATTAACTGATTATAAATATTCCAAGCATTTGGAAAAAACCCCACAAAAAAACAAACAAAAAAGAGATCAACAGCGCTATTGTTGCCATGACAATAAAGCAAGGCGTGAATTCTGAATCTTCACAAGTCCCCAGTTTCCTGTGATAGCTCACCGTTAGTGCGATTTGGATTGTGGCTGGACGTGTGAGCAGCGAGAGGGAAAATCCAGACGACCTGAAACAGAGAACCCTCTCTGGACTATAATAATCTCAATCAGAGAGGTGAAGCTTACAGGAACCGGGGCAGAGATGGAGGAGGAAGTGGGAACGGGGGGCTGGACTTCCAGCACGGATGACATAAACGTCTGATAATGTATGGCGGGAAAGGAGTAATCAGTTCAACACACACTTCATGAACTCAATCAAATAAACTTCACAGGTGTGAAATAGTTCTGATGAAAATGTTTCTCCATTCACCTTAACTACTGTACATGAAACAAAGAACTTTCTTTTTTATTGGAAATATTACAAATGTTAAATTAATCAATAAAAATACAGTCAGTTTGATGACTGATATGAATAAAGTCTTGTGTATTAAACTTTATGCATTTAAGCCATTTAAGTTCATGACAAACACAGTTAAAAAATCATGAAGATAAATATAATAATTACTGAACTTGACTGAGATAAACCAGTGTTACTGCACACGGTGGTGTGTTTCTGATCCATGTGGTGGAAACTGGATCCATGCTGTAAAAATATCCACTTTAAACAAACAAATGAACAAAAAACAAATAAACAAAAAACCAAACAAACAAAACCACTTTTTTAACCACTAAATAATATTAATCGTTTAATAATAATAAAAATAAATAAATAAATAAAAATAATAATAATAATAATAATAATAATAATAATAATAATAATATTCTTAATAATAATAATAACAATAACAATACTAATAAAAATAATGAAAAAATTATGTTAAAATTATAATGTTAATACTAATACTAATACTAATACTAATAATAATAATAATTTACTGAAAATAAGTGAAATAAAAGTGTATAAAAAAAGAGTAAGAAACAATGGAAGAAGTGATAGAGGTTACATTGGACCAAAAAATAAATGGTGAAAATAAAAAGATGAATAAAAAAAATGTAAAAAATGAATGAATAAATAAATATATAAATAAATAAATAAAATTCTTAGCAAGTGAAAATATTTTTAAAAGTAAAATCTGTCTCATATATAAGGAGAAATTATTATATTTCTTGGCCTAATTTAGAAATGTTTTTCTCATCTTAAGCTTAAAATTGTTTGATTCTATTATCAGATCATTTCTATAATTTCAGACAAAGTAATGATCTGCTCACAGAATAACACAATTTTAAACTTGGAATTAGTAAAAAATGTCCAGAAATAGACATGATAAAATAACATTTATCTTGTTAATCTCATACCATTAGAACATTAAATAAATCTGATTTCATTCGACATTTTTTCTCTTTTTTCTACACATTTTCTTCTAAAAAGCTTTGTTATTGATTTGTTAATAAATAGTTCATATAAACACTTCTGCATGGCGTCCTGTTTCAGTTTATTTCTCTAGGTGTGTATGCAAATGTACAGCAGGTGATGAGGGGGCGGGTCGGTGTCCAATCACAAGACAGAGGTGTCAGGAGTTGGGGGCTTCGAGTATCTCTCTCTGTGTGTCTTTATCTCTCTCTCTCTCTCTCTCTCTCTCTCTCTCTCTTTGCATCATATAAAATCAGTGATGAAATCTTCCAGTAACTTCAGGACGTGAGGAATGAAAATGAGATTGGAAGATGATGTAAAATAGAGTAGTTATAAAACTGCTCAGGTTTAAATTAGTTATCAGGAAAGAAAGAGAGAGAGAGAGAGAGAGAGAGAGAGAGAGAGAGAGAGAGAGAGAGTATTTACTTTGTCTCCCAGTGGGATTTGGAGTTAAGTATGATACACAGTATAAATAAGATCATTTAAAATAACATTTAACACAGTTATCTCTTTAACAATTATAGTCTTTAGAACATTCATTTATGAGCAAAGAAGAAAGAAGGATAAGTGAATCAGTCGCTTTAAATCAGGATTCAGCATAAAATTAAAGCAGTTTGAGCAAAATAAAACGTACATCATGCTCCTGGGCTGCTTTAACTCAGATCTCAGGCAGGACTGATTGTGTTATCACTGCTGATTAATGTGCATTTAGTGCTGAAGCGCCCGGTGTCGGGTCATCACTGTATGCATAATTAATAACAACTACTGAATTTATTTATCTACAGAAAAAAAGTCTGAACTGGACTCTATTTTAACAATGACAATGAACTGAAGTATAAATCAGTGTTTAGGAGATGTAAATAAATATTTAATAAAAATAATATATATAAATAATATATAATAAATAATATATTTTAAATTAAAATTTTATTAATTGTATTTTAATGAAATATTTAACTTAACTAAACAAATAATTTAAGATTAACATCTTCATACAAAGAATAAAACATGAATAAAATAAATAAATAAATACTGCAATATCTTTATCTTGACAGTAACAATGCATTTCCCCTTACATTAAAAAAATATTAAATAAATATGTACACACTATATGGACAAAAGTATTTGGACACACCTTTTAATAATTGAATTGAAGTGTGTCATGTAGTCTCATTGCCACAGGTGTATAAAATCAAGCAATCTGCCTTTACACACATTTCAGAAAGAATGGGTTGTTCTAAAGAGCTCAATGAATTCGAGTGTGATTCTGTAACAGGATTCCACCATTATAACAAGTCAGTTCGTGAACTTTCTTCCCTTCTAGATATTCCACAATCAACTGTGAGTGATATTACTGAAATGTGGAAGTGTTTAGGAACCACAGCAACTCAGACCACGTAAAGTTACACAGCTGAGTGCTGAGGCACATAGTGCATAATAATAATCATCAACACTCTGCTGTCTCAGTAACTGCAGAGCTCCAAACCTCCTCTGGCTTTAACATCAGCACAAAAACTGTGCACTGGATGCTTCATGGCTCATGGATTTCCATGAACGAGAAGCTGCATGCAGTCTTACATCACCAAGCACAATGCCACGTGTCAGATGGAGTGGTGTAATGCACGTAGTCACTGGACTCTGGAGCAGTGAAACATGTTCTGTGGAGTTATGAATCACGCTTCTCTGTCTGGCCGTCTGATGGATGAGTCTGGGTTTGGTGAACACCAGGAGAACGTTACCTGTCTGACTGCACTGTGCCATCTGTAAAGTTTGGTGGAGGAGGGATAAAGCTATGGGATTGTTTTTTAGTCCCAGTGAAGGGAAATCTTAATACTTCAGCAGACCAAGACACTTTGGACAATTGTATACATCCAACTTTGTGGGAACAGTTTGGTAAAGGCCCTTTTCTGTTACTGATTGACTGTGTCCCAGTGCACACATCAAGCTCCATAAAGACACAGTTGGGTGAGTTTGGTGTGGAAGAACTTGACTGGCCACACAGAACCCTGATCTCAACCCCATCAGACACCTTTGGGATGAACTAGAATGGAGATTGTGAGCCAGACCCTGTTATCATACATCAGTGTCTGACCTCACAAATGCTCTTCTGGATGAATGAGCAAAAATTCCCACAGACACACCACAAAATCTTGTAGAAGGCCTCCTCAGAAGAGTGGAAGGTGTTTTAGCTGCAAAAGGGGAACCAACTCCATATTAATGCCTATGGATTTAGACTGGAACATCATAAAAGCTCCTGTACGTGTAATGAGTAGGTGTCCAAATACTTTTGTCAATATAGTGTATATTATCACATGTATGTCTTTTTTTTCCAGGAATACAATTTGAAATTTGTGTAGAATAAAAGAAATTCTCCTCCAGAGACAGTTAAAATGGCTGAGGAAGACCTCTATACTGTTATAATTATTAAAAATGTCCATGAATACACAGACAGCATGCAAACTAACGCCTCCACATCCTAGAAGTCTAAGATCAGTAACTTTGCTTGGCAGTTAGCGAACTGCTAGTACAATAGCTCATGTTTTAGTGTTTGAGTTACTGATTTAATGAACAGCAGCCAAACCTGTGTGTTTATAACCACCACCTGTTCACCTCTGTTATTAGCTCCGCCCCCGAACCTGCGTTATATAAACAATCAACACAGCCGTTTGACCCGGGACAGCATTCTGAATCGGCTAATAAGCTAGCTAGCATTGAGACCTGAAGTAAGCGGAGAGGAAAGAAGTGCAGAAGTGAGTCATTAATATTCATCGTTATTCAGTCGTAGCACAGCCATGTTTTCTCCTGCTGCACTATTCAGTGTTTCTTTGTTTTTTCCTCAGTGCAGATAAGCGCTCATTTCCTTGTTCATTTGATGGATGAGTGTGAAAAGGGAGTGAGACAGGTCACCTTCCTTCAAGGAGACTTAGCTTTTAGCCTCTGTTGCTTCATTTGTCATGCATATGATTAAGGCTAATGCTAGTGACATTTAGCTATAATCTATGAAAATGTGAACCAGTGGTGAAAACAGTGTTTATGCTGAAAGTTTTTTGGTGCTTTGGCCTTTCCTCCACACAACAACAGCATTTTCATTGAGTGAACACACACATTAAAGGCTAACGCTAATGATAAAGCAAAAACAGGGCTCAGAAACATACCCTGACGTAACATTTTGATGCTAGCACTTAGCATAGATTCTGTTGCTTGTCAGGAGTGTGAAACAGACAGAATACACACACACACACACACACACACAGACATCTGTTGTTAGCATTAGCATTTAATATTTTTACTCTATTATAATTAAGATTATAGCTAGGAAAGTTAAAAAAAAAAAAAAAAAACAAGACATGAGAAATGTCTCCTGTGAGAGAAATCATGTGACGCTAATGCTTAGCATAATTCCATCAATGGAGTGTAGGTGTGACAAATACAAAGAAAACACACACACACACACACACACACACACACAATGAAATCAGTAGAGCTTTTAGCCCCTTTTTTTGCTAAAATATGGTTAAAGCTATAGGTTGTCATTTAGAAATAACAGAATAAAAATAGTATTGTGTGTGTGTGTGTGTGTGTGTGTGTGTGTGTGTGTGTGTGTGTGTGAGTGACACACAGACAGAACTCACTCACACACTCTTATATTCACATTAAATGACTCATTGGGAGTTAGCACTAGCCGTAATGATTAAGGCTAGACTTAGCAATGGCGGAATAAGGAGCTGCTGGAAATGTATCCTGAGGGAAAAGTCTGACGCTAATGCTAATAGACCTTTCTTCATGGCCTGTCAGGAGTGTGAATACACTCACACACTTACATTAAATGAGGTCCTGGGTGTTAACATTAGTGTTGAGTCCTTGTGTTGCTAGTGATGGAGGAAAAATGACCTGCTAAAAAAAATGATTCCTGCGGGAAATGTGTGATGCTAATGCTTAGCATAATTTCCATCTTAGCCATCATATTCTGGGTTGTGAGTATAACAAACACAACAAAATGCACTTACAGTTTATTTAATTCATTCTTGATTGTTTGTATTAGCATTTAGCCTTGTTAAAAATCTCTGGTCATGAAGGCTGAATGGAGAAATAACAAAGTGGCTAAGAATGCTACCATCAGGCAGCTTATGTCACTAACACACTAGCATGCTTTGATAGCTTGTTTAGAGTAGGATAAAGCCTACACACACACACACACACACACACACACATCCTTAGACTAAATTACCTGGGTGTTATGATTAATGCTAGCACTAGTAAGACACCTAAAATAAAGCTGTTAAAACAGTGCCTGATAATAAAGTTTGCTGCTAACGGTTAGCGTATATTCTGTCTAAAAGATCACACTTGCACTGGAGACACAGTTAACAAGATGCTTACGTCATTTCCTGAGTCAAAAAAAGTGTGATGCTAGCACTTACTTTTCATCATGTTTATTTTAGTTTCTTTCTTTTTTTGTATCTGTTTTGCTAAAGTGATTTAGACACCTGTTGAATATTTTCCTGAGGTAAAAGTGTGAATGCTAATGTTTAGCATGACTTCAAGGGCTGTGGCACACACACACACACACACACACACACACACACACAGAATACACACTCAGACACGAGCACACTGATGATGAAATAATTTTGGGAGTGGTTGAGTTAGCCTGTAGCTCTGCATCTGTTCTGTTGTTTTTTTTATTAACACGTAGCGAGTGACGGATCTCTCGGAGGAAAGAGTGAGGCGCTAACGTTTCTCCATCATGTGAACGTGACAAACGCAGACACGATACACTGACACACACGTACATCACCGGCTCGGCTTGGCTCAGTGGAGATAAATACGGCGTAGAATCATTTAGCGATTTGTTTCGGATCATCAGGACTGAACTTTTCATGATCACGGTGTTTAAGACACATTAGATTCGTTAAAACACTGAAGTGTACCGAATACTCCAGTGTGTAAAATGATAAACTGTACTGAAATTTACAACATCGTAAACCATAAGAATATATCCCAAATATATAAAATACCAAACTTTACACACTAACAAACAACACACTAAACTATAGAAAATACTCAATTGTACCAAATACCGAAGTCTACTGAACACTTAATCGCAATAAACACTAAAATATATAAACTACTGAAACAACAAAATACAGAACACAACCAAATATGGATGTGTATGAAGTTTACACACTCACACACACACACACACACACACACACACACACACACACACACACACAACACAACACAACACACTGACACTCACTCACACACACACACACACACACACACACACAAAACACATTGACACACACACACAACACACTGACACACATACAACACATTGGCATACACACAACACACCACACACTGACACACACACACACTGACACGCACACACACACAACACACTGACACACACACTGACACACAACACACTGACACACACACACACACACCCAGGCACACATACAAAACACACTGACACACACACACACACACACAGCACACTGACACACATACAACACAGTGGCACAC
>JAOVVH010000043.1:507885-524556 GCA_028566435.1 Scorpiodoras heckelii
GGCTGGTCCAATTTAGCCATGAAACCTCCCACACTAAAATGACAGGTGTTTCAGTTTCATTGTCTAACCCCTGTATCATTACAATGGCAACTATATAGTGGTGGGATATATTAGGCAGCAAGTTAAAAACCACTTCTCAAAGTTGATCTGTTGGAAGTAGGAAAAACGGGCAAGTGTAAGGATCTGAGCAACTTTGACAAAGGACCAAATTGTGATGGTTAGACAACTGGGTCAGAGCATCGCCAAAACTGCAGGTCTGTTCTTAGCGTTCTCAGGGTGTTCTTAGTGTGCAATGGTTAGTACCTACCAAAAGTAGTCCAAGACGGGATAACTGGTAAACCTGCGCGAGATTCATAGGTGCCCAAGCACCCTTTGATGTATGAGGGGTGTGACTGGTAGCCCACCTGGTCTGAACCCACATAAGAGCTACTGTATCACAAATTGCTGAAAATGTTAATGCTGGCTATGACAGAAAGGTGTCAGAACACACAATGTATCACAGCTTGCTGCATATGTGGCTGAGTAGGCAAGCTGGTGGAGGCAGTGTGATGCTCTGGGCAATGGTTCTTCTTGGAAACCTTGGGTCCTGGGATTCATGTGGATGCTACTTCAACACATACCACATACGGTACCTAAACACTGTTGCAGACCAAGTACACCCTTTCATGGCAACAGTATTCCATAATGACAGTGGCCTCTTTCACCAGGATGATGCTCCCTGCCACACTGCAAGAAATGTACATGAATGATTTGTGGAACATGACAGTGTTCAAGGTGTTGACTTGGCCTCCAAATTCCCCAGATCTCAATTTGACTGAGCATTTGTGGGATGAGCTTGACAAACAAGTGAGATCCATAGAGGCCCCAACTACCAATTTTTTATTTTTGTTTTTTTCCCTTTTTAACGGCTTGCTCCCAATCTTGGGGTCAATGTGTCTTAATCTGGCACAGGTTTTTTCACTGGATGCCCTTCCTGATGCACCCCTCCCATTAGCCGGGCCTGGGACCAGCACTGTGTGTGCTTGCACCCCTCGGTGCCCGGGGTGGGGCTTGGGGTTGGGGGCCTTGCTTGGGGGCCCAATGGTGGCAGCCCTGATGTTGGGGCTGAAGCCCACAACCTTCTGATCGTCAACCCAGAGTCCTAACCTACTGTGCTACCACTGCACCAACTCACAAATTACAAGAATTAAAGGATCTGCTGCTAATGTCTTGGTGCCAGATGCCACAGCACACCTTCAGAGGTCTTTTAGAGTCCAAGCCTGATGGGTCAGAGCTGTTTTGGAGGCACAAGCGGACAAACACAATATTAGACAGCTGGTTTTAATGTTATGTCTGATCAGTGTATAACAAATGCGTTTGGAATGGTAAGCAAAGATGATCAAATCAGTGGCAGAGTCAGGCAGCTATAAAAACCTCTGCACCCACTGACTGAATTGCTCAGTTTCCTCTCTGGAAATTCTGACCATCTTCTCCACCCATGCTCTTGAAAACTTGTACATTTCATGTCTCTTTCGTTTATGCCCAATGCATTTACTTGACTGGAAGAACCAGCCTATAAAAATGCATCAGGTCCCCTGTTGCTATTACTCCATGTGGCAGTCATCTCTTTGTTTGATGGGATTTACAGTAATCGCAGGCTGTTTTAAGCAGAAGTACAAAAATGGGTTTTGAGGTCACAGCTGTTGATGAGTAAGAACATGGGAAAAAGGAAAAACAGAAAACGTTATGCATTGAGTCTCACAGGTTAAATGAGCTGCATTTGTTAAAAAATCCTCTTTTCGCCTCTGTTGATCCGTTAGGACCAGGACCGTTATAACTTACCTTACCCCAACCTAATATCAAGCACCAGCAACAGATCTGCAGTGATTTACACAAAACGACACATTTGTTTTTATGAAATGGAACAAAATGGACATTTCCTCTGTATATACTGTTGCTGTTTAGCAACATCAAATGTTTTGTACTCGTGCGCCCTGCAATCTTTGGCAAGCAGACCTGGATAACTGCCTGTGTGAGCTGCTTGTAAACATCAGTTAACATTCTGCAAACATAAGCTGAAAATTTCTGCACTCTTCAAGCGCATTCTGATGACTCTAATCACTTCTAACACAAACTGATGAGTGGGAATGGCTTCCTTGTCCTTGTGAATGCCTTGTTTCAGTAGATGCGGTTAAATTTCCTGAATGCTGAATTGGCTTTTGAGTTATGAACAGTAGATATGTACAGTATGATCGGTGTTTAACAAACACGGGACAGCTTGTGCATATTTTGGCTTGGTGAGAAAAGCGTCTGAGCCCCGTTTCAAGAAGATCAATTCTGCTCTCCTTCTCACTCCCTCCCATGTGCCTCCCTTCAATAAAAAGCTTTAAGAGATCCCACTGCTGTCTGGCCTTACTGCTGACGATGACGAAGGAACTAATCTGGTAATAGATGTCTCTGGTTCCTGCAGAGCAGTCTCAGCTTAGATATCCGATTACTGCAATCCTTTCCTTATCTGGTGTAAAATTATTATTATTATTATTATTATTATTATTATTATTATTACTACTACTACTACTACTGCTACTACTGTGGGACACCAGAGTGCCAGATCCTTTGTAATTTAATGTGGAGCATGTGAAATTTCCATAAATAACAAATATACAAAATGCTTTCCCCGCCCAAATCACAGATCGCGATAAGCATACAAATTCACATACAGGATCTTTTTTAGCTTTATCACCATCATACTCACTATATGGTCAAAGGTTTATGGACACCTGGCCATCACAACCATAGGTGATTCTTCCCCAAACTGTTGCCACGAAGTCTAAGCACACAATTATATAGAGCGTCTTTGTATGCTGTAGCGTTACAGTTTCCCTTCACTGGCACTTGGAAGATGCCCAAACCTGTTCCAGCATGACAATGCTCCTGTGTACAAAGTGAGCTCCATGAAGACATGGTTCGGCAAGATTGGAGTGGCAGAACTTGAGTGTCCTGCACAGAGCCTTGACCTCAACCCCTGTGAACACCTTCGGGATGAGCCGGATCTCTGACTGCACCCCAGGCCACCTTTCCTGACGTTAGTGTCTGACCTCCTTACTAATACTCTTGTGGCTGAAAGAACACAAATCCCCACAGTCTTGCTCTAAACTCTTAGGGAAAGCCTTCCCAGAAGAGTGGAGCTTACTATAATAATAAATGTTGGAACTAAATCTGGAGTACAGTGTACAAAAAGTACACATTGGTGTGATAGTCAGGCGTCCGGAAACTTTCGTCCATATAGTGTAATAGTTAAACTGTTGTCTGCTATGTTTCGTATTAAACGCTGCAGTGTTTTACGTCTTGGTTTTCAAGGTGTGGTGCACAACAGGGTTCGACTGAGACTTCCTTTGTGGTTCTAAAGCAATGGCCATCATCTGTTCTACATTACAAAACATTTCCATGTTCCCTTCTCTACATTCTCTTGCCTCCCACTTGAATTTAAGTTGCTGAACTGTTGTATTACATACTGTTTGTCTAACCGTTTATAACAATTTGCACTGTAACCAATTGAACCTCACCATAAGCTGTCTCAGGAGGAAGTATGACCCAGAAAAAAAAACGCTGCTTGCTGAAAGATGTTAGTTTTTCAGCAGCCTGGGTTAGCTTCACCCAGAAAACCGAAGGAGAGAAAAGTCTTGACCGCAGCCCCGCAGACTCTCCAGATCTCTACAAGCTTTTGTTGACAGGTCTAATGAATACATCCAGGATTCCACTAACTGTAACTTCTATAAATTCATTTATACAGTCTATCTCTGTTTAGTTCTCAGTCATGTCTCTGAGATCTGAGATCTGAGATCTGAGATCTGAGATCTGAGATCAGATTTCCCCTTGGCAGTTTCCATGATCTAGTGCATTAAGGGCAGAATACCTCAACCTTAAGTGCAGACCAGGGCAGGACACATCTAGAAGCTTAATATATGCAACAACTCGTCTGTCAGCGTATTCTCTTCCAGTTTTGCCACACATATTACCCACAAGGCCCAGGCGGTCTGGCGCTGAGAATAAGAGAGGGAGTGGGAGAAAACGAGAGGAAGGAGGGTTGGGTGGAAGGAGGAGACGGAGTTGTTAGAGGAGGGGGAAGAGGCAGTTGCCACGTTTGCATCAAGACCGAGCAAAAGTCTGTGTGAGCACTAAGCAAGTATGCTTCAAGAAACGACGCCCCCCTACCCACCAAACAACTTTACACACACACACACACACACACACACACACACACACACACACACACACACACACACACACACACACAAACAGAGGGTGGGGACCTCCCAGTTTTATATCTGTGTCATTTCTTTGAAAGCTTGTTATTTTTATTGCTCGTCTCTCTTTGGTAACGGTGTTGGCAAAAAGATGGGTTCATTGGGAATTTTCAGTAATGGAATTTCAACACACACACACACACACACACACACACACACACACACACACACACACACACGCACACACATATGTATGTCTAGACAGGAAATATTTAATGCAAACACACAAAGAATGTTAAATATTTGGTTTGAAAAACCATCACAGATGCAAACTGTAACTGAGCTCAAAATCAGACATTTAAAAAAAGAGGAAGAAGAAAAGTAAAAGTAAACACTGTGAGGTTGTTTTTTCTCTCTGAAGCGTCTCTCTTGTTTATTTTCTTATCAATGATTAAAGCGAGTGACGCTGCCGGGATGTGATATGAGCTCGTCTTTATTTCTACCTGTGAGTTTCAGGTTAAAGCGCTGCATCAGCAAGAACCCTGTTCTGATGAGTTCCACATGAAGAGTAGCTCCTCTAAGTTCCGTAATATTCTCAGAATTACATTTTTGATATCAATCAGATGTGACACGTTTCACCGAGAGAACCGCGAAGGATGAAAATAAAAAATCATTAAAGCCATGATGAGAAATTTATAAACTCTGAAATGATGTCAAGTTCTTCATGAATGTGTAATTCATACATGATAAAAAGCATCTCTTTATGGCTTCTTAATTGTGTCCAGCTCAGGGAAACCCTAAAGGTTCTACAAAAAAAGAAATAGAACCCTTTTAGAGAAGGTTCCAGGCAGAGCCCCTGTAAAAAAAAAAAAGCACACAAGCATTCAGTAACAGGTTGTGGATAATCAACAAAAATCCTACATGTAGATTTAAAAAAAAACAATCTGAGGTGCTAAAACTTTTGGAGCAGTGACCCATTTACTTCAGGGGCTTTCAGGGGGTTCTTTAAGGAACAACGGTCCATGTTCTGAGAACCTGTTTAACTCTATTCAGCTACACTCTTATGTTCGGCATATGTAGAACCTTAGAACTAAGTGTTTTGGTTCTTTGCTTCATAAGTTGGTTCTAGAAAAATGTCTGGTCAGAAGACACACTATTGTACAGTTCTAGAACATTTTCTAGAGTGAAACACACTATAGGGTACTAGAGCCATTGCTTGATAGGGAAACAGACTATTGTAGAGTTGTAGAGCCATTTCTGGTAGGGAATTGCACAGTAACATAGGGATCTAGAACACTTTCAGGTGGGATCATACACCAATGCAAGGTTCTAGAACACTTTTGGGTAGGAAAACACACTACTGTAGGGTTCTAGAATGCTTTTGGGTAATAAAACATAGTATTGTAGGGTTCAAGAACAATTTGCCTTAGAAAAAAGCATTATTGTAGGGTTCTAGATCACTTTCAGGAAGTGAAGCACACTGTTGTAGGGTTCTAGAACTCTCTCTGGTAGAAACACACAGCTGTAGAGTTCTAGAGCTCTATCTGCTAGGGTCACACACTATTGCAGGGTTCTACAGCTTTGTCTGGTAGGAAAATACATTATTGTATGATTCTAGAGTTCTGTCTGGTAGGAACATGTATTACAGTAGGATTTTAGAACACTTTTGGGTAGGGAAATGCACCATTGTAGGGTTCTAGAGCTCCATGGGTAGGGAAACACACTACTGTAAGATTATAGAACACTTCTGTGTGGGAAAACACATTATTGTACAGTTCTAGAGCTTTGGCTGTTAGGGAAACACAATACTGTAGGGTTCTAAAACAGTTCTATTATAGGCTTCTAGAAGACCTTCAGGAAGAGAAGCACACTTTCATGGGGTTCTAGATCTCTTTATGGTAGAAACACAGAGAACTGTAGAGATCTAGAGCTATGTCTGGTAGGATTGTAGGATTCTTTGGGTAGGAAGGGAAACACTATTGTAGGGTTCTTTAGCTTTGTATGATAGAAAAATACAATATTGTAGGATTCTGGAGCTCTGTCTGGTTAGAACAGTACTATTGTAGGGTTCTAGAACACTTTTTGGTTCTGGAACTCTATGGTATGAATACACACACTATTGTAAGGTTCTATAACACTTTCATGTAGGAAAGCACACTACTGTAGGGTTCTAGAGCTCTATCTGGTAGGATCACACACTATTTTATTGTTCTAAAACACTTTTGGATAGAGCAACACACTGTTGTAGTGTTCTAGAGCTAATTTATGATTAGAGGACAATTTTTTGCTAAGTTTTGGCTAAGGAAACATTACTATAGGGTTCTTGGATGCTTTTGGGTAGGGGTAACACACTACTGTAGGGTTCTAGAACACTCTTTTTATGGAAATACATTATTAAATGGTTGAGAAGATTCCTACCACAAAGGGTTCCAAGTAAAACCACTTCAGATGTGAACAACCTTTAGTGACCTAATTAACCCTTGGAGAACCTTCTTTCTAAAATGGTATTAAATGTAATTAATAAATATGACAGGTAGAATCTGATCCACAACTCAGGAGCCAATGTTGCAGAACCACAGAAGAAGGAAATTTAATAAACAGCACTCAGTGTTCTGTATGTAAATTTAATTAATATGTGAAGCTTTTGGAGCATGAAGGTCAAACTGAGGACCTGGAGAGTTCACAGTTCTGGTATAATTTGCATTCTCTCCTATCTGACACCAGTGTTCTAGATAATTAGAGTCTGAGTGGAACCAGGTGTGTTGAATGAGATATATGCTAAACTTTAGTGCTGTGGTTCTCAGGACAGAACCTGACACCTCTGCTTTCACATCACAACCTTGTGAACACAGGGAAATTGGAGTCAGGTGTGCAAATCAGCGCAGGTGTGTGTTTGAACTACTCCAGTGTGTATGAAAACACACACTGAACCTCACTGCAGAACCCTGCTCAATTATAACGTGACCTTAGAACTTTTCTGAGAAAACGTTGAGGTGTGGAAACTGTTGCTCTCAGCATTCACTGGCAGTTCAGACTTAATTTACACCTGCAAGATGTTCAGCTCCAATGAACGAGTGCGTGTTCTTCAGAGATCAGCATGAGAACATGGTGTACAGTCCTCACATAAGTTACAGAGAACCTGAGAGTGCCGCTGAGGAAATACAGGAATATATTACACTTAATTAAGAATACACAGTGTCCACCAGCCTGCTATAAGAACTTGGAGAACTCATAAGTGTTTGATCAAAAGTGAAACTTGCGACAGGAAACCTCTTGAGTGCTGGAGATCCCAGAACGTTCTGCAGAATGATGAGACGTGTTTTGTGTTTGTTCTTTATGATTTCAAGCCGAGGGAATGTTTATTTAGCTGTTATTAGTGATAATTATAGATAATGTTTAACAAATTACATTTCTTATTAAAATCATTTTTAAAAGTACTGGATATAAATTTAGTGCTTGAGAAGGAAACAAGAACCATTTATTGATTTAATTCTCAAAATTTCACCTGGATGCGGTTCTTTCTTTCTGCTTGGATATTCATTATTTTATAATATACATTTTCAGATTCCAAGATAATATTTTTTAGATGTAGTCGACTTTTGGGAGAACCCTTAAAGGTTTTATAAAGAACTGTTCAAGAAAGTGTTTCCCTTTCAGAAATGCTCCAAGTAGAACACTTTTTCACAGTACCTTCAGAGGAACAGCAAAAGAACCCTTAAGAAATAAGTTCTTCCAGTACTCTATATACTGTAACTATGGACTTTAGGGTTCTTAAGGATTCTTTGTTCTTTAAAGGGTCTATAAAGAACCCTTTATTTTCTAATCGGCCATTGCGCCAAGCTGTAATCTGTTACATAAATTGTAGGTGAACAAGAATACGTGATTGGTACTATGAGTCTGAAACACCACTGTTGGGTGTAAAGAACTCTCTGGAGCAAAAAAATTCCAGAATAACCATTTAAAGAACCCTTAAATAACCTTTTCACACTTAAAACTATCTTAATTTGAAAAGATGGAGCGAGAAAACCCTTGAGGAATCATCAGCTCAAGTGTGAATTAAATGTAGTTGGTTTGTTTTTCATCAACAGCCTTGAGTACTGGAACTAATTGTTTTAATAAAAAAAATATCAAATTTCAGGAAGCGTTCATGCAGGACTCCAGATGAAGGGTTCACAGAGTTCTCCATCAATCCTAATAGGACACATTTTAAGGCTGAAGTAAATTATACATCTATGAGAACCTGATGATGCCTGACAAAGTTCCTGACCAGTTCTTTACACCAGGTCTTTAGTTATAGATGGGAAAAGGAGGAATTGTGTCGAAAAAAAATCTTCCTACATGGAAGCTTCTGCATCATGTTCTGCCATAATCGCTTTTAATCAACATCTAAACCTCATCTCTGTGAATCGAGATCTTGTTATCTGTAAGAATGTAGGAACTCTAAACATGGCGTTGAGGTTCTTGGCCTGGAGATGTTTTAATGCTTTAAGACTTTAATGGAGATGCATGTGTGTTGTTCCACTTGCCCAAAGAGTCACTAATGCAAGTGTTTTATCCCACTAATGCTGAACATGGCCTCATTTATGTCTTAACACACACAAGGTGAGGCGGAACATTGCAGATTCACTCATCATTATCATTCTGAATGGATTTAATTCTGTTCTTTGATCCCACGTGTGAATTGGATTAGAACAGCTGGATTGTGTTAGATGACCAAACTCTCCTGTGTTGATTAGAAAGGATGGATATCCGAACCATAATCAATAAGTCAGCACTTGGCTTATGGGAACAGTGTGGAACACTGAAACACTGAGTCCTCATGCCTCAGTGAGGCGACTTCGCTGAGCTGAGAGAACTCTGCACCATGACTCCATGAATAATCAGATAATTATATCCATGATGATTTTAAAACATGTTGTGGGTTTATTTTCTCATTTTACTTTGTCATCCTTCTGAATGGCCAAAACTCACTGCACTTGATTCACTTCCGGTAGTGAGTCGATTCAGAGTCAGTTCATTTTCTCCTTCATTCAGATGCCCTCAGACTGGAGTAAGTTAATCAAGAGACAATGTTTAAAAGCACGTGTCAGAGAACTGACACATCAGGGTGTTATAGGTTAGGTATGGAGTTATTGAAGAACTGAAGATCTACAGACATGTTATAGTCTTGTGACCTCATTAAAACGAGTGTGTATAGAATGCGTGGAGCTTTTTGCACATGTTGACGAGACACACCCAACTCAGTCAGTTAAACAGAGATCACTTACCCCATGTGAATCTATCAGAATTACTGCAGATGTCCTCTAAAAACTAATCAGAACACTAATCCCATCCAAATAGGACTAAAAATCCCAGAAAAACTCTGGAAATATTTACATTAGCCACCTCCGTGTGTAAAACTAATCCAGTCGGAATTAAGGCTTTATTCCAACAAATGCTTCAGGAAAATTCATTCTAAACCAGCTAACATACAACAAAAAGGGAGTCATGGGTTCAAATCAGGAATTTATCAGATCTTATCAAAGCTCCCTTACTGCTCCATTATCTTTTCCCTGACCTTTGACCCTACACCCAGTGTCAGGATGGCACGCAAACATTATTTTCCCATCTCTAAAAAGAAGTTGCATGGTTTCTGTTTTAATTCAGATAAAAGCTGAGCTAAGAGGCGTACGATGGAGCGAGTCGGTCGGCGTGATGCAGGTAACGATGTCATTTCACTGGATTACTCCGGGCGGATCTCAGACCTATTACACAATCTTTAATGCGATCAGGAACTCAAGCTCCATCATGGCATGGATGGTGAGCAAGAAGAAAGAAGGGGTCGTTTTTTCTTTTCTTCCTCGTGTGCCACACTGCACAGTGGTGGCTGTAATCTTGGTGAAACACACTTGTGGAAATAAACACAGTGTTTGCAGGGCCTGGAGCCTGCAGCGAGGCGAGGCAAGCCTTTTATCTGCGCCGCTGTGGGGAGCGTATTTTTAGAGTGCCGTGGTTGCTGTCACCATACCAAACAAGTTGAAAGAGGGACAGAAGGGCAGATTTCATGAAACCAGAAGCTACATGACCAGGCTTTTATTTCCTCTGGTTTGAGAGAAGAAGAAGCAGAAGAAAAAAAAACCTTGTGCAATGTAATTTTCTGATCCAGGAATTTTTACCCCTGCATTATGTCTGCTTAAAGCATCAATCACACTGCAGTTTGGGGTTATTTTAAATGTTTGGGCTCAGCGCAGAGACGAGCCGCTGGTTTCAGCATGACAGAAGAGAAAAATGTGCAAGTTAAGCATTTTTATTAAGCACAAAGAGCTGGTCGTGGCTCTGCCTCAGCCCTCAGTGCTGTCAAGGTCACCCTGAGATAATCTCCTGTAAAACTTTCTGCACAGCCCAGTGAGCGGCCATCTTAAAGACTACACACCTCGTCATATGAAGTGTCATCATTCAGCCGACCCTGACGCCGTGCCGCTTCTGTGGAGGCAAAATGCCAAGGTTCCCTTGAGAACTGAGCAGAAAACAGAGTGAAATATTTAGGTTACCTCGGGATATCTTGTTTTCTTTTTCATAGCTTCTATAACCGAAGACATCGGTAGCCTGCTTTACCTCACATGTACACAGTAGAACCTTTAATTATCCAAGGAACACTTAAAGAACCCTTTTTTAAGAAGCTGAACTATTTTTAATTATCCGTTGACTTCTTAAAGAACCCTTGAAGAGCCTTTTAATTGGAATTCATAATTATCTACACATCTTTAGGAGATAGGAACCCTTAATAATCCAGTGACTCCTCAAAGAGCCCTTGAAGAACCCATGTTTTCTGAAGATAAGCACATTTATTATTTAATAAATATTTAAAGAGCACTCAAAGAACAATTTTGGAAGCTAATTAATCCTTAATTTTCTAATGAACTGTTACAGAACTTTTTTGGAAGCTAAGACTCTTAATTATCCAAAGACATTCTATGCATTAGACATTGTGTTCTCTGTGTTTCTGTACAAGAGTAATGGTTCCACTTCCTGATATGGATGGTGAAACCAGTGGTTCATCTCTGTGGTGATGTTGCACAGGAACCTACATATGAAGAACCTTAATCAAAATCTCTAGGCTCTAAATCTGTTAAGAAATCTTAGTTTGCCCTGTAGAGAAACACTTTAAGGTTCTATACAGTACTACACCCTGATGATGTGTTCTTTGCTTATTTTTGGAGAGTCAGTGTGGATAAATGGAGAATGTCTGGAAAAGGAGAACCTTGTTCTAGATTATTATTTAAATACACCATTAATTTTAGAATCTTTTTTCTTTAGAAACTTTTTTATCAAGTTCCATTTTAATAAGATGGTTTTCTGTCCAATTCTCATTATTACTCTAATGTACTAATGTAATGACTCTTTATATGATTTATGCTTCATCACTGCACTAACGATGGAAAGCTCCACTCCTCTGGATTGTGGTGTCAGAGCGAATCCTTTTAGTACAATCATTTATATTTGAAGCCCTCAGACTCCGCCCTGTTCTGCCCCGCCGTCACATCCCAGAATTCTCAGCTTAATCGCATTATGGAAAAGAAAGAAAATGTTTTTCAATGTCAGATTTGAATTTGTAGACTTGAAGGATTCCTCAGTTTCTATTTTAATTTTCAAAGTTTTTTCTTTCTTTTTTTATTTATGATGCTCTGGGATGTTTTTTTATTTGGGATTTTATTTGGTTTTCTTTTTGATGCTCATGAATTTGTTTGTTTGTGCTTTTGCTTTTTGTGGTGATCAGCAGTTGTTTGCTCATTTGGGATTTTTCTTTTTTTGTTATTCTTTGTTTATTTGGGTAGTTTTGTTTTGTTGAGGCACTATGTGTTAGCCTGGTAGTTAGTTAATTAATAAGTTAGGTAGGTGGTTAGGTAGCTAGTTGGTTAGTTAATTAGTTAGGTATGTAGGTAGGTTGTTTGATTGTTTTGATTCTCAAGTCATTTGTTGGTTTGTTCCTGTTTTTTTTTTCTTTTTAACTTAGTTAATCAGTTAGTTAGATAGGTAGGTGGTTAGTTAGTTACTTAGTTAGTTAGGTAGGTAGGTAGGTAGGTAAGTTCTTTGTTAACTTAGCTAGTTAGTCAGTCAGTTAGTTAGGTAGATAGGTAGTTAGTTTGTTAGTTACATAGTCAGTTAGGTAGGTAGGTGGTTAGTTAGTTAGTTACTTAGTTAGCTATGTAGTAGGTAAGTTGTTTGTGATGCTCATGTATTTGTTAATTAGTTTGATTGTTTTGATTCTCAAGTCATTTGTAGGTTTGTTCCTGGTTTTTTTTTTCTTTTTAACTTAGTTAGTTATTCAGTTAGTTAGGTAGCTAGGTTCTTTGTGATGCTCAGGTATTTGTTAGTTAGTTTGATTGCTTTGATTCTCAAGTCATTTGTTGGTTTGGTGCTTTTTTTTTCTTTTTAACTTTAGCCTCCATGGTTTGAAGATTTGTGGTTTTAATCAGTTTTGTTGAACTTTATCACCTCAAGCAGAAAAGTGTGACATTTCATTAATGAACTGAATGTTCTGTCACTATAATTATATAATTACAGTGTTTTTATCAGACATATTGCTGCAGTGTTTCTGAGGTCAGCACTTGCGATGAACCGAATAATCTGGCGAGTCATCGCCTTCGGCTGCACCGTGGATCAAGTGCTGGTTTCCAGACCTCATTTTTTTTAGTTCTGCTCTAACGCAGTCTTTCATTTGCTTTAAGCATGTGCCATGTTTTATTTCTCCTGCACGACGTCTGTAAATAGCGGCACCCTCGAGGGCACGTAAGGACCTGAGCGGCTTTTTCTCTGCACTGTGAAATAATTGCTACCATTCAGACGAGTATGAGGTTTGATTGCATGTTTAGTCGGAGCTCCGTGGAGAGGCACTGTGTAATTTAGAAACTGATGACAATATCGGCTTCCCCTCTGAGGAGAACGCCAACATCTATAATGCTACTCATTTTTTTTTAAACTCTGAACATTATTTCTAAAATGGGAACATGGAAAGGGGTCTATTTATATATATAAAAAAAATCTGAAAACAATCAGGATGTGAAATGATGAGACAGATGGCGTAATTATGATCTACATGTAAGAAGCTGTGAAATGAGTCCAAGAAGGTTATAACAAATACCAATCTATTATTATTATTATTATTATTATTATTATTATTATTATTATTATTATTATTATTATTATTATTATTATTATTAAATGTCTAAGGAGAGTGTAGGGCCAGAAAACATCTTCATAAAACTCTTTCATCAGAAATACGGCAAAAGAAAAACAAAGCTTAGATCAGATAATTATATAAATGACAGTACTAGTTTATAACATATTGTGTAACATTTTGTTGTCTTATCTCCAGAACACATGGCGTTTCTACTGCAGTTCTACAGCTCTGTGCTTTGGCTTGGTTTGAATCTCATGGCTCAGTTTATCAGCTCATAAAAAGTCTACAACAAACACTGCAGCCCAAAAGACTCAACCTGTTTGATTCACTTCCCACAGTGAGTCGATTCAGAGTCAAATCTCAGAGTGGATTGAGACCACCTCTCTCGCAGACCCTCTCAGACCTGAATGTGGTCACTATGTTCTCATCCGCCTAAAGAACCACTGAGGTGGAGAACACACCAGGGGCCTGTTAAATCTCAGCTCAGCTCCGCCCACCCAACAATGGTGAAAACAACTTTTTTGCAAGAACTGAAATATTTTTTGTCCACAATGCAACTGTATTTTTGTTGCTTGAAACTGCAAACCTTTGAAACCAGGTTCCAGGAGTGGACATTTTGAAACCACAAGCTTTATATCACCATGTGGACAGTCACATGGACAGGGTCTGAGTCAGAATGGACAAAGCTGGATTTTCCAAAATTTCCCTTCAGGGAACAATAAAGTACATCTTTCTCTTTGTCTGTTTATCTAAATGTGGCTTATGTGAAAGCATTTGTGACGAGTTTTAAATAATTTCCATCTCAGCAAAACGTTCTCCAAGACAGAAGAGTCTGTGACGGCAGTGAATCTGGTTCTGTGTCTGATAAACTTCTGTTTCTGTTCGTTTGTAGCCTTCGTTCTGAATGATGATTATCAAACACAGTGCCAGCTTTACTGAACTGAATCTGGTTCAGAATGTTATGTTACGTGGATATTGTTTGAAATTTTCCCTGTTAATCCACCATTAAACTCATTTTTGGTTCTAACCTCTGATTGGCCGAGCTGCACAGATTTGATCTCAGTAAATGAATTCTGTCATCATCATCCTGTTTATATAGCAGAATGCTTTAATCTTTCTCCTTTGTGTCACTCAGCAACCAAAGCTTACTAGTAACACAGTGAATCTTATTAATAATGAATTAAACAACTTATTTAACACTGGATTTGTGCATTGTTTTGGTTGATGTTTGTTTGAAAGCTCCTTGGTGGAGATTCATGAGGTTTTCCACTTGCACTTTTCCATTCTAACTATTGTCACATTATATTATTTAATTTTTTCTGTCTTGTATTGTACTTGCTCTCCTTGTTGTCTGATAGTACTGTGGGTGTCCCTGTAATTCCCACTTCATCTCATGCCTAAGAGCTCCCTAATTATAAAATCACTGAAACACACACATTTACATGATGTTTACATGAACATTTTTTTTATTTGGAATATTAGTCTTCAGGTTAATGTAGATAAAGATGATGATGTCATGGGGCCTCCATCTCAAATGCTCTGCAGCAGTTAACTTGTAACATTATTACCCCCAACCCTGGGGGTGGGAGAGTGGGGTGGGGGTGGTGCTGGTGATCGGGGGTCCTCCTTCCTTAATTGCCCTCCAAGGTTCCATCAGATGTTCCTTATCTTTCTTGAAGAGTCTGTATCTGCAGGGTGTTGATTGGGAGGAATCTGTGAAGCTCTTGGAGACGCACTTGTGATTTTGAGCTCCATAAAATAAATAAACTTTACTTTGCTTGTCTGGAGAGAGTTTTAGAAGTTCTTTTAAAAAAAATAAAAAAATAAAGACTATTGGGGTCTAAATGGACCAGCATGTTGGTTTCTCCACCGCTGGAGATCTAATGGCTAGTCAGGAGAAATTGCAGGAGGAGAATATAAAAAAAACCCCACCTCCACTCGATAAATATAGTGTTTTAGAAGGAAAATAAAAGAAAGCGCTCTGAGTGAAGGACACTGGGAACCTCAGTCATCACAGAAAGCAACTTTTGGTTCCTCAAAATGCTGATGTCTGAATGGAAATATAGGGAACACGGCTGTTTCTCACACTGGAGATTCATGATAGATTTATGGATTCGAGTTTTATGATTTATAGACTGTAGATTTATTTTGTGAATGGCGTGGTAGGTGTTCACATCTTCCAGTAGAAAAAAAAAAATTCTTAACTTCACATGCTCAAGCAGGTTGCAGGTGTGCCAGAAGCAGAGTTAGTGGTAAATAAATGAGAACTTATCTGCTCCTCTGCTGCTGGAGATATGAGGAAGAGGGAGAATTAGTGGAGAAAGGTCAGAAGAGAACAGGAGATGGGTTTGAAGCTCAGTGAAGCAGTAAAGCGTCTCCTTTCCTCACGGGTGGCTGAGTTTGGATAACCTCCCATGAAGAACCGCAGGGGAACGGCAGACCTGATAGTGACGATGAGGCTGTCAGTGTTTCCCTCAAATCCTGCATGAGTTCCTGTTTGAGTCAGAATAACTAACAGTGTCAGAAGGAGTCCTGAGCTACCATCAGGATTGTTTTACTGAAGTGATAAGAAATCTTACTGCTGTACTCAAATGAAATATAAACAGACGGTTAAAGATGTGAAGAATAAAACATCTCCTGCTGATGCGTGGACACGGCTGCTCGTTGGACTACGATATGACGCTGTGTATCATGCCTGCTCCAGCGTCCATGTTTCTATCAGTAGGTCTCACATCATACAAGATGGCTTAATGAAAACATGGGCCACGCCCACTTCAGGCTTAAACCCAAATATAGATACATACACTGCATTGTGTTCCACTCGTATTCAATATGCATTACACTGTGAAATGGTTTTACAGAACACGCTTGTACGAACACGCTTGCACCTTTCACCTTGTCCCGCTAAATAAAGCTTTTATATTTCATGCAGTTTGAAAATCTTAAATCCTTCGCAAGCATTGTGTTATTCTTCTGAAAGAAAGAAAGAAAGAAAGAAAGACGCTTTGTGGAGAAAAAAATTCTGATGGTTACTCAGAGTGAACAGATTTTTCCTCAAGGCACAGGCTGCTAAAGGCGTTTAGCGCGTACTGCATGTAAATGTCTTAGCCAGCTAAAGCTAACACTAACACTAGCATGCATTAGCTGCAACATAAACTTCACTTTGGATCCTGGAAAAGTCTAAGGATGGGGGGGGGTGTAGGAGGGTTTTGTCTGGAAATCCAATCACACATACACACACACACACACACACACACACACACACACACACACACACAGTGCACA
>JAOVVH010000043.1:808389-821111 GCA_028566435.1 Scorpiodoras heckelii
AGAAGAAGAAGAAGAAGAAGAAGAAGAAGAAAAATAGAGGAAGCAGCATCATAACAAAAAGCAGCAATAACCCACAGCAGTTTCCCATAAAAAGAGAAAATTGAGCTATTACTGACATTCAGAACAGGAGCATTAATATAAATCAATTCTGACCAATCACAGTCCAGCACTCAACATCACTGTGGGATAAACCTGAATTCCCAAATGAGTGAAATTATTTTATATAATAGATAGAATAGATTTGCTTTTTGTAAATTTTATGCTGTGCTTTTTTCTGACTGTAACCCGGATGTTTCAGATGCTGATGTTTTGCACAGGATGATTAAAAGGCAAAAGAAAGAGGAATACAAAGTAAAAAATTTTTCTCTTTCTGTCTTTTATTTCAGTAATTTGTCCTGCTTGGTTTTGCCTGCGAGTGAGACGAGAGGCTTTAACATACTACAACACACTCCACTGAGCAGCTAACACGACTCCAGATTTATGTACTTTTGTCACACAGCCATGTCTGTTTCCACACACATGAATCTGGGTCTTTCTCTGTCTCTCTCTCTGTCTCTCTCTCTCACACACACACACACACACACACACACACACACACACACACACACACACACACACTTATTCCCCTGTATGTATGCCTGGTGAACGTGTTGATGGTGGCAGAAAAGCCGACTTTAATCGTTTCGGGCACTGAGACCTTTCATTAATGTGAAAAGTCGTGTTTGTTCAACCTTCACACTCCTGCCGTGGCGAAATCTGTCCTTTGGCATCTCGAAGCCGGTCTGCTATTTAATTTCTGCTAATTCCTCATCTATTCTGAACATTTCCTGAACCTCAGAGGAGACTCAGAGCGGCCGTTCCAGACCTTTGTGAAAAGGTACTCACCTTTCTGTGGATTAACACCTGCTAAAGGAGGTCTGACTTCATCCCTGTGCTCCTGTGGCATGAATATTCATGAGCTCCGGCTTCCCATAAAACATTTTCCATGTTGAGGGTTTGTGCGGGTTCGGAGATTACTTCAGAAATCTGTAGGAATCTTTAGTGTTGCTTTGTGAAATCTTTATTAAATGAATGTTGTTGTTTACTGCTGAGCTCTTGATTCTGATTGATCAGAAGGGGTTAACTTTGAGAGAGAGAGAGAGAGAGAGAGAGAGAGAGAGAGAGAGAGAGAGAGAGAGAGAGAGAGAGACGTTCCTTAATATTCCTGTAAGAATATTTTCAGAGCATCCAGAAAACTCAACAGATTAACTGGGAAATCGTAAACCGGTAAACAGGAAGCGTTTTTGTCTAAAGCTTGCTGTTTGATTTGTCCACTGTGTTCACCAGCCAAATCAGTTCATCACAGCTGATGGAGACCAGCATTAGTGCATTAATTAGCACAGACACCAAACACGCCATGTAAATAAAGATTAAAAGCATGACAAACATCATAAAGTTCTCCGATTCCAGCATGGCCAGCATTACAAATCACGGTCTGGAGCTGCCTCGTTGAGTTAGTTCTGACTGTGTGGTGAACAGAGTGTGCACTGAGACAGTGAGGAGTGTGTGAAGGTTTCACTCACTGTGTTGTGAACATGGTAACTGGGCAGAGTCCACACTGAACACAACACACAACCAAGCCTGTGATTGGTCGCTATGAACAAGGCATAGCCAAGCTGAATCCTTCTGAGATAGATGACTTTGAGGATCAGAAAGATTCTTCCATCATGACATTTTAACAGCGTCACCTGCTGTACTGAAGAACTTAAACCCAAATCCACAGATTTCCCTTTTCCAACAAATCGGCTCTGGATCTCGAATCGGTTCCATTCAGGATTCTTGGATCCTTGGTGCTAGTTAGTGAGCCGACCAGCATTTCCACCAGTTTTGAGCAGAACCATTGTAGAATACACAACGGAAGTGAAGAGTCATAGTGGATCATGTTGATTAGATGGATTTTTGTTCTGTTATTACACAGATTTGTTTTTAATCCAAAAATAAAAATGTGGACCGACTAATAATGATAAGAAGATGTAGAAGAGTATTTTGTGCATGATGAATGGAATGTAAGATTTGTTTATTTGGAGATATATAGCCTCAATATATAAAGGAAACTTTAAGTCAGCAATTATTTTTTTTATTTGTGTATATACTGTACATATACATACAGAACTGTGCAGAAGTCTTAAGCATTTAGAGTATTGGAGAATCTGCCACAGCTCTTCTGGAGACTTTGACTGTCACACTTACTTCTTTTTTTGCAGTAAAACCCAACAGCCTTCATTATGTTTTTTGTCTGAAAAGTGGTCTGTTATGTAACGTTGTGCTTCAGTTACTGACATACAAACATTTTTGTGTAACATAATTTTTTTTTGTTTTGGAAAAGTTCAGTAATGCAGAACTTAAAAAAACTGTGTTGGAAATATTTACTTATATAGAGACTGGGATTGACAATTATTTTGTAATTAATAGTTTATTATATTTACAATGCAAGTGATTTTCTTATGAAAACAAAAGAATTAAAAAAGAGAAATTATATATATATATATATATCGAGCTCTGATGTGGAAAGACGGCTTAGAATTGTTACAAGGTCTACATGGATTTAATGATCTTTTATGTCCAGTGGGAATTTACATGTCACTTCCTGTTTGGCGGAAGACAAAGTACATACACAATCTGTATCTTGCCTTCGGATCAATGAAACTGTTTCTGGATCACGTTTACAGAATATACACAGACAGATTGTCGAATCATTGCTGTAACATAGTTTGACCTGTTTTGTGCTCCAGAGACAAAAGAGACTCTTGTTAAGGTCACTTGGATTTTTGCTCTACATCCACAAAACAAGTCACCTTCTCTGTCATTCTGTATGGAGGGAATGAGGAAAAGAGAAAAAAAAGGCCAAGAGAGCTTCAACATGAACAAAGTGCCGACTGCTGACTGTCCAGAGGAATTTGTCACTTTCTAAATTCAAATCACTCAGTGGACCATAGAGACCCGAGGGCAGGATGAGGAGGATCGGCCACAACGCTTAATACATAACCCGAATTAGAGCAGGACCAGGAGACATGAAGGCAGGTATTATATCGCTGTAAAAACCAGACAGGAAGTGGAGGGATTCTTTGATGGAGGTCAGGGAGCATCTCCCGTGCCGCTCAAACCCTCGCTGAGGATCCGCCCGAGGCGAAATGTATCATTACTGCATCTGAGTGCTCAGAGACAGGAGTAGGGCAGGAGCGAGGGGGCTGATCCGCCTCTGCTGCCCCCCATGGGGTAATAAAGACATGCATGAGAACACGGGCCACTCAATACAATGGAACAAAGTCTCTGTAGCCTGTGGCTGCGGAGAAACAGAACAGAAACCACGGTGTATAATTAGCCTTCTGCTGCGGAGAGATGTGGGTTACACACCGATCTTACTGATGTTCTCAGGAAAAGAGGGGAAATAATTGTCCAGAGTAGTTAAGGAAAAAACCCTAACCCTAACATTAACTTTTTCATACACAATTCCTCTGTTGAAGTGGAGTTACTTTTACCACTCTGAAGTGAATTATGTTCAGCGCGTCCCCAAGTGTTTAATTCCTCTTATACCACAGCAAAATACTAGTGATTACAGGTGACAGGTCATAATTTTTTGAACTGTTTATAGTTAGATTTAATGTCATAAAATGTCTGTGTAACAAGTTAGATCATGCTGAATTATTGCAGCTATAAATAATCATTCCCTCAGCAGATTATCCTTATTCTCTCTGTTGATGTTATTAAGACAAAATAAATAAATAAATAAAAATCCACAGCACTATTGTTCCGAAGAGCCCACAAAAGTTACAGCTTTACCTCTGACTCTTACAAAGCACTGACGCTGGAGACTCCTTCCACAAACATGAAAGAAATTCACCTTAAAAAACCCACATAATAAACAAACAAACAAATAAATGCATAAACAAACAAACAAACAAACAAATAAATACATAAATAAATAAATACATAAACAAACAAACAAACAAAAAAATAAATAGATAAAAATAAATAAATAGATACATTTCTAAAACATCAAAAATACTAAAGGAAGACTGATCAAATCATTTCTTCCATTCATGGTCATTTTATTAATTTATTAATTTTTTGCTTAAAAAAACTTAAGAATGTGCATGTTTATGCATAATATTTGCATATTCCTGTTTTATATGTCCAGACACAAATATAAAACAACAATATAAAAACAACAAGATACAAAAGGACTAAGCATAAACCACTGACTGCTAATGAAAGCCACTTGTTTTTGGTTTCACTTCACTTATTTCAATCAAAAACAATGAAAGCTTCAGAATGCACTATTTTGTCAGAGCAGTAAAATGAAGAGCGCAGAACATTGTTTTAAAGCCATCAAACCTGCATTAGTCCAATTACACTACACTGAGACAGTATTATCTTTGATGACTGCAGGTTAAATTGCAGTCCATCACTCCTTCTGGCCAATCTATCGCTCTCAGCTCGCCTTCAGGCTCTACAGATTAATTTCCCAAAGTTATTTAATGTATCTTAGGCATAGACCTTTAAGTAATTCCATAAATCATTATTAATAACCTTTAAAACTTCCATCTTCATGCCATGTAATCACCATAGTCAATCATTGGAGTCGGGTTTGATTGCTAATGCGTGTCCTCCTTTAATTGACCTTGTCCATGGAGGGAAGAGAATTGCATATTGCCTTCCGCTTTGATAGTCAATTTATTCCTACTTGGAAATTAAAACTGTGCAGAGTTTGTCTAAGAGATTTAATTTAATCGTGAGGCAGAAGGCTTTCCTGAAAAATGGGAATATTTTACTTGAATATCTTAATAAATGATAGGTGCCAATTTAATGACATTGATCATTTAAGAAATGTAATTTATGGTTTAAGATTAATCTTAAATTTAGAAAGAAAAAGAACAGGAGTCAAATGCATGTAATTTTTCTCATGAAAATAGAGATTAGTAGTGAGTGAGGTGTTTTAAATACCCTGAACAAAATGAGGTTAAACAGGTAGAAGGTGATGTTAGGTGTGGGCGTGGCAGAATATCCAGACTGGATCCAGATGTGGATTTGTAGTGACTTCTGGCATTATAGAGGATTCAGATTTGACAATATATACAAATAAACACTCCATTTCTTTCTGTTAAAATAATATACTGAGTGATGGGGTGATCATTTGTCCTATAACAGCAAGTGTTCTTGGCAATTTGCCAGCAATAACGATTTTATTTATTACTATAAAGAAATCTTTAAGTTACATCTTTACCTCTGACTGTTACAAAGCACTGACACTGAAACTGACACTGACCTTCCAAACCTTCACCATATCAAAAATACATGTTTAATCAATTTATGCAGAGCATTGAACCACACAAGTCCCTGTGATTAAGCTGTTGCTAAAGAGATGATAACATTCACCTCTCATTGTTCCTGCTCTCCAAGTATGTGCCACTCATCAAACATGTGAAAACAGGAACAAGGACGGTTAAACTGTGGCCAGAAGGAGCCATGTCTTCTCTGCAACACCAGTTTCACAACACTGACTGGAGTATGTTTTCATCACAAGCCACCATAGACACAGACTTGGACACACACCTCAGCTCTCACAAACTGTATTAACACATGTATTGATGCTGTCACCTCTGTCAAGCATGCAAACATCTTTACAAATCTGGATGAATGCTGAGGTTCACCTACTGCTGCAGCGTGGAGCTTTGCTTTCAGATCTGGTGACACTGTGGCCTACAGATCAGCCAGGGCAAACCTGAAAAGAGGGATTAGTAAAGCCAAACACTTTCACAACTCTGACCCCCGCCGCACATGGAAGGGCATCCAGACCCTCACAAACCACAGACCATTCAATCCAACCCCCCTAACCAGCGATACCACCCTCTCAGATGAGCTCAATAGGTACAGGCAGCACATCACATGGAGAGGGCCATCCAGGGACCACAACCGTTTTACACGCTCTACAGCTCAAGTGTGTTCAGTATTGAGCAAAGTAAAAGCACATAAAGCTGCTGGCCCACAAGGCATCCCCAGATGTGTCTTCAGAACATGTCCTGGACAGCTAGCTCAGAGCTTCTCTGACATCTTCAACCTGTCCCTGGGCCAAGCTACTGTTTCCACCTGCTGGAAGACGTCCACTATCATTCCAGTGCCACGGGATACATCTGCAGCATGCCTGAACAACTTCCACCTGGTAACACTCACCTCCATCATTTAAATGAAAAATTATAGCTATTTTTTAAAATAGATTTTTACCAAAAAATTCTGCTTGCTTTTAAATATGTGAAGATATCCAAAAAGAAAAAACACTGAAGCTAAAGAGATGGCTGACTGTACACTGTGCTTATGTTGTGCAGTAGCTTGAGGGTTCTAGAGCGGGCTGAAGGTTAATGTAGCAGTGACCGAATGGTTATGAGTTCAAATCCCAGGACAGGCAGAGAGTTCAGATCAGGCCTTTGAGCAAAAAACTCTAACCTTCAAACTGGAGCGTGTGGATTCTCCTCACCTGTAAGTGGACTTGGATTTAAAAAAAAGTGCTGAATAAATAAATGTACAGTCAAGTGCAAAAGTTCATCCTCCATGGCTTCTGGGTGAAAAAAATGGCAAATGTTTGACTTTGTACCATTTATATAAATACATAAGGTTGGAGTTAGCCCTACATATTAGAGAATATTTATACTACATTCATTTTTATTTCTTTACAGTGTTAATATCTTCTGAGCACTTGTACACATATTCATTCATGCAATTATCTAATCGCCCAATCAAGTGACAGCAGTGCAATGCATAAAATCATACAGATTTGACCAGCAGCTTCAGGAAACATTCACATCAAGCATCAGAATGGGATAATAATCTGATCTCAGGGATTTTGACTGTGGCATGATTGTTGATCCCAGACAGGATGGTTTGAGTATTTCTATATCTGCTGATCTTCTGGGACGTTCACACACAACAGTCTGTAAAGTTTACTCAGAATGGTGCAATAAAGGAAAAACATCCAGTCAGCAGCAGTTCTGCAGACAGAAACTCCTTGTTAATCAGAGAGGTCATGGATAGAACGGCCAGACTGGACAGAAAGGCTTCAGTAACTCAGATAAACACTCTGTACACTTGTGGTGAGCAGAAAAGTATGTGAATGCACAACACATCAAACTTTGAGGCAGATGGGCGACAACAGCAGAAGATCACGCCTGGCCACACTTCTGTCAGCCAAGAAGAGAAAACTGAGGCTGCACTGGGCACATACTCACCAAAACTAGACTGGTGAAGACTGGAAAAAAACGTAGTCTGGTTTGATGAATCTTGATGAATGGCACCACATTTCTTAGCACACTTTGTGCCTGTTAATAATCAATCATGACTTAAATGCCAAAGACTATTAGAGAATTGTTCCTGACCATGTGCATCCGTTCATGGTCACAATTTACCATCTTCTTAAGGCTAATTCCAGCACGATAATGCACCATGTCACACAGCAAGAGTCGTCTCAAACAGATTTCATGAACAATGAGTTCAGTGTTCTTCACTGGCCTTCAGAGTCACCAGATCTGAATCCAGTAGATCACCTTTGGGATATGGTAGAACAGGAGATTCAGAGCATGAAAGTGCACCCGAAAAGTCTGCAGGACCTGTGTGATGTAATCATGTCAACATGGAGCAAAATCTCAAAGGAACGTTTCCAACATCTTGTGGAATCCATGACATAAAAAGTCCAAGTGTTCACTTATGTGCAAAGATGCTGAAATAGCTGAATAATACTTTGGGTTTGTTTTGGGGGCTGAAAGGAACCAAGTCTTGAAAGCACCCTTAATATTTTAATTTTAATATTTTTAATATACTTTTCGTGTTTGTAGACAAATAGAGAAGGTTGTGCAGCTTTATTACAAAAGGATGCAATTAGCTTAGCAACCTGATGTTACTTCCTTACAATCTGACGAAAATATATGAAGATATTCTTTTAACTAGGGACTGGATTAACCTTAGCTAAAATGGGTAACAATTTATTTGGACAGTCCACCCACAGAGGATTTAGAGAGTAATTTATGTTACAGTAATCTATGCTATACAAATGTTCAGCAATGTATATACAAATATGTAACAAACAATTAGTAAAATGAAAAAAAAAAACAAATTAACCTTTGTTGAAGGTTCTAATCCTAACCCTAGCCCTAAGACTAACCCTAAACTAACCCTGAGTCTAACCCTAACCACAACCCTAACCCTAACCCCTTCCATCATATCTCTAATCCTATCCCTAACCAGAACTTTATTTCTAACTTGAATCTTATACCTAATTTTAACCCTACCAACCATTTAGACAGGGACATCCATGGTCATCCTCACCACATCATTTAACACATTTGAGTTTGTTTGGATGGTTTGTTTTTTCCTTTGCAGTGGAATTTCTCTTATATAGCATTTATTTAGGTCTTAGTAGGTCCAAAATTCATACTTTCTGGTATCTCTAACATCATTGTCGATGTTGGTGATGTTTCTATCACGTCGGCTCATGTCGAGTACAAACCTTGGCTGTCTCTTCGACTCATCACTTACCTTTGAAGCTCATATAAAGACTCTCACCAAAACTGCATTTTACCATCTGCGCAATATCTCTCGCCTCCGCCCCATCCCCAATGAAGATGATGCCAAAATGCTCAGTCACGCCTTCATCTTTTCCCGTCTTGATTACTGCAACTCTCTCTTTTGCGGTCTTCCTACTAAACTATTAAACCTCCTTCAGTACATCCAGAAACGCTCTGCACTCATCACACCTGTCTTTCCGCAGTTACACTGTCTACCCGTCATCTGTAGGATTAACTACAAAATCCTGATTCTCACCTTCAAGGCTCTCCATGGTCTCGCTCCTGTATATCTCACTGAACTCATCCAGGTTTACTGTCCCTCTTGCACCCTTAGATCCTCTCACTCTACTCTTCTGACTGTCCCACATACTAAACTCGATACCATGGGTGGCAGATCTTTCAGTGATGCTGTCCCTCAGCTTTGGAGCTCTCTACATCAGTCTCTCCGTAATTCTTCTACTCTGTCTTCTTTCAAAATCCAACTCAAAACTTTCCTTTTTTGCCTCTCATTATTCTATTTTTTGTCTTGTTTTTGATGTAAAGCGTCCTTAGGTTTGTGAAAAGCGCTATACAAATGCAACCTATTATTATTATTATTATTATTATTATTATTATTATTATTATTATTATTATTATTATAATAATTATTATTACTTATGAACAACAGCACTTGGTCTATGGAGGTGACCAGGGGTCCCGATGACTCTATTGTCTTGCTTACATCCATTTGTCTATCATTCATACTTACCTTGGATCATTTTTTTTCTCTTCTTCCTTTTCTACACATAATACAGCTAGCAGGACAATAAGGGTATGTAATAAAGTGTTTAGTGGATATGGGGTGATGGGGGCCATTTGGCAACTTGGTTGGAGACTTCTCTTGCTTTCTCTTTCCCTTTTCTTCTTGTTTTGCATCTTTTTTCTGGTCCCATTACTTATGGAGACTTTCAAGTTAACAGCCACTATAAAACAAAGATAAAATATCAAAAAATAAAAATGCATGTTTAGTAGAAATTAATAGACCAGTGCAATAAAAGGGGCTTAAACCCTAAACCTATCCCTAACTCTAAACCTAAACCTAACCCTGACTCTAACCCTAAACCTAACCTGACTTGATCATATGGACAGTAAATAGCTTAATAGTTTCAATATAAATGGACTCCTATCAAAATAAATAAACAATAACCCCCACCCCCCACAATAATAAATGAATTTTAATGAATCATATTTATTATCCATATTATTGCATAGGCTGGGTCTGATATGTCTTTGAGCACACCAAAGATAGTTCAAAATTATTTTATTAACAGTGTTGAATGATTTAACCCCCCACCATTTAAAATATATATATATAAATATAAAAATTTGCATGAGTATAATAGCTAATTTATTAACAGCACTTATTTATTTACAAGTGGGACTTTCTTTGTGACTTCTTTGTGCGCTCTGAAACTTACACCAAGGAATGCAATAAAGGGTCCAGTATAATTTACTATATCTGTGGTTTTTAAGAGTGTCTTAGGGCAAACTTCCCTCCTCTAACCCTAACCATAACGCCAACCCTAACTCTAACCCTAACCTATCCCTAAAACACCTCTTCACCATAACCTGTCCTTAAACAACTAAAATACATCATACCTCATCTCTACAATAACTTCTCAAGTAAACATTTCTGTAAATGCAATGTTTAAGTTTCTTCTTTACTGTACACTGTTACAGTGACGTTTCAGTTGGGTCCCACTGGTGAGCCGGTGCAAATAAGGAAATTATTTCCACAATTCTTTGAATACAATCAGGATTTAACCCTAATCTAACCCTAAACCTAACCCTAACTCTAAACCTAACCCTAATCTAACCCTAAACCTAACGCTAATCTAACCCTAAACCTAACCCTAACTCTAACTCTAAACCTAACCCTAATCTAACCTTAAACCTAATGCTAATCTAACCCTAAACCTCTAACTCTAACAAGCTGCTGAATTGCTGAATTTCAAGTACTAAGCTGTTGAAATATTACAAATACACAGTAAACCCTTTGATCAAGAAGATTCTTACGGCACTGCATCCTGTCAATGGCTAAACGATGCTAAGCGGTCTAAGTGTAATCTATCCTGCATCATCATAAACAAAGTTAGCTAGCTATAAGTGTCCATTACAGCCAACTCCTCAGTAAGAACATGACCTAGATATTGAGCATTTGCTAGTTAGTTACTTGGTGTTTTTTAAAGAAATATAAATTAGGAATGTTTGCTAACTATCAGGTTAAGCCTAATACATTCTTAACTAGTTCACTGATATGATAGTTTGCTACTCAGCACTGTGTGTATCTGAGGTTCTTGAACCAAACATTCTTCCTAATAGCCTCGAACAACAACCGTCTTCACTTTGCTGTCTGATTAGTATTTCTGGAAAATAAATTATAATAATGTAGTCAAGTTAGACAAAACAGTTATGTGGCCAGGATAGTGTTATTACAGAGAAGACATTAAGAGCTTATTAAAGACACACAGAGTGACTAACCCTGTCTGAACAGGATCATGTGTTTGAAACACATTAAGTGGTTCATAGTTTCTTATTGTTTAATTAAAACAAAAAAATATTTTAGCACTTTTGACTTATTTGTTTGTTCACTCTTTCTCCCTCTGTCCTTTCTGCCTACTGCATTCTCATCGTGCTCTCATTTTCAGTCTAAACAAATGGATGAAATTCCCCGAGGGTGACCGGTCATGTGTTGGACACTGTTCTTCTTCGCCGTCCTCTGTCCTCTCTGTATTAATAACACCTCAGGAGAGACTCTGGACGTCAGGTTTATCTCAGGAGGAGACAGATGAAGCTAAATGGAGCCTGAACCTGAGAACAGACTTACCTTTCCATGGCGAGGGGACTCTCGGAGCGCATTAAGCGAAACTTCAGTAATGTGAAAAACAAATCGGGGGGGCAGGTGGTGTAGGAGGAGGAGGCGGGCGGGGGCGTCCCTGAAGGATCAGCTCAGCAGCAGTGCATCATACCAGGCCATAAATCTCACAAACATTCCCCTTTCTGAGAATGAGAACGAACCACTTTCCTCTTTTCCTTCAAACACAGAGGACATAAGAGTTAGTTAATTAGAAGTGAAGTTTATGGAAGCCGCCGCCTCAGTGGGACGTTTTGTTGTGTACTTAGAGGCTAAGATATTTTTTTTTTTATTCCCAATCTGGCTGATGCAACCAGGGAAGTGCATCCATGGAATATTCCATTTAAATTTCCCACCAACACTACTCAGATAAAGAGACATGAAGTTTAAACTCTTGCTCTGGGAGCACTGGGATTAGTGGTAATAAAGATGCATTAGGAATTGTAATAAGACTCCTTGGCGACGTGTCGCAGGAACAGTCTCTCACCCTGGCCTCCTCATTGTCTCTTGTCAGTCAAATCTGTGCATATGATAAGTGTGCAGTGTGGTGTGTTGGGTGCTGAAGTGGCGCAGGATCCATCCTCTCGCCGGAATGATCCCCATCTGTTATGTCTAACACCTAGAAATTACTGCCAGGTTCATCCTGTACGCCGCTTATTCCGATATTAGTAAAAATAGATTGGTTTGTACGGAGACGACAACATTTTGTTGACACGAGGCTAATGGCATGTCAGCATCTCACTCCTCAGAGAATGAATTTTAGCCTGAGCTTTTGTTTTTATGCTCCTATAAAATATAAATCTGAGGAAGCGTGCATGAGCAAGGTATGAACAAATCACACGGAGAGAAGATTCAGACTCGTGTATGAGGGAACGTTGGTAAAACTGATATGAGCTGATCTTTACATTAGGATTAGAGACAGCAGAACATCAAGATCTCCACTTCTTCTTCTACTTCTTTTACTTCTTTTGCTGGTGCTGCTTTTACTTCACTTTCATCTTCTTCTTCCTGATGTTAGACTTAAGTAAAAGTTAATATATTTTTTAAAGCTTTGTCCACTTCAGACATTAGGTAGTTCCCACATTTTTTTTTCTTTCTTCTCCATTCTGAACTTCTTCCTTCTTTGTCTGTTCAACTGAATCACTATTATTACTACTACTGTTGATTCTTCTCCTCTGTCAGAAACTACTTTTTGCCATTGTTCCATTTCTGAAGCTCTGTTGAAGTGAGACAATAAA
>JAOVVH010000043.1:1467807-1480611 GCA_028566435.1 Scorpiodoras heckelii
ATGGGAAGTGGAACTGAGAACATGGACAATGAGTGTAGAGAAAAGGAGGTGGTCATAATGTTATGCCTGATCGGTGTGTATTATAAATATCATGTTAATATTATAGCATTAATAATAAATGAGTGCCAAAATTAACAAGTAATGAGTAGGATTTTTTTTATTGAAATGTATTTTTTTAGTAAAATGTACATTTGTATTTCTTCCTTAATTTTAAATGATTCTAATGTATATTCAAGTAGAAATCTACTAAATAATCCTTAAGGCTATTTACTGTCCACATCCACATTTGACTTTCCACAAAGCTGAAACTTTATTCCTATTAAATCCTAAATAATTCCCTTTCACTCTGCAGCACACTCTAAATTTCTGAATCTTCAGCAGGATCTGGTGCTGACAGAACCTCCTCCATCTTGTGTTTATGACTTTTTGGGGAGCGTAAAACTGAAAGGCGGAGGTCTGGCTCGCTCCCGGTGGCAGACGGGCATCGTGTGATGGATGCCTGCGGAAATAAATACTAAATGACGGGTAATTAGAGACACCTGAGGAAGATTAGCCATCATGGGCACACCTGGGGAAACTCGCAGCCATCCATCCATCCGATAGCATCGAGGCACGTCGCTGATGGAGGAAGCAGGAGACGGAGGGAAAGGAAGGAGAGAGAGGTAAATCAGATACGACAGGCCGCTCTGACCTTGTTCTACGCTTTTAGGAGGAGGAGGGTTTCCAAAATCTCGCACCTGAGACGGGAGGAAAAGCAGATGAGTTTTTCTGACCTTATTTCATGCCGTGGGTGTGAAGGTGACCAGCTTCTGATTACCATCATAAATATATCGTTATTTAAATACCAAAAACTACAATTATTTTAATCGCAGAACATCATGCCAAGCATATGCCCACACTCTGTGTGTGTGTATGTGTGTGTGTGTGTGTGTGTCTTTTTCCAACTCGTTGCAGTTAAATTTCTCATTTTGGTGTCTGTACATTTTATCGCAGTGTGATCCGAGCTCTGCCTTTGAAGCCGCTTGCACTCAGTTGCTAAGGCTGTTGTTGGAAAACAACGAGGGCTGTTTCTCACCACCAAGAATGTGAAGAAAAGACTCGACTACCTGCGGGGAGATTTCTAGTTACCTTGTAGAGAAAACTCAAAAGCACAGAGGAAGTGAGAACAATGCTGAAAGAGACTGTGATGTGCTTGACCAGGACAAAACATCACAGTTTAGTGTCTTGCATTGTTTCACATTCACTTGTAAAACTCTGGAAATGTTATTTATGTTCAGTTGCTTGATATGAGAACCAGACACTGGCATTAATTATAACAGTATCAAGTTACAGGTAAGATGTTTCAGGTTTGGGCCTCTTAGCTCCAGTGAAGGGAAACTGTAATGCTACATCCAGGTTTTAATCTGGGTTTTAAAGGTCAGGAGAGAGGAGCAGGAGTGAATAGGACTAGCTGGTCACGCTATGTATCTCAGAGGAAAGTGCTATACCCCCTCTTCTGTGTGCATGAACTCACTGACGCCTATAAAATTTCCTGGTGTCACTATGATTGACAAGGGGGTGGGAGTAGTGCTTAGATAGTCTAAAAAAAGTCAAAGCATATAGCCATATCAGACACTGTTGGTTCTAAACGGAAATTTGTTGGCAAGGCAATAAAGGACCTTCATATTTAGGTAGGATCAAAAATAAACCCAGCCCAGCGATTTGTGCTACATTATAGATCGTACTCCTTTTATAACCTGTAATAATCTTAGCCATGGCTCATCAGTTGAATTTTGTTTGTTAAATCAACAATCTCTCTCTTTGTTCTGTCTGTTTACCGCAGAAGAATTTTAGTCTTGTGAAGACAATGAACTGTCAGGTATTCCACCCAACTCCTGATTGAACTTCAGCCTTTTAATTGTTCTGTCTTTCACAATTATACTCAAATTATAATCTGTAATCAAATGCTGCTTCAGTGGTTTTTCTTTTTTCATTCCAGCTGATCGGAGACATTGCTGTGTGAGTACAAAATAAACATAAATTATCCTGTCTTGATTCAACTTTGTCACATCGGTCACCTTTGGTAGCTTACTTTCAAGACATCCATTAATGAAATTAAATATTATAAAATATAAAATAAAATATTTTACACCGGCTCTTTGGCTACAAGGAGCTTTTGTGCATCTGTGTATCTGATCATTTTCACTATGATGATGCAAATTCATGCTAAGACACTTGTAGAATTTCTTCTGCTAAGATAACAGGAATGTCACAAATGACCATAATTCCTGGAATAGCAAGTCTACCATAAATACACTAATAAATGGGCACATTACAATTAGGCAATGATTAGATCTTTTCCAGACTGCCCCAATACAAAAATGTCCCTTTTCTCTGAAAGATTGGGGTAAGGAATAAAATCCTATGTGTGTTATTATAGTAAACAAACACCAACAATTACAGTTTCCATTTATAGTTACATATAGAGGTGACACCTTTTCTACAAACAGTTCTCGGGGGTTTTAATGAAAAGTCTGTGACATGCTTTGGTCAAAATGGCACAAGGCTCATCTACCACAGTTTCCTTCTTCACCCTGTTTAAATCCTCGCTTTTCAAAACGCTCAGTTTGAGTGCCTGTTCCTTTAGTAAATAACATGCCACTGTTAACCCCACACCCTTCTGCCATGGGCATGCATACAGCCATTCATAGAGGAAGTTCCGACATAGATCCCATCTCTCGTCTCTTGCCACATGATCACGTGCTTCATGTAGACCTTCAATAGCTCAAAACAACCTCCGCATTGTGACATTTGCTATGGGACAGACAGTGGTGAATTTGGGATTAAACAATAAAACTAAAATTATTAAACCATTTGGGTATATTAAAGGCAAATTTAGAATTTGTGAACTGATATATAAGAACAGAACATGTAATACGATCAATAAAATAGTGTAAAGATGCACCTAAAAAGAAAACCTTAACACCTAATCACCAAACACCAGTCCACAAAGATGGAAACTTTTTGTTTTGTTTTGTTTTCACATATGGTTATTTGTTAGGCAAAAAAAGGAAACAAAAAGAAAAGCTATTCCTCATCCTGGTCCAAGCACAAAGCAGATCTTTTGGCAAATGTCCTAACAAACTCATTCATATCTATGCCTTTGTTTATTGATTTTTTTCATGAGCCAAAACCACCAAATTCCTTTTCCTGTCATGTGTACTGAACTACATAATAATGTTGGAAGAAAAAATGCAGTGAGTCAGAGAGGTCAGAGAAGTCTTTTGCTCATGGCTGTCCCTGAACTGCATGCACCACCACAGAATGGTTCTAGCAGTGCACATATGGAATGTGCCTACCAAGCTTCTGCTGAAACAAGGCCTTCACCCCACCCACTGCTGCCCCATCATAACACCGGCTGATTATAATATCAGGACTGTGACCCTCAGTGGACAGGTCTTTTATTATTTCTGTGGTTATATATTCCTCATCCAACTCAGTCAAGTCCAGAAAATCAGTGAAATGCTCCTCAGGAACAGAGTTGCAGACAAACCATATCAGTCTGAGCTAATATTCCTCCTCACTGTTGCTAAGGTTTCTGTGTTGTTTTATCTGTCCAGTGAAATAAACACGACTGGCAGATTTAAATGTTGGAGAATAAAGTTGAACAGTTGGGTGGCTAGAGCAGAAATTTGGCCATCACTACCCACTTCTAGATCCGGTCATAGTTTATGATCTACATGAAGTACAAAAAGGTTATTTCAGATTTTAATACTAAGGCTATAATTGTTGCTGGATGCTCAGGAGAGGAGTGTGTATCAACATTAGGTTTACACGACCTGAATTACTCATGTGTCCTAAGGAATTGTAAAAACTCGTGTTTTTGTTTTTTATTAATTCCCTCGACTTTCCTGGTTGCTAACAAAATTTTCCCTAATGCATGTAAAATACTGCATAATTATTTTTGTGAATCTGTATAAAGTCAGCACCAGGAAACCCTCTGGATACATCAACACCCATCCTTCATTTCACTCCCACCTTATTTGAGAGTGTTAATAAGATGAAGTTCATCTTAGAGACATTTAACTAACAAACTAATAGCACTAATGATATTATGGATTCTATACCAAGTGACACCAATATCTTTCTAGACCATTACATTAATATATTATCGTGGCTGTTAGCGTTAGCTAGTGCTAAACAGCCAAAGGAACACACAGCACAATAGTTCTAAAGTCCTTACATTTCCCTCGTCTGCAGTTTTGCCACGGACAGTTGGTATTGATTCCTCTTTTAGGTAAAAAAGTCTCATTGCCAGTCCTGCATCATACTGACCCAGGTGGGAAAAGCAGTCTGGAACAAAGTAATTAGCACACATTGTACAGGTTTTTGGCGAGTGTAGCTGGGACATTGCCATCAAAAATAAACTTTATCCACTCAGCTCTTCTGAACTCTGAGACTGGTCTATGCAGCCAACAACAGAGCAGATCCTGAGCTTAGCTCTTAGCTTCACCATAATGCAAGCAGGTCTGGTGCATGGTATTCCTCAATCGGTGGGCAGACATACTCTGTTGGGGGGTTGGTAACTTATAATCCTAATGAACTTGCTAGTAATGTGACAAGGTGAGTCAAATCTGAATGGCTTGTTGTATGCTGTTTGTTGAAATAGACAGCCCACAACAAACTAACTGGGTTATTTTACTTGGATTGGTAGGCACTCCAGATACCCAAATGTATATGCACAAGCACTGAAAAAGTGAGCTTTTCATAATGTATCCCCTTTACTGATCACAAAACAAGTTGAATCCTGTTCTCACTTACATTATAGCAGCAATAAACAGTGATTTCCTCACCAGCTTCTCTCTTATCTCTCACATGACAAAAAAAATGTAAAACACAGCTTGTCATGTTACCAAGAAACCACAAAGTGTAAACTCTCTCCTGAAGATGTCAGAAAACCTAAACACCTGACTGTTATAAAGCACAGCCACTGGAGGCTACTTCCATAAATGTTACATAGCCACGTCCTTGCACAAAACCGCAATTTTGTTTTAATCTGTTTACATGGAGCATCTGCTGTACATGTCCCTGTTAATGATCTGTTACTGTAGAAACCATAACATATTAAAACCTTTCTGTTACAGATAATTAAACACTTTCTGACCAATCAGAATTCAGCATGTGTCAGTAAGCGTCGTACTGCAAATAAATGTGCGCTCATTCCAGTGTGTATGTGTGTGTACACAGTTATCAGTGTGCACGATTCCTCTTTTCACTCATTTATCTGAAAGCGTCCAGCTGGGCTGTGGTGTGTTTCCACAGAACCATTTCAGAGAGTTTATTGTGTGTGTGTTGTGGCACAGCAGCACCCTGGGGAACTGGGCCTTCAATTTCAGCCCTTCTCTAGGATCCAGCTGAAATGCAAACCTGCCCATTGTGCGGCGATGAAAAGGCAATATAATCTATTGCTGTGTGTGTGCCAAGCTCCAATGAGTCTCATTCACACACCGTCACACAGCTTGGTGCCGGATCGTGTGTTGATTCCTTCTGAATGTTAAATTTTGGGTAATAATGCAGCTGCCGTCGGTGTATTAACCAAAATCTTTGGCCTGACTGCAGGAACACAAGGCTTTGTTATATATTCTTTTAAGTGTTGCGTCACTTTTACGTCTTGGTTGGGAAGGAGGGAGGGAGGGACGGAAGGAGGCAAGGAGGGGGTGTAATTTGTCTCTCTGAATACGCTGTCCAGTGCAATAAAGAGAAAAAATATAACAGATGGAGCTAAAAAAAAAAAAAAAAAAGAGAGAATGTGTTGGCTTTAAACTCAAAATTGACATTCAGAGCCAGCAAATGAACAACAGTTGGCCATTCTTCCATAAAATTGCAAATGTATATTCATACCATGTTTTAAAAAATTCAGTCTGTTTTTTTTTTTCCATCTCATTCGCTTGTTTCTCCCCTCTGCCGCCTGCCTGGCCTGTGATGAATCTCAATTACGGCAAGGTCACCTTTCATTCGCTTGATCTCTCTGTTGCTTTATTGGAACTGGCAGTACTTCCACACTATTATGGTGCACTTATTGACAGGCCGATCCCTCTCCAAACAAGACTGACAAAAAATGTGCGAGAGTTACTGGCTCCTCTCTAATTTTTGGTGACAGAACTGGCACAGGATCATCACAGCCAAGCTAATGGCCGTATAGTAATCTTCCCTCTTCTCTCTGGCCTATTTATATGCTGCTGTGTAACAAACCAGACTCAGGAGACGTTTGAGGTTATTAAAAAACATGAATGAACCCAAAAAAAATGAGCATACACCGTGAGACAGGGATAATCGAAATGGTTCAGTGCTATGACAAGAGTTAGCAAGAGATGTTAGCATAACATGGAGAATGCAGGTGGAATCATATAATTTAGAGCTTTCAAACCTATAGGTATTGACTTGTGCGGTTATAAAGAGCTTGAACAGGAAGTGCTAATCAGGAACTGGAAGAGAACGTCATCAACATAATTTGTGATGAACTCTAGTGAGAGTGACCTCTAGTGACATGGAGAAACATTGGGCCACTGTCACGTGCTGAAGTCTGAAAGAAGATACGGCACACAAAACAAGGTATTTACATAACGGTCTTACATTTGTATTTAGTGCTGGCTCTGTGTTATTTGTGCTTGGCTGATTTTAGTTATTTCTATGCAAACTTGGTAAAGATTTGTTTACTTTTCTGACGAATGAATGGGCGTGTTTTATGAGGATATTTCTAGCCCTGCACACCCCTTTTTGCTTTTTTGTGGTGTTTAAATCACATGTAGAATGAAAGCAATCCAAACCAAATAGCAAATAAATCAGAAGGAACAATTTCACTCTGATTCTGACTGCTAAAACACCCAGTAAGTTAGTTCCTTTTGTTGAAATCTTTCTCCAAAAGCGATTAAATGGCTCTGGAAATTGGTTCAAGCAAACAGTTTTACTGTAATCTAGAATCTATACTCAGCAGCTATGATGTTGTTATGTAGGTATGATGGTTAGCTGCACAACATCTTGGCAATTGTAGAAAATGGTCCCAGAGGCACGCTGATCAATGCGGAGAGAATTCGATGTTAATGTTTGGATGTTTGGTGAAATCCTTAGTTTAGGCTTCAGCAGCTTTTCTGCTCAACCTTTATTTATCTCTTCTTTTCCATATAATGGACTGATCAAGTCTTCAAGTACAGAGTCTCTCAAGTTTTGGAGCCTTGTTTACTCCTCTGTTTATCCTGCATCGACCTTTATCTGGTAGACTGGCCTGTCTATTGAGCATTGATTGTTTATATTGAGGCTGGATGAGGATGTTCTACAATTTCCTGTTTGTACACGATTTTGACCTTTGGGTTATGTCCTGGACCATGGCTTTAGCAGAGCTAAATATGGATTAGTAGACTTTAAGTTATATTACAGAACATTAAAGTAAAAGATGCGTTGACTGGAAAAACAAACCCAGAAAGGCAGATGCTAAAGAAATCAGGCTGAATGTACTTTATTAGCCAGAAATATTTCATAGCATTGGTTTCTATTGTTTTATTGTAATATTATTCCTTTCATATGTGAAAGAGCAGATTCAGAACCACAGATTGCACATCACTATCCAATCCTCTTCAACTAGATCAGCAGATGTCCCCTCAATAAAGGATGATCCAGACTTCAGTTTTTGAATGCCAATGATGCCAGTAATGACATAAATATGAACATAATACTTTTTAAAATTGTAAAATGACTAATAAAATGACTAGTCATGCGACAGCCAGTCAGGGGGGATTGTGATAGGGCTATAAGGGTTAAACACATCCCTATGAAACAAACAGCGCAGTTTACTCTGTCGATCATCTCATGGACACATTGCTGAGGTTTGGTTACCATCAAAAGTGGAACTAGTGCTGAGAAACCAGTGAGTGTGTGTAAAAATCTATGGCACTTTTTGACCAAGCTGAGCCCATTCGTCGAACCTCTCCAGGCCATATCGATCCACAGTAGGATTGTTTGACCCTGTTTACAGTCTGAGGTAAAGGAGGCATGTCTCCAGGACCTGCAGAGAGCTGAAAATGTCAGCCAACACCAGATACGGCTCCGAGAATGAAGGGCACATTATTGAGTTAATCCTGGAGAGAGGGAAATTCTAGCCCACAAAGAGCACCTGGGTCTCACGGAGTCATTACTGCAGAGGAATGGTGTTTTCTTCCCAGCAAATGGATCTATTATGCACTGGAAACATCACCTTTGGCGGCTTGGCCACCAAAACACACACTTCTGTCTGAGATGAGGTTTCCCAGAAGTGAGGAATTATAGAATTGTGTAAAAATAAGTGGAAAATGATCTCATGGATCTGAGCGTGCACACTCTCTGTACCGCACTGAGCTCCTGTTTGTGGCTGCAGGATAGCCATAAGTTATGGCATGACATCTTCAGATTTGATAAAAGGAGACTGGAGAATACTCTTAAACTCATCCATCTGGGCTTCAAATCGAACTACGATTGTGGGTGGTGATTTTCATGCTCCTCTGACAAAAATCCTTCAGTGAAACAAAGTAAAAGATATGTCAAGAAGTTCAGCTTCAGCTAACACCCTCCTCTCAGCCATCTTTGTCAAGCAGATACACACGGATCTGAAGCTCTGGTAGCATGAAAAGAAAGAAAATGTGCGCCGAACCTTGTGAAATGATCTCCTCTCTTTCATGCTGGCGCAGCTGGATTGAGTCGGAGAAGGTGAAAGCCATCAGCCTGATCATGGATTCAGGTTTTAGGGGCTTTGTAGTTGTCTGAAATGGATCTTCTTATACACCGTACAGAGAAAGGCAAAAAAAATGGGTTTGTCAAAAGAAAAAAAAAATACATTAACCAATTCTAGATCTCTTTCATAAAGGCCTTGAGAACATCAGCTAAATAACTATTACAAAGCTCAGAATACTGAAATCACTCGCTATTTCTGAATATGATGGACAGGGCGAGTATAAAAGAGGAAAATAATACCACTATAATGGACGGTAATTTCCCAGAATGGTTAAAACTAGCACCTTGATGTGTGTTCATCACAGTGTCTCTCCAGAGAAGCTCCTAAAGGTTCTGTGTAGCAGTGTAGAACTGTGTTTCCATACCAGTAGAAGCTCTTCAGGAAATGTCGAACCACAAATTATTTACTATTTTTAATATACCATCATTATTATACTTTAGAAGGACCCTAAAGGTTTCATTGGTTTGTCTATCATGGGAAAGCCTTGAATGTTTTGTCAAGGTTACAACAGTGGGTTGAATTAGGACATTGTTAGGAAGAAAGGTACATCTACTTATTCAACAAACTAATTTTAATACATTATTGTCCTATCTAACATCATTTCACTCTTGGAGTATCCAAAATGGTCCTGCTTTTTGTCCCTCTTGGAGAATCTTTTACACTTTTATATTCATCCATAAAATAATCTCTCTCTAGAAGACCTTTAGGTTGCTGAGAACCCAAAGAAATCTTGAGGAACCCTTTCCCAAAGACAAATCATTGTCATAAACTTTGAAGGTTCCTAAAAGGTTCTTCAGTTTGTCCCACACTGGGGATGCTTTAAGCAGGTATGTGTAACCATATAACAGCGATTCCCTGCAAAGAACCTCTAGTTATGCAAAGAACACTAGAGGACCCTTTTTTTTCTAAAATGCATTATTATTGTCAGCTATGTATCAACAGTACACTTATGATGAACAAACATCCCATCAAACGTTTGTCCCTCTTTGGAAGTTGTAAGTAGCGCACATCTGGAAAGCAAAGAATCATCCAAAGAATGATTGGGGGATCCATTTTCCATGTGTAATTGTTATAACCACCATCCTTGCACTCTTGAGGGATCCTAACAGGGTCTTATCTTTTGTCCTCTTAGGGAGTTCTTTAGGTTTCCATGTGGAATCATCAACAGAGGGTATCCCCAATTGTGCTTAGGGTAAAAACCCTTTGGGAACACTTTGGCATTGGTGCTGGATCTCATGGAGTTATGAAATTACAGCATCATGAACCATAACGTATATTGCTAAGTTAGCTAAGCCACTAACTAGCAATAATATCCCAGGTAACATTATCTAGCTAGGTGTTAAACTACAATCCATACTTCTACAAGAGTGTTCTCCATTCCTGGGACTATTTTATTCTTAGAAGTTTTTGAACATTCTTTCCAAGAACGTTCTTCTCATGGGTCTTAGGAAGAGCATCCTGGCACCAGCATCTCTCTCTTTCTCTTTTTTTCTCTCTCTCTCTCCCTCCCTCTCTCTCTCTCTCTCTCTCTCTCTCTCTCTCTCTGTGTCTGTTCATTAACAGAGAAGATGATATACAGGTGCTTACAGACGCCTTATCAATTTTATTTATGCATCCTTCTCATGCTTTCTTGTTTGTATTTTTTTCTCTTTGGATAAAAAAATGGCTCATTAAAGAGTGTTAAAAGTCAAAAAGCATCTCTCTCTCTCTCTCTCTCTCTCTCTCTCTCTCTTTCACAGTCCATAACCTTACTGGAGTTACTGAAGAGTTACTGAAGAAGCTAGTCTTTTCTCATCTTTTGTTCCTCCCAGTTGTGTGACTCTTCCACATCCTCAGCTCAGTTCTGATCAGATATATTTCTTCCTGGATTTTTTTTTATCCCCTGGTGGAGACACACTTGGCTCAGATGTGTTTCCTCATGTGACCCAAGAAGTGCATCAATGTTTAATGGCTCACTGGCTGCTCCTCAGGTACCGTGTATGTTTAATGCCGCTCAGGCTGGGCTCGGCTTTTGCAGCCATTGTTTAATGTTTTATTCAGGGGTTCGGCAGGTTAACGTTTCCCCAGACCGCCACCCGTGTAATTCCCCTGGCTGAAATATCAGGGTGACGAAGCGTTGACTCGTCATGGAGGATCAGAGACAGGAAAGCATGCTGATCGGGCGGCAATGCCTGCTCCATATCCGTGTCTGTGTCAGGGAGAGATAGTAGCAGAGGTGGTAGGAAGGGAGGAGCAGACATCTTAATTTTGTTTGGGATAGTGCCGAAAACCCAGATGTGTCCCAGTCCACTGTGAGGCATGGATATATTTATCTTACTCGAGCCAAGTGACAGTTCGTTTAGCCTCCATTTCATTTCATCCATGGTGACAACAACAACAAAACAAAATAAATGAAAAGGGAGAATTTTCTCACCACTGGCGCTGAAAGAGGAAACGAGAGACATATAGGGAGACAGATGTAATATAAATGCTTTATGTATGACCAGTGATTGAAGGCCGACATCTAGCGAGGTCCCATCATCATGCCCTTGGACAAGTGAATAAATCAGCCCACAATTAGGGGCCCTGATTTCATTTAGGCAACCTCAAAAGGCTCCCGAGGCAGATCCTGGCAGATGTCAGTTCTAGCCAACTGATTTTGTCGCCGTCCCGAGGCCCCCCAAGTGCTCTGTCCTCTTCTATGCCTGATTAAAATGGAATTTAGCAATGAGCCAAGTGGCTGTCCACATGAGGAGACACTGTGAATATGGGCTACTGCATGAGGGCCTCTCTCTCTCTCTCTCTCTTTCTCTCTCTCTCTCTCTTTCTCTCTGGCTCTCTCTGTCACACTCTCGCTCTTTCTCTCTATTTCTCTCTCTCTCTCTCTCTCTCTCTCTCTCTCTCTCTCTTTCTCTCTGGCTCTCTCTCTCTCTCTGTCACTCTCTCTCTCTCTCTCTCTCTCTCTCTCTCTTTCTCTCTCTCTCTTTCTCTCTCTCTCTCTCTCTGGCTCTCTCTCGCTCTTTCTCTCTATTTCTCTCTCTCACTCAAAATTGTACTTCCTACACTGAAAGAAACTACAATAACATTTTAAACAATATTGCAGCTTCATGGTGCATAAAATCATATAAAAACCTCAGTTTTGCCTCAGTTTTCCAGCTGGCATCAATTAGTATTTAGTGCATACAGTATATGCAGAATCCATCACATAGATCTACTTGATGCAATATAATTGTGGGTTTTTTTTATTATATATGGATGAACCCACAGGATTTTACATGCCAGAACATTGGTTAAACAACTTAGCTTCTGTTCTCGCTTATGTTATAGGAGCATTAAACAGTCAATCCCTCACCAAACTCTCTTTATTCTCTCTCTTGCAGTCAAGATAAAAAAAATTCAGCTTATTATTTTACAGTAAAGTTGCCAGAAGTAAACTCCTAAACTTCAAAGTCATGATTAATTGAAAAGGAAGGGGTCTCTAGTGTCAGCGCTTTGCTAACTTCTAGTTTTCTGGTATTTTCAGGACAGAGTTCACATTTTCAGAGTTCACATTCCAGGGTTTGTTTCCTGAGAAGAAAGAGGCTGATGGAACAACTGTTTGTAGCTCCTATAACCTAAGTGAAAACAGGAACTAACTTGTTCTGTAGACTGGTTCGTAATTGCGTATGTGCTTATAATTTAATATTGCTTTGTTTTATTATTACACTTTCATGTCGAGACGACTGAAAATAACGCACGCTGTACTGCTGAATGCTGAATCTGGCACTATTTGCCGCACTGAGAATTGAAATTTTGGATAAGGTACATGTGTAACATTAATCAGAAGTTTCATCTCATTATCAGGGAACACTTATGAATCCTTGTGTTTGTCATTTTTCCTTTTGGAATTGTCGCCCGTGGGGTAAATGGGGCTACTGAAAATGAACTTTTGACCACGTTGGCATTTTTTTCTGTGGCTCTGCAGCTCTTAATGTTATTCTTGAGTCATGTAAAGTCAGAGACAGTAGTTCATCTGTTGTTGCACAGTTTGTGTTAATCATCCTCTAATCCTTCATCAGTGCTCACAGGATGCTGCCTACAGGATG
>JAOVVH010000043.1:1818236-1829797 GCA_028566435.1 Scorpiodoras heckelii
AAATCTAATTCGTTCTAATCCCAAATCTGACCTTGACCCTAATACCAAATCTGACTGATTCTAATCCCAAATCTGACCCTGATCCTAATCCCAAATCTGACTGATTCTAATCTCAAACATGACAGATCTTAATCCTACATCTAACTGATCCTAATATCAAATCTGACTCTGATCCTAATCCCAAATCTGATCATGATCCTAATCCTAACCCTATCTTGCTCTATCTTGATCCAGGTCTCCATCCTTTTCCTGATTCTAATCCTGAACGAATTATTCCATATCATTCTCACCCTGTTTTCAGTCCTAATCTGGACTGTGATCCATATTCTGATCCTGATCCCAGCAGTAATGCTCATCCTGATCACAGTGAGATCATGTAACTTTGATCTGTACATCCTTGTCTCCATATTGTAGAATAATTCAGTTCTGATACTAAGTCTATCCTTCATCCTTCTAATCGTAATTCACTTTAGTGAAAAACACAGGACACAGTTTATTTGTTTAGTTCTTCAGCTGACTGAAGACTACGCAGTGGCCTACACACACTTTATTGCCGTAAGGACTGCAGACTGAACTCCAGTCTAAATGTAAATGTCTAAAGGTTTGGTCTTGGATCATATTATTATTTTTCTTTTATAATAGGAAAACCAACAGAGAGCAAAGTTCCATTTACAGCAGCATACTGTTTACAACACAACAGTGTGTGTGTGTGTGTGTGTGTGTGTGTGTGTGTGTGTGTGTGATGAAACTTTTGAAACTTACTTTCTTCTGGTGATATTCTTTTATTCACAAAACCAAGACATTTTTCATTTTGCAAGATTTTTTCTTGTATCTGGTGACACCTTCATGCTGGAGTATGCATTAGTATACAACACACACACACACACACACACACAGCTTTGATCTGATGGTCGGTAATGGTCCTGTAGAGTGCATTAACAATGCGAGGGTGTGAATATGACACAGTGAGTGGTGGGGAGCCTGGTGCATTGTAGGAAACTGAATCATGTTCTCCTTGTTTGTAGGGAATTTTGGACATGATCGTGCTGAGCCGGACGGAGGGGAAGAAGGAGCTCACCATCCACGCCCTCAAGAACAACTTCGAGGCTGACGCTTATTTCATCAAAGTGATTGGTGAGTGAACGATTTGAAAACACGACAGTGACTGTCCACCCCCGATATCTTCTCTTTTTTTTCCTTTAGATAACAACACCTGTAGCATGTTATCTGATGTTACATGCTGTGGGTTTCCCCAGTTACAGCCTCTATAATGAGGATCCATCTGGACTATCCTGCTGAAGTTCAGAACTGTTTTTAGACTTCAGTTTGGACAGAAAGTCAAGTGTACACGATTTAACACAGAGAACACTGACGTCCTAAATCACTAATAATCCAAATAACCTGAACAAATTTCTGGGTCTAATTGTGGGGATAAATACCACACACAGAGAGTGGGTGAGCACTTCGGTGTCCATCGAAAGAAAGAAAGGCTAATAAACAAAACCAGGCTGTCCGAGACGTCTCGTTAGTGCTAATAAAGGAAAGCGTTTTCTTGTGTAATGAATTTTCTTTGATGATTCCATCCAGCGTCCGTCTCCACGTCCACTTCCACCAACTCAGACAGTTCATGTTCTCCTGTCATGTTGCTGTGATAAATGGATGGAGGGATAGAAAAGAGATCATGACCCCTCGGTGTAAGTGTTTTTTTAACCTGTCATAACGGAGCTGTAAGTGCTCTGTCTCTCTGTTGGTCGGCGTGGAAACGGTGGCACCGGTAAACCTGACATTTGGAGAGCTGACATTTGCAAAGAGAGACGTGTCTCGTGAAAAGCCGCCTTAACACCATTTAATCCTGCCGACAATGCTTTTATTACAGCAGAACACACACACGTATGTACGTACACACACACACACACACACACACACACACACTTGTCAGTGGCTCTTTGGACTAGACCCAGATACAGAGAAGAATGTGTGTGTGTGTGTGTGTGTGTGTGTGTGTGTGTGTGTGTGTGTGTGTGTGTGCATGCATTTGTGTGTGTGTGTTCTCGGTGCTTTCTTGCTGCAAAGGATGTAATACTGACACATACACCATTTCTCTCCCTCTCTCTCTCTCTCGCTCTCTCTCACTCTATATGTCTCTCACCCTCCTACCCTCATCCTATCCCTCTCTACCTCCCTCCGTCTCTCGTTTCCTCCTTCCTTCCATCTCTCGTTCTGGGATAATGAGCAGTGTGAGAATGTTACCAGTCGATGCTGTGATCGCGCACGGAGGACGGAAAGCAGTGAGGCACTCTGGGTAATTTGCTGTGAATTGCAAACTGCTCCCAGGCTGCCAGTGTGCTCAAACACCCCTCCTCTCTCTTTCCCTCACACACACACACACACACACACACACACACAAAAACCTCACACCATCATCACCACCCCCATGCTGTGTCTCACTGCCTGTCAAACAATATGTGTGTATGAGTTAGAAAAAAAGAATGAACAAGACACTTGCCCATGTTGGAGTGTATGAATAGTGGAAAGGTTGGGAGTTGGTGTCCACACTGTGAACGCTACCATTCTGCTCAACTCATTAATCTAACTTTCTCTTTCTCTCTCTATCTCTCATGCACACACACACACACACACACACACACACACACACACACACACACACACACACTCAAAATCACACAGTATGACCCAGGCTTTCCATTCCCCCTAACTCTCCCTGAGCTGCAGTCGAGAGCCTAATGGCTTCCTCTTTCGGGAGCCGATGCGAGAGCCGCAGCTGTGTGGACCAGAGGAAGCGACTCTGAAGTGTAAAACTTCTGGTGTGGATAAAGAGACGTGACTGCAACATCTAACCGAACCCACTGGAATTGCAGTTATTGTGACATGGTGCAGGAATATAAATCAGCAGTGTCAAATTCAATTACAGCCCAGGCCACATGGGCGTTTCTGAGCGCTCTCAAAGGGCCATAAAGCGCAGTGAATTTAAGTGCATCCAGTCTGTGGATGAACACGAGTTACATCAATAACCTCTCCTCTTAAAGCAGAATATACAACATTTCTGTATGCACTGTTACACAGTGACAATAATGATATAATTTCTTTCTAAAAACTCTCTGTCTACTCATACAGTATATTTGCCTTCGTGTAGCGGTGCTCCAGTCCTGCAGGTGGTGCTATAAAATTTTGGGGCAATTTCTACAACTACGGGGAGAAGATTCCTGCGCCTCAGAGTCATCCATCTTGAAATGAATTGACTTGGGCACACTTCGTTGGTAACAATCGATCGCAGGCTTGTTCACCCGTAGTGTTTATGTGCAGAATTCACAGAGCTGAGACGTCCACAACACGACAAGCAAAGCCTCCACACAACATCCAAATATCAATAAAATCCTACAAATACCAGTCTTAGAAGCCAGCCGAATGTTGTCACGACGTGAAGGCCGTAACCCATGGATCCTCTGAGATACATGAATCCATACATCCCAGGGCAGATAGACACTCGGAGCAAAGGGCTATCTGGAACAAATTGGCTACTGTTGCTTTGACTGATACGAGAGATAGTAATGTCATCCTTTCAACCCAGAAAGGTCAAGTTTGCTAATTCAGGTTCCCAACCATTCAAGGATTCACGCTCATGATGTCCTAAAGACACTTTCGGTACTTTGTTCTGCAGAAATCTCCTGAAGCCATTTTTAATTCTTCAAAATTTGTCAGAATGTACCCCCAGGACTGCTATACAGTAAACAAATTAGCATCAAATTAGCATATTTCTGCTAAGATCTACCATGTCCTGAGTGTCCTACCTTTCTGGAACTATATGTTCATCACATTTTCACCTTTGCTAGGTGACCAGGTTTGTTTGTTTCTCTTGGTGATTTGGAATTCATTGTTTTAGACTCTAAAATTGCTGTAATATAAAAGAAATTCTGGCTGGTACTCTGCTACAGGTCATTTGTTCACAGGTCAGGAGGTTTTACACCTGGGATATAAATGATTTCCTGCCTGTCTCTCTAGAGAAACCTGCCAGAAATGCTCAAAGCTGTCGAGTCTGTAGGTGCAAATGGCAGTGTATGCCTTTTGCAGAGTCTCAGTTCTAGTAGAAAACTAGAAACAAGGTTCTTCTGCCTGAACCACTGCGTTTAGGAGACAAACCTTTTTTTTTTAAAAACCACATGCTGTTTGGTGTTTCTCAGTGCAAACTCAGCTGAAGTCTGCATCATGAAGGCTGATTGGAGTCAGATACTGTAGATCAGTGTAACAAACCGCAGTGCAGGGAAGTGGACGTGACGGATGTGTTGGAACACTGAGCGAGCTGAACGGTGAAGTCGACAAGGGTGAATTAGGGAGTCCTGATGAATAAGACGATACTGATGACTCAACAGTGTGTCAGTTTAAAACCTCAACTCCAGCCTGCGTTTCTCTGGACCTGGGGATTCGTTCTTAGTAGCAGATCTGTAGTTGTTCCTTCATCTTCTTGCCGTTTGTATGAAACAAACGAAGCAGAAATAAAGTAATGCTGCTTACTTTAGATGTGTTCAGATGCGCCACTATGTCTACAAGATTCTTATACACCGACCAGCCATAACCTTAAAACCACTGACAGGCGGTGTGAACAACACTGATTATCTCATTACAATGGCAGCTGTAAAGCGGTGTGGTATATTAAGCAGCTAGTGAACAGTCAGTTCTCAAAGTCGATGTGTTGGAAGCAGGAAAAATGGGCGACTGTAAGAATCTGAGTGACTCCTACAAGGGCCACATAGTGATGGATAGACGACTGGGTCTGAGGTTCTTCAAAACTGCAGGTCTTGTGTGGTGTTCCTGGTTTGCAGTGGTTAGTACTTACCAAAAGTGGTCCATGGAAGGATAACCGGTGACCCGGTGACAGGGTCGTGGGCACCCAAGGCTCACTGATGTGCATGTGGAGTGAAGGCTAGCCCGTCTGGTCTGATCCCACAGACGATCTACCGGAGCACAGATTCCTGAAAATGTTAACGCTGGTTTTGATAGAAAGGTGTCAGAACACATAGTGTATCACAGGAACGGTTTGGGGAACATGACAAAGGGTTCAAGGTGTTTACTTGGACTCCAACTTCCCCAGATCTCAGTCCAACTGAGCATCACTGGGATGTGCTGGCCAAACACGTCAGATCCATGGAGGCCCCAGTTCGTCATTTATAGGACTTAAAGGATCTGCTGCTAACGCCTTGGTGTCAGAAACCACAGCACTCCTTCAGAGGTTGTTAGGAGTCTATGTCCTGACAGGTCAGAGATGTTTTGGCAGCTCAAGGGGGACGGACACAAAATTTTCTGACAGCTCGGAGTTCATAAGCCGTGATGCGTTGTAGACATTTCGGCTGAAACGTCGAGTGCAATTATAAAGTCGTTTCGGTCTTTTTTTTTTTTTTGAGTAAACATTTAAACTGATATTCATCTTTTTTTCTGTTGTCCACATAAAAGAGTAATGGCTATGTGTTAGCTTGCTCAAATGTTAGCCACAGCCACTAGCTAGCTTGCACCATGCGTCTGTATTTCCCAGTTGCCTAGCAACAGTGTTTTTTGTTTTTTTTCTGTGAGGGTATTGCATGTTTGTCTTTACATGTCAAAATCACACCAATCCTCAAAGTGTGAGCGGGAAGTGGCTGCTCAGTCTGCCTTTAGTTCGTGCCTGCATTGCAATCTCAAATACAACCATGCACATTCAGCACAACACACACACACACACACACACACACACACACACACACACACACATACAAACACACCTCTAGTCAGTGTGAAAGCAGGAGTGGGAAATCAAGAAATAGAAAAAGATAACACCATTTATACTTAGAGTTAGATACCAAACGTAGATATTAAAGACAGCACATTATTGCCTGATGTTATTCTATAAATGTATGATTTATAATCCCTGGTGTGGAGAATGATGTAAAAGCACAAATTAAAACCTATTTGAAAATTCTGTATGTAAAAATGTATCTGGAAAGTGTTATGATATTAAGAGAGGTGTGGTCAAGACATTAGCACACGTCCATCATAGACTGAATCTGGGGTTTGATTCGTTTCTACACACGGGATATGATTTATCAAGTTGTTTTTGTGGATGACAGAAATGTAATCATGGGTAAACTGATTATCAAGTGCTTCCATCCCACTTATTGTGAATCATATCAGCAGAAACGACAGCAATCTCTGTCTCTGGTGCTCAAAACAAGGTGCGAATAGCGAACACGGATGAAATCTAAAGTAAAATCGTATTAAAGGTGCATCTACAGATGGATTAGATTGATGCACTGCTTAAAGATCTTGCACACGAAGCCTTGTGCAGAGAGAAGCAGGTTTTTAAGGAGCACTGGGTTCTCGTTGCTGAGAGTGATGAGCGGCTCATCAGTCGATTTCTTTTACTCAGTGCAATTTAAGTGCATCTTTGAAACACTGGGGGAAAAAAACGGGGTTATGTGATTGGTCAGAATTAAAAGAACAAATTTGCATAAAATTATTCTCATCCAAACGTGATTTAACCGTTGACACAGGGTGAGCCGGAGAGATCTGACGATGTTCATCTGCTTATTTCTCAGACGCTAGTGTGATTAGAGTAGTGACTGCTGGGGAAACAGTAGCTCAAGTGATGCTGTTTTAGTCGACATGGAGCAACAACGTCACACGTTCATTGTTGAAACGTTTTGTTTTTTTAAAAATGGCGTCTCTGTGATTGCTACTCAACGGCTATTTCTCGTTAAGTTCAGTATCCCTCGTCACGCTGCCGTGCTCTCTCGGTACACGAGTAAAACATGGGCTGAAAATGCTTCTGCCTTGAAAATGAAACCGCTCGGCAAACCACGTACAGTTGGAACGGTGTGCGTGCGTCTGTAATAAGGAGTTCGCATCGTTCAATTAGGAAACGTTCTCTTGCTTTGGGAATTTCACAAATAAACATGGAATTAAAAGGTTAGTGTAAGGGTTGTATGTTCAAAAATGTTATTTCATTTTTTATAAAATCATCAGGTCTCTCTGGCTCACACTCTTATTACATTTAAACAAACTTTGTAATTGCTAGTTTGAATTATGAGTGACGTACATTATCATGTTTTGTGAGGACATTACCGCTGATGTGATGAAAGAACCCTAGTCTTAAATACATGTGTTTAAAACTCGTGTATCAGTAAATGTGTATCTCAACAGATTCAAGTCAGACTCAGTTTCTGTTCTGGTTCACTGCAGAGTGTAACGAATAAAATATTCTCTGCATCCCAACAGTGCTTTTAATGCGTACTTAGTGTGCATCACTAGCATCACACAAGAGTCCACTTGCAGCATGAAAGCCTCATTGTACATGAGGACCATGTAGCTAAAGTGACTTCCTTCAGGTCCCTAGTGGTTCATAGTCGGATTACTGGAGCTGTTGTGTACCAATGGAATAAAAATCCAGACAAACCCAGTGTTATAGTTTTAAGCATTTAATTGCTGATGTTTACAGAGGTTCAGGTGCAACCCACCTGTACAGGAACATCCCGGAACATGGTACGGTGCATTCTAGGTGATTTCTGAGTTCTCCTGAAACCTATACTGATCACGTTTCAGCCTTCAACGCGTGCAACAGAAAGACTAAATATTATATAAGCTTCCTTTATGCATTTCCTCTTTGAACCCATGTAAAACCAGGCTCATAAGCCCTTGACCTGTACATGGAGCTAATCATGACTTTTAGCACATAATCTCTGCGTTAGCGGTCAGCACATTACCACGCGCCTTCTGATTTTAGTGTGCCACAAGTCCTCGTTACTGGCCCATAAAACTGGCCATAATGACCGCCTCATTCGCGCCCGTGCTAACTCAAACTGGCGGTTCAATTAGAGCAGTTAATAAAGAGCAGATCGATCCAGGAGCAGAGGGGAACGAGGAGCGCTCGTGTTAGAGAACACACAGCCTCACATGCAGCAGATGACATTTAGAACAGGATGAGTAAATGGGTTTAATAAATAACCGTACAACCCGATACCATGCTGTTTAGTACAACACTGTGCTTTGTTACAACTTGTTAAAAGATTTACTCTTAGACACATGGGAAACCTCATCTGGCCTCAGTTTATGGCTTTGTTCTTATCTGGGCATAACTATTTGGAAAATAAAAAGGAAAACTCTTGAACCATCAGTTCTGCCCTTTATCTTTTAGCCTGTGTTTTGTTAGAGGATTAGCGCAGAAAGCATTTAAAAAGGTCTATTTGAGAACTCGCAGGAGATATAAATCAAATTGTTTTCACCGTCGCCTTGCCTCATACGATTCTCATTAAATTCCTAACGTCTGCTAAAGACAAACCCTCAACCTCCAACTGTTACGGGAAAATCTTGCTTTTTCAATAGCTTATGACACTCTCGTCGTGCTCCTGGTTCACAAAAAGACGTCAGTGTGTCACGGCTACATATAAAAATATGCTACAAACAATCTGAAAACGGCTCACTAATGAGTTCCTGTCATTTTTAGTGCTAGAGGACACGGTGTTTAATTACCAAAAAAATATAAGATGACAAGTTGCACTTGTTTCTGTTTAATAAGATCACGATTTTGTACAAGGACATGCAAATTCGTGTTTTGTTTTTAATTAAAATGTGATCTTTTCTAAAATAAAATGTGTAATGTAAATAGAGCTGTGCAACATTTATACTGTTTTCATTCATAAAAAGTTTTACTGAATCTGAAGGCATGTGCACTGCTATTTATTTTGTTCTAAGAACAGCACGCTATCATAAACTTATCCGCTCGGTACGGCAGTGTACAATAAGCCCCGCCTCTTCTCCGATTTTATTGGATGCCATGATGAACCAATCACAGTGTGAGTTTTATGACACAATGATGTTCGCGACAATGAAACGACCAGAGATACAGAATTATCATTATCCTTAAAATGAACTTTAAGATGCATCACAAGACATTTGGATGTTGTTTTGACAAAAAGAAGTTGTCATTTTTTTGGTGAAGTTTATTCCTGGGGTATGTGCAGTATCCTGTAGCATGTAGCAAAATTTCATTTTCCTTTTGGTGATTTGACTTTATAGAAGTTTCATATTCTTGTGGGTGAACTAAACCAGCTGAATGTGTTTCTGTCTCTGTATTGGTGAACATCTGCGCTCTCTTCCTTTCCTCCGAATTTTTAGTTTTAGAAAGTATCACGTTCATAGGAATAACATGATAAAATCAACAGACAAAAGAGAAGGTATGAGATGCACGAGTCTACATTTTACATATGTGAACACTTTCATGCTTCAGGGTTTCATGCTTTCATGCAGACCAGCGTTTAGACCTGGAAGTCGTTCATGTCACCATAGTGACTGTAGCAAAGTCGCTACAGTCCATCATAGACGCAGGATTAGTTGCCCTCCATATTTCTTTCACCTCGTGTTTCCACAAACTGACTTTCTCAACTTTCCAGTCCTTGGGCTGATCCACAGCAGGTGCAGATTGTTGACTTTGACTCTAGCCCTGCTTGCTCACTAGTAGAGCAAAAATACATATGAGTGGAACTAATGAGGAAAAATTATGCTATGATTTAATGTTTCTATCTGATATCAGGCTGATGGTGAAATATGAAATGACTGTATTCATAATGCATAAAAACAGCACTGCAAATGAGCACATCAACACAACGTCAGAGAGATGAAGCCATCACAGAGATGGATCCATCAAAAGTGGTGCCGCACTTAAAGAGAAGGAGGCATCATGATAGGTGGAGCCAAAGACGAAGTCATCACAGAGGCGGAGCCATGACAGAGGGTATTGGAGCCCTCAGAGGCAGAGCCGTCACAGAGAGGGAAGGCGTTCTCTCAAGACAAAGTAGCAAAAGTTTGGACTTGTGTACTTGGTAGTACAGACTTGGTAAGTTTGACTCACAAGGACAAACTCCCGAGGACGTAAGGACGCTGTACGGTCATTCTGCAGTGTACTTGACTTCACCTGCAAGCGTGACTGCACATCTCCGAAAACATCGCCGCAAATTTTCATGTAGCCACTTTCTTGATAAATTAACCACATACTTGAAGTCTAAGTAACAACATTCTCGGCTAAAAAATCTTAAAACTTCATTTCAAAACTTATAGCTTTAAGTTTTCTCCTCGTTCATCACGCTGAGCTTGGTGCAAAATGCATTCTGGGATATCTGACTGTCCCAAATACAAGTCAGATACGGAGCCATCACAGAGGCGGAGCCATCACAGAGGCGGAGCCATCACAGAGACAGAGCCATCACAGAGGCGGAGCCATCACAGAGGCGGAGCCATCACAGAGGCGGAGTCATCACAGAGGTTGAGTCATCACTGAGGTGGAGCCATCACAGAGACGGAGCCATCACATAGGCGGAGTCATCACATAGGCGGAGTCATCACAGAGGCGGAGCCATCACAGAGGCGGAGCCATCACAGAGACGGAGCCATCACAGAGGTTGAGTCATCACTGAGGTGGAGTCATCACAGAGACGGAGCCATTTCGAACCTTTGCTTATAATCAGGATTAAGGATTAAGCAGCGTTTAGAATACAGTAACAAACAGTGTGTAGTGCATGATTTGAGACAGAGCCAAAATAAAATGCTGACGTGTAATTGTATTGAGGATTGACATTTGTGTGTGCGCGTGTGCGCGCGTGTGTGTGTGTGTGTGTGTGTGTGTGTGTGTGTGTGTGTGTGTGTGTATGTATGTGTGTGTGTGTGTGTGTGTGTGTTTGACAAGCATACAGCAATTTTTTTGTTTTTTAAAGCTGGGCTATTTAAAAAGAACTGACCTTCTGTAGGTCATGAAGAGTTTATTAAGGGTCCACAGAACACAAACAGTCTGGAAGTCTTCTCCACATGGCAGCTCTATTAAAGCACAGAGATGTCCCAGATAAATACATACAAACACATCGATCCAGACTTCCTCACCTCTACAAAAGAGACGGGAGAAAAACCGGATGATTTATGGATGTACTGTAGTTTAACATGCTACTGTTTGTGTATTAGCAGCACATTTCCACGTTTCTTCATTCCTTCCACATCTTATGTGGATGCAGCTGAGAGGTCTTTATTCTGCTGCTCTGTTGTGTGGTTCCTTATTAATATTAATGTCTCTTTTTTTGGCGCAGTAATGGATTAACAGAGATTATACAAATTATAACTTACTGCCGCAAGGGTTAGGGTTAGGATTAGGGTTAGGGTTAGGGTTAGGGTTAGCTCTCAAACGTCATGTTTTTCCTCCAGTGCAGCAGAAGCTCACTTCCTCTAATGTAAACAATTCTGTTTTAACTCGGTTGTTGTTGTTGTTGCATTCGTTGTCCATCAGGAGAAAAGCAGAGCAGATAAAATCTCTCAATACACAAACATACTGCACTGTTCTCAGATCAGTGTTAGTAAAGGAGCACATGAAGCCTGTGCACACACAACCAGCTGATCTCAGGTCAGACGCAACACATCAGATCAGCAGTGAAAGCTTTTTCCCAGCAGGGACTGTGTGTGTGTGTGTGTGTGTGTGTGTGTGTGTGTGTGTGTGTGTGTGTGTGTGTGTGTGTGTCGTGAGTGATCTGGCACATCGT
>JAOVVH010000043.1:1898490-1923334 GCA_028566435.1 Scorpiodoras heckelii
TAATCGCCAGAATCCAGCCTCCGTTTCACCTCCTCGCCATCCATTTTTGCATCTTTCTGGCGCTAATCGAAACGCATAAAATGACAGAAATTAAGCCCAAACACGACCAGACCTGTTGGGTCCCGTCAGGTTCAGGCAAAGATCTTCGGCTCTAATACAGGTGTACTGTGCAGTTCTACAGATACAGACTGTAGTCCATGTGTTTCTCTGCATACTTTATTAGCCATGTTGTCAGTCATCGTCTAGTCCTTCATCAGTGGTTACAGGATGCCGTTGGTTAGACACTTGGTTGGTGGATGAGTCTCGGTCCAGTAGTGATACTGAGGGGTTTCAGAACATAAGCAGCACTGCTGAGTCTGTGCCAATCACACCAGCACAACACACACTTAGCACACCTCCACCATATCAGGGTCACTGCAGTGCTGAGAATGATCCACCACCCAAATAAGACCTGCTCTGTGGAGGTCCTGACCACTGAAGAACAGGATTCAGGAAACAATTCAAAGGGAACTGAACTTCATCTGAATGACTGATGAAACCGCCAAGCTACGAGTCTGATGTCTAGTTTATCCTTTGTTTTCAGTTCAAAGAGATCAGCTTTGCATATGAAGTTCTGAGTAACCCAGAGAAGAAGGAGCTGTATGACCGCTATGGAGAACAAGGCCTGCGAGAAGGGGGCGGAGGAGGTCCCGGCATGGACGATATCTTTTCTCACATTTTCGGCGGTGGCCTCTTTGGCTTCATGGGCGGTCAGGGGCGCAGCCGGAACGGTGGTCGGCGGAGAGGGGAGGACATGGTTCACCCTCTCAAGTGAGTCCTTGTGTTTTCCGTGGCTTAGTGATGTGTACAAATGGAAAAGTGTACCAGTGGATTGTCCTTGAGCTCTGAAGTTGCCCTATTTTTATTTTTGGTACTGATCCAGTTCTTTTAGGAACAGTGCTCTTAATAGTGCGTAGTATATTCATGTATTTTAACCGTAATAAGTTTGTGGTCTTTGGTTTATCATTTGGTCTTTTTCACTTTTTTATCTTTAGGGTATCGCTTGAAGATCTGTACAACGGGAAAACAACCAAATTACAACTGAGCAAGAATGTCCTTTGTAGCACTTGTAATGGGTAAGTATTTGGGATGATCGGATTTGTCTAGTTAGTCGTGTTAGACACGTCAGCCGTGTTAGAAATGTTCTCCAGAAATCTGTTTCTATTCTCTTGGATGATCTGAATTAATGCAGATGGAAAAAGTAAGGAATAAATCACTATAAACACTCCCATATAGAAACAAGTTAGTTCATGATCTCGTTTATGCTACAGGAGCTATAAAACAGTCGTTCCTTCACCAGAGAGTGTCATGTTCTTGAGAAAACACAAAGCTTCTTTGTTCTGATGTCGGAAAACTTGGATACAAAGCACTGAAACTGGAGACTCCTTTCATAAATGTTAAACAAACACATTTCTCCTTATAGAAAACTTTACTAACGTCCATCCTAAAAGTCCCCGTGTAGGACCTGCAGTCTTAGAGAATACATCAACACCCACTGACCATTCAGATTTGAGAACTCGTTAGTGCCATGTGGAGTGTTTTATGACTTTGTTCTCTGTGTTTGCAGCCAGGGAGGGAAGACCGGTGCAGTGCAGAAGTGTACAACCTGCAGGGGGCGTGGTATGCGCATCATGGTCAGACAGCTGGCTCCTGGCATGGTCCAACAGATGCAGTCTGTCTGCACTGACTGCAACGGTGAAGGTAAGTGCTCTAGTAGAGACAAAACCCAAAACTTTTTATAGTCCATCTAGCCATCGTTCATGAGCTGAACTGTACTGTGTACTGGACCATGTTATCAGCTGTGAATGCGTTTAAAAAAGGTGTGTGTGTGTTTTGTAGGTGAGGTGATTAGTGAGAAAGACCGCTGTAAAAAGTGTGTGGGGAAGAAGGTGGTGAAGGAGGTGAAGATCCTGGAGGTGCACGTGGACAAGGGCATGAAACACGGGCAGAAGATCACCTTCGGAGGAGAAGCGGATCAGGCGCCGGGCGTGGAGCCTGGAGACATCGTCCTGGTCCTGCAGGAGAAGGAGCACGAGGTACGCTGTCCAGCCACACCACCGAAGCATCCCTCCATCTGTATTACAGTGGATTCAGTGAAAGACTGAGAATGTAGAAACTCATTTAAAAATCCATCTATATGGAGAACCTACTATTAATATATAACTTTTAATTCACGGCAGCACTACTGTCAGAGCTTAGAAAATTAATCAACACCTCTGACCAATCAGAATCAAGCATTGGACCTCACTGTGGGATACAGTGATTATAGGCATGTCTTTAGTAATCATGTAATATGTGGACACCTGATCGCGCCCGTCCGTTCCCTTTTAGTCATCATCATGGTGTTATAATAAACTCTCCTGGGAAGGCTTTCTACTAGAGATTGGAGCGTTACAGGATACAGAGACATTTTATACAGTTGTGTACTTCAGTGTTTGTTGTGACAGTTCGGGGAAGAACCGTAAGTGGGTGTGATGGTCATGTGTCCACATACTTTTGGCCTTATCAGAGCGGATGGATGTTTTGCTGGATGGATGTAAGCAGAACAGGCGGAGGTCTAATGTGCCTCAAACAGACGTATAACTGAGTGTGTGTATGTGTGAGAGAGAGAGAGAGTTAGGAACACAGATGGTAGTGATGGAGTGTCATGACCATGCTGTGTTTTCTTCCCCACATCACCCATCACTAGTTTCTGCTCACAAGCACTCACCTGTTTGTTAATGAAAACAGTGTTTCCTCCCGTTTCTTTGCTAACGTTACATTAGTTAAGAAATGCACTGGTGTGAAAGCGGTTGGATCTGTTAGATGGTGTGTGTAATAGTGATGGTGTACGAGGATGTAGGTCCAGTGGTAATACTGGCAATCTTCTCATCATACAGGTCACTTGTTTATATTCTGTCTTGAAGTTTGGCACTGGTTCCTTCCTACGTTTGTCTGACTCATAGCCATAGCCTCTGTGCTCCTGTCACCTCCAGGCCTGGAAGCTTCTGAAGCCCTCTTCAAAATAGCCTGGCACATGATGCTGACGCAGGCTTTCATGGAAACTGATGAGAGGGGGCATTCGGAGACGTGCTATTTTAGCAGAGTCATCTTCACTGTTAAATCTCACCAAGGCGACATGATTGTGATTGGATAGGCAGGCGTATGTTCTGTGGCGGTTTTTAATTTTGTATGCAAAGTGCCAACATTTAACCGTTAGATGACATGTAAATGAAATTCAGGTAGTGAGGACTTTTTAAGGTTTTTTTGGCAGGTTCCAGACTGCCTGAGGAGTGCAGTGGTGTACAAATTTACTGAATTAAAGTTGACTTTTTAACGTTTATTTCTTGTATAACAGGGAACATGGTATAAAAAGTAAACTGATGAAAGTAATTGTATAAACCATGACTTCAGTACAAGGGGATGAAGTGGCTGAGAAAACATGTGTATATGTTTGTGGATGGATGGGCTTCCTGTCACTCATTTAGATCTCAGAGTTTAGACTTGAAAAGTGGTCTTATGTAGTAAAAAATATAATAATAATAATTCAAATGTAAAACTTGCCTAGTTATGGGTTGGTGGCCTAGTTTTGAAAAAATAAACGTACCTAATGCACCTTTGGTTTTGTCTGAGTTATAGACTTTTGTTTATTAATCAGATATTTCTTCTGTTTTATCCATTTAAAGTCTGCCGTGACCTATAATCACTTTCCTCTTTTGTTCTTTTTCTAGACATATAAAAGAGACGGACACGACCTGCATATGACCCACAAGATCGGTCTGGTCGAAGCACTTTGTGGTTTTCACTTTGTCCTGAAACATCTGGACGGCAGACAGATCGTGGTGAAATATCCAGCTGGTAAAGTCATCGAGCCAGGTGAGAGAGTGATGCGCTCTGCTCGGTTATGAGCAGTTTATCATGTCTTGTAACGGGACTATAATAACGGCTGTGTGTGTTTCAGGATCTGTCAGAGTCGTGAGAGGTGAAGGGATGCCATATTACCGCAACCCGTTTGAGAAAGGAGACCTGTTCATCAAATTTGAAGTTCAGTTCCCAGAGAACAACTGGATCAGTCCAGAGAAACTATCAGTGAGTAATGATATACAATCGCAGGTCCTTTGTGTCCAGGAAATAGTTAGAATAAATTTGTCTGCAGGTTTTCCGTAACACTGTAAAGTTTAGAAGACGACGTTCGGAGACATTTTTCCTCTATGGCATATTTGAGTGGGCAGGACTTTAGTTTGGTTTTCTCAATCAGGATTTAAGTATCTTGTGAAAAGTGGACATTAGGGCTGAAACGATTATTCGAGTAACTCGAATAATTCGATTACAAAAAATGTTCGAGGTAAATTCTTTGCCTCGAGGCTTCGTTTAATTCATGTCCCATATCGTATCACTCCACTTTGTAAACTAGTGCTCAGCTCCGGTATCAGTGTTTTACACGGACTGTTATAACTGACCGCATTTCAGAGCTTTAAGGTGGTGTGATTTATTTTGCTCTCTATGGCAACGGCGGAAAATGAAGATAGCGGTGTGTGTAAAAGGCCGAAAATGTCTAAAGTGTGGGAGTATTTTACGCTACGTGAGGTGAACAGTGTAGTGTAGTGCAGTGTGTACACTGTAAAACAGACCTGGACTAACATTATAGTACTCCGTCAGTGCTGCAGCACCTGAACCGAAAGCATCCTTACGTGAACTGCACTTCACTCGGAGCGACTACAAGATAACGTGTTTTTATGATTGATAACTGATCTGAACACCAGCGCCTGGTAGAACGTAACTACAGTATGTGTAATTATTTGTAGCCTGTGTTATGAGTCGATAGTGACGAGGCATGAGAAGTAGGAAGACAGCAAATGCACCGAGATCTCACTCATGTAGTTCATCTCTCATCTCTCCCTCACACACACACACACACACACACACACACACATAGATAGGTTACATCTCAAAACACATCTTCCCCATACATAGGATAGTAATAATAAATGCAACAGAGGGACAAATTGGGGACTAAACTATGTTTGTGAAGTTGTATTTCAGTTTTTTTCCATGTACATTATAAAAGTTTGACAGAAAGGATGATTAAATGAGTTTAGTTCTGGAGCCAATAAGCCAAAGGTTTTAAGCTTTGATCTAATAAAAGTGTTGAGTTTGAATAAAGACCTTTTGTGAGGAATAACAGCCAGTTGCTTGCTTATTTTAAGAGGCCTTTCATGTTGCATAACACACTATTGATCTAGTTGTTTAAAAACACAAGTGTGATTTATCCGATTACTCGATTAATCGATGAAAAAATGGACAGAATACTCGATTATAAAAATATTCGATGGTTGCAGCCCTAGTGGACATTCTGAGACAAACACAGAGATGCTAGTCGATTATGGAGGACTACTCGCCTCCCTCAGGACCACCGGCCTTGAGGACACTGAGGCAGGAAGAAATGTTTTGTCCCTCGTACAGTTCCATATTTGACGTAATAAAAAAGGGAAAATTGCTGCACTTTAGTAGCAGAAGGTCAATTTTGATTTTAACTTGGCTGTACGAGTCGTGTGACTTAGCGTAATCTGTAGATATGAACATTTCATACAATAAATATTTTCTAGATATTAATGAATAATATATTTATGTAGCATAAAGGTGTGAATTTATAAGTTTGGGTGATTTTTTTTTTTTTTGTTAACAGATTGACTTGGTAGCAGTTTTGCTCACTAGGTTAAAATCGACTATAAGGCTAAATATACTTCTAGGCTGATTAACTACGGTTAGTTCGCTGACAACTAAAAGCTATTTTATTAAAAAAGTTTTGCCTGTAAGTCAGATATTGGTGAATTCCCCATCATTTAGGAAGCTTGAACAGTCTTGGAAATGTATTTTTTAAAACACTGAGCAGTATGTTTAAAGGGTAGGGTATGATAGTGTTAGTTAAAGCCTGATGATCCTTTTGCCTACAGGAATTGGAGTATCTTCTGCCCTCGCGCTCGGACGCCCCAGTAATCGCCGCCGACGCAGAGGAAGTGGACCTACAGGATTACGACGTCAGCCAGAGCTCATCTGGCAGCCATCGGCGTGAAGCCTACAACGACAGCTCTGACGAAGAGAGCGGCCATCACGGCCCCGGGGTGCAGTGCGCCCATCAGTAAGCATGACCATCCCAACCTGTCTGGATCCAGAGAAGGAAAGAAACGTTCTAGTTGCACATCATCAGATCAACAAAGGTGTGGCTGTTTCTTGTTCCTTCCATCTGATAGGGGTTCAACATAAACCGTGAGCACGCTGCTTTCCCTAGTGAACGCACATATGAGCCTGTAGCTCCTCCCCTTTCCTCTCTCGCACCGTCCCCTTTTCCCTTTTAGTTCCTATACAGGCGACCTCATATCAGATGGAGGGCATTTCATATCACAAAGGTCTTTTCTCTTTTACTTGGTTTGTAACTTGCATTTTTTTTGTTGTTGTTCTTTGTGTTGCTCCTGTCAGCATAGTGTTTAGAGTTGATGTAAACTAATCCAGTGTGCAGTTCTGGCCTTGGACTCAAGCCTCTTTATTTGTAAAGAGTGTGTTTGTGTGTGAAAGAGAGAAAAGAGAAAAGTCCTTTAAATAAGACAAACACCTTTGGGACATGATAATAAGCGTCACAGTTTTAGGTTGGTTTGTATTTGTGCTTGATTTTTACCACTTTACTTTGTAGATTTTTTTTACTTTGTTTTTTTTTTCCTTTCTGTTATTTTAAGAATTGGAACAAGAGTCTACAGCATTGTGTAAAAATTAAAGTGTTTGTCATTTAAGCTTTACGTGCTCCAGTTATGATCTCATTTAAATAAAACCTTCACTTGCCTGTATCTGTCTTCAGCCCAGGTGCATGCTGGGAAAGCACTGAAACATCCAAATAAAAAAAACAAAAATACTATAATGAAACACGTGGGTGGAAAGCAGCTGTAGGCATCTATCTTCTGTGGAAAAAAGTTTATGAAGTTGTTGAATAAAAACATTATCTCTCCAAAAGCAGTGTCGCCCTTTGTTTCTTTTGGGATCTGATGTGGGTTTTTCGGAGGGGGGTTTCAGAAGGTAACTGAATTTTTGTGCACGTAATTTGCTTTGTGGCCACGAGACACTGAAATCAAGGAGCTGAAATGTACTTTCATCGTGTTTATTTTAGGGATGTCCCGATCCGATCTCAAAGAAATCGGAATCAGCTTTACTGATCAGCCCGATCCTGTATTTTACGTCAGAGGTAACGCAGGTGTGTTAAACGGAGAGCACAGTTTGTGACAGGACGCGGCAATAATGTCTGCTGTGTAAAAATACTTTAAATTGGAAAGTGAAACAAGTCCAACAGTGAAGTGTGATGTCTGCAACGTGAGCGTTTCACGAGGCGGTAAGAGCAGAGCCGCGTTCAATACTACCGATTTGATACGGCACCAAAAAAATAAACACTCAGCCAAATACAGCGAGTTTATTCAGGCAACTCGGGCAAAGGCTGCACCTAAGTAACATACGCTAACAGAAACTTTTAAAAGAAGAGAGAAATTTTTTCAAGACAGCGACATGGACAAAAAGATTTACACAGAGGGTCACTGAATTCATCACTTTGGATGAGCAGCCTATCGCTGTGGTAGACAATACAGGTAATAAAGTCAAAGAAAATAAAAGAACATTAAGCAATAGCTTGGATAGGCGGCACCTATAAATAATAATTTCTTGCCATGTGTCATACTTTACCATCTGTATATTATAGTAGAGCCACCACTAGTCATTTGGGAGGAGTAGTTTCAGACACCTCTGCATCATGCTCAATGATCTGTATAATTTTCTTCTTTTTTTTTTTTAGTCCTTTGTCAGTCAAAGGCCCATATTGTAGGTTTTACTTAAGTAAAAAGCCCCAGGCCTACAATTTCATTACATCCAGAGTGACTTACATTTTTAGCTCATTTACACAGCTGAGCTGTTCAAGGCTTCACTCAAGGGCCCCGCAGTGGCAGCTTGGCTGTGGTGGGATTTGAACTCATGACCTTCTGGCAAGAAGGTCCCGGGTTTAATCCCCGGGTGGAGTGGTCTGGGTCCATTCTGTGTGGAGTCTGTATGTCCTCCCCATGTCTACATGGGTTTACTCCGGTTTCGTCCCAGTCCAAAGACATGCATATTAGGTTAATTGGTGTCTCTAAAGTGCCCCTAGAGTGTGTACGTGTGTGTGTGTGTGTCCTACGATAGATTGGTGCCCTGTCTAGGGTTGATTCTGACTTGCACCCAATGCACCGGCTGTTCCGTGACCCTGGGGACAGGAATAAGCGTTTAAGAAGATGAACAACGAACAAGTGAATGACCTTTGAGCTACACGTGAGAAGAAATACAAACTCAGCTCAAACCGTTCCTGCTATAAAACAACACTAGGGTTGATGGTGTTGGATCATAAACAAACAGCAGTCCTGTACTATAAGATGTGTAAGATTTACTATAAGATACTAAAATGATCAGTGCCAGGTGGTGTAATGACTGGTTTCACGTCCTAAACTGTTTTATTCCTCTTCTCGCAATTACATTTATTTACTAAAGAAATATTGCACTGTTTCTCTGTTTAGTTACATTTTAAGGTGCCATAGAAGGGAAACTATTTACTTGCTTTGCATCGTTGTATAAGAAGCGTTCAGTACACGGAACTGATGCTGTGATCCTCAAACACGTCTCTAATTTCAAAGTCAAATCCCACATACGCAAAAGGAGGTAGTAAAATGGACCAAGTCCAAAAAAAAAAATCCTAAACTGTTTAACAGTCCTGAAGCATTAATAGTTACACCCCAAGACTGACATACATCAGATCACGTTCTAGTTCAGACAACGATACCACAGACCTGCATAGCTGAAGATGCAACAGTTCTGCAGGTATTGCAAGGAACAAAAATGGCAGAGTGTCTGCAGAAACGTCTCAACGCTGAGATCAGGATATCAGCATTTTTCATTCCCTCCCCAAAAAACCGATCTGCCAACAGGATCCTGGACAACTTTAATTCAAAGCTGTTAGTTTGTCGTAGTGGAGAGGAGTTCTGTAAGTAGCTTTGCTGTGCAATTTTATCTTTAACTGTTCAAGCCAGCTCATCATAAATTGAAAGTTTCATAGTTAGCTGGCTATTCAATTTGTGTTGTCAAGATTAAAAGCAAGAAGCTAATATAGGGAGCATTTGATAAAACACCCAGTCAATCTGTTAAAATCAGTTTTATCTAAGAACTGACATCTTTGCACGTTTGCATATAGACACCATGCATGAGCTATTGCAGTTACTTACTGTCAATCAGAGCAGAGCTCATCAGCATATTAATGAGCCCACCAAAAAATGAAAATGGCTTGTTTCATTCCAGAGCCAAATGTTAAGTTTGTAAATGCACATGTAGACATTTTTCACCCCTAAACAAAGTCACACACCATCATTGTAAATTGTTCTCTGATGATTATGTTGAAACATGTTCTAGGTAACATTCAATGTTGAGGGATTAATAGGTCCAGTGATGTTCTACATCTTGAAGAAATTCAGCATGTCACCCAAAATCCTCAAACATTATTCATGTACAACGAAGAGCTATTTAACATGCTTTTTTTTTTTTTTGCTGTGATGCAGGGCTGTCGAACCGAATCCACAAAGGGCCCGTGTGGGTGCAGGTTTTCCTTCTAACCAAGCAGGAGCCACACCTCATTCCACCTGTATTAATCAATGGTGCTAATCAGTGGATCTTGACTTTCAGTAGTGTGTGTGTCTGCTTGGTTGGAAAGAAAACCTGCACCCACACTGGCCCTTTGTGGATTTAGTGACACCCCTGCTGTAAGGTTTGGCCTTTGCTATGCATAGAAGCATTTGCCAAAAACGGGGTAGTTATACAGATTGTTCGATTCTGCACATCTGTATTCGTCGTGACGAGTTGAAGCCGATTTCTAAATTAGTGATTTATAGACGGAAAGAGATCAGTGCACCAAAAAGTACAACAAAGGAAACATTTATTATAAATTACTTTACAATATTTTAACATTAAAAACAGTCTTCAGTTTTAAGACATCACTGAGTATTGTTCAGCTTTACTTTGTTGCACAGGTACTCCATCAGCTCCTGAAAAGCAAAGATATTCAGTGCATTTTAAAAATGTATAATAATTAAAAAACCTGCATTCACACATCCCTCACCTTAATCTTTTGCATCTGGCCTAATGCCAGCTCATCCAGAAGTTCAAGTTTGACTTCATCTTTGGTCTCCTCTGACAGAAACAAAGTCTGAGAAGGAAACAAGCCACGCATTTTAGTGACTACGTCCAAATTTCCAAGGCCACACCCTTAAGCTGATTACGCTTACCTCTCCAAGAGAGTTGGTGACGGTGGCAGTAGCGAATCCAGAGAGATCTTCACTTAAGGACCGACTTTGTAGTCTGCAGAAAAGAAAACGGGCAAGATAATCATCTTCACTTCAGAAGACTTTGTCTAGTGAAATCTTACCTTATATTACCACCTAGCAGAAGAGCCTGATCGCTCAGCTTCATCACACGGCCTTGAGTTCTTTTGGCACCGATTGTTGAGGCACATCTGCAAAAGATAACCAGATCTTAACAGCCTTCCCAAAGTCCCAGAATATTCATAATTGTTCCTTTAGGTTTTATACAGTAAGTAATCAGTTTTATTCAATGCTGCAGTTCAAAATGTATCCAGCAGGTGGCAATGTTAAGCATTTACCCCTTAAGGTACAGGTAAACTAAAAGGATTGTACCTGAATCAAAATTTAACATACTGCAACCATGGATAAAACAAACACCAAGTGCACACCTTTAGTTTCAGGGAATTTCAGTAACGTACAGTAGAAGAGTATAAGCCACTCGACAGATGTAAAATAAGGCAAAACTTAAAATAAGGGCTGTAGGTCCATCCTACATCACCATATTCACCAAACTTCAATCATTACATTATAGCCTTGTTCTATCCATTCCCTGATTAGACTCTTAATATAAAAGACATTTTATACTCTTAAAACTTTATATTTTAGACCAAATGTGATACAGGGATACTCGGGGACAGGCTCGTGTCTGAATTTGTCTTTGATTATTAGCTAAATAGTGCACACGTATCTCCATGAAAAAATTATCTGCAGTATCTGTGACCACATTTGGTGATGGTCGTTAGGAGTCTACCTCAGATTCCCAGTGCTGTTACTGGGCTGCATTTTCTTCTTAGGCCTTCTCTGTGTTTAAAAAAAAAAAAAAAGTCAAATTATCATAACGATTATAAAAGTAAATCAGTGTACACTCCATGTAAGAAACGAGTACCTTGTTGTCTTCATCAGTCTTTACAGCACCTGTGGACCTCTGTGCTGCTGTTGTGCTTGTACTCCCCTTACCTGAAGGACAGCATGCACAGGAGCAGGATGAATTCATGAGATTTCTTGAACCAAGCTCTTTGACAGGCTTCCGTAAGGATTTTCATGTTTATGCTCACATAACTGCAGTAGTTCATGTTTTTCCCCCGGTGCACTGACCTTCTTGTTAAGTTTCCATTGACTTAGCTGAACACTAATTCCAATTTAATGTACAATAAGGACCCAGATTTAATATGGGAGAGCTGGGATTAACATTTCACTTTTGAATAGTCTTTAAGAAAGGCTTTAAAGAGAGGAATGAACAGTTAATTCCCATATGATGACAAAAACTAATCAGCATAATGTTGCTTTCGATGGCACAAACAAAAACAAACAGCACTAATAAACCAGAACAAGTACCATTAGTTTCTGTTGGTGTCAGAAAGTAGTTTAGATTTCTGGACTTTCACATCATCAGTACTTTGTACAGTAAATAAAGAGTTTCAGTGGCTCATAGTTCAGTGGCTGACACTTTCCTCACTGACTACTGAATACACAGAAGGCCTTGTGATGAGGTTTTTATACAACAGCTGACCTTTTTTGCTGGGATTCCTGCTGAGGGGTTTGCTAATCTCCGGAGACACAGACTGCCAGAAAACACACAAATATCCAGGATAAACAGACACACTAGAACCAGAGGAAGAAAAAGAAGCTGCAGTTGTATGAACTGACCACAAGGTGGCGACATTTCACACAAACTTACCCCGATGGCCATTGTAACTTCCCCCACAGAGGTTTCCTGCGCTGGAACACAGTAGTGCTGACTAGGAGCTTTAAAAGTTTAGATATTTTATAGAGAATGATTTAGTTAATATAACCCTACCGCTCATTATATCTTTAATCAGCGTGGTATGAAGAGACTGGGGCATTTTCATCATCTCTATTTTCACCGCTCGGTCCAGTGTGGCCAGTAATTTATCCAGTTTGGCCTCCATTTCATTGATCCGTTCCTGTGCTGTTACAGAACACACATTCAGCTTTATAACACACAGGGACCTGTTAATCATGAACACGATATTTATTACACCGTGCAAGCAAAACAACCTTCCTTCTCAAACTGCTGAATGAACAGCTCTTTCCTTTTCCTGAGTTTATCAGCTGCTTGGTCTCTCTGGAGACCTTCAGAGCCTTGGCTTCCTTTCCGAGTTCTTCTGGCAGCCATGTTCTCAAAGCCACATCTCAGTCCTGAACCTGGCTTTAAACTCCTCACTAGTGAACGTGATTAACATCAGGTGCAGCGTCAATCAGACAGCACTGATCATGGACTGCAGGCTGAAATATGTACCTCACTTCCTGTATTTGTGCACTACAGATTCAGATAATAATGCATGGATGGATAATAATACTGCTAATCTATTTGAGAACATGTTTCCAACCTGTCATGTTTTCTTCTGCTTCTAATACACCTGATACAAGCGATCAGCTAATTATCAGACCTTCCTGAGTTAAAGTGGGTGACAGGAAAACAGGACAGGGAGAGAAAACTCCAAGATTTGGGAAACTGTATAAACATAAGATGTTTGTTTGCCTTTTAATACACATACACAAGAACATCTGATTGAAATCCACATGCATTCATCTTTCTACTTGGAACCATTTCCAAAAAATGGTGCAAGGTTCTTCATAGATCTTTCTCTTCTTCTTAGATCAGGGGTATAAACTAAACCCACAAAGGGCCAAGCAGGAGCCACACCTCATTCCAGCTGTGTTTAATCAGTGGATCTAATCAGTGGACCCTGACTTTAAGTAGTTTGTGGCTTCTGCTTGGTTGGAAGGAAAACCTGCACCCACACCGGCGCTTTGTGGATCTAGTTTGACATCCCTGTCCTAGAGGAGCCACCTTACATGCAGGTTAAGGTGCAAAGTCCAGTGTTGCAAAGATCAGAAAATATTTTGTCAAGTAATGGTACATATCTAGGTTAGTAAAAGATCATAAAAGATTTGAAATGAATGTATAAACTGTGCCGACCTGACAAGTTATAGATGATCGCTAGACTTCACAGACCCGTTGATGCACTGGTCTTATTTTATGAGCATTTTCTTATCAAGGGCGTGTGTGAAGAAGTTATGAACTTCATGCTTCATGTTTTAGCTGCTTATTTGGGTAATTATATCCTAAATTCTCCTGATTGGGTGGTGCAGTGGGTAGCGCTGTCGCCTAACAGCAAGAAGGTCCCGGGTTAAATCCCCGGGTGGAGTGGTCTGGGTCCTCCCCGTGTCTGTGTGGGTTTACTCCGGGTACTCCGGTTTCCTCCCACAATCCAAAGACATGCATATTAGGTTAATTGATGTCTCTAAAGTGCCCCAAGTGTGTGTGTGTGTGCCCTACGATGGATTGGCGCCCTGTCTAGGGTTGGTCCTGCCTTGCGGCCTATGCCGCCGGCTAGGCACCGGCTCTCCCGTGACCCTGGGGACAGTAATAAGCAGTTAAGATAATGAACGAATGAATGAATGAATTCTCCTCATTAATTATTTTTTGCTCTGAGGAATTAAATTAAAAGGGAAATTAATAGGGGGGGGGACACAGAATGGTAATTTAACAGTCTTCATTTTAATGACAGCTTTAATTTGGCATTTAGATGCATTACTATTTACATGAAATTAGTCAGATTAAAAATTATTAATAAAGCAATGCAAAAAGTAAAAACATTGATGGGGTGGGGGGGTATCGGATGAGTGGCTGTACTTTCAGACAAAATAATTTTCCCATGACAAATATGTTCACAAATAAAAGGCAAAGACACTGAAATGACGTGACAATATCGCAGTAGTCCAGTGTTTGCGATCAGGCACGTGCAGATAATCAAACATACTGACAGCATAGACACTACGAACTGCAACACGTTTGGAAGGAGACTGCATAGATAGACGTCGTCTCTGGGCATCACACAGAAATAAAATAACTCTGACCAGGAGTTTGGTGAAATGTTTCAAATGTGAAGGACGGAACAAAGCAGTCGAAGCAATGAGGTTAGTAAAAAAAAACACCACATTATGATAATTCTGTAAACTCTGATAAAAAGTTTTTACAGTTCTTTATATCTGATATGCAAAATGTAACGTACAGCTTGTTAGAAATTACACGGTGCATTTTTTAATTGTGTGGCAAAGGTTGAATTTTCAATACAATTTCAATACAAATAACAAAAAAAAACAACGATAAGGTGCAGACACTTGGCAGAGACGCCCTTCCCCTTCATTATTTAACTTAACACAAAATGTTTGGCACCTAATGTTCAAAATGAATTTTTAGGGAAACAATTCTTAATCCTGGTGTGCGTTACGTAATGCTGCATAAAGCAGTTTCCCTAAGAAGTGCAAATGTGTAACGTTAAGTAGAGCATAGATCACCATGGAGCATCTCTCTTCACATCCCTTATCAATAAAAATAAAGCAGAATCTATTTACAGTACTATGGACACTAGTTTCAATGGCATAATTTAGTAGTTTGTCTTGCTAGCAAACTGGGCACCTGGTTTTAATTAAACAATAGGTCAGTGAATGTTAACTAGCTCACCTGCAGCCTTAGTAGTTTCACACTAGTTAGTGTGACGTAATGCTAGTTTGCTAGCGAACCTACGGATTGGTTTTAATTACATCATTGTAAGCTGTGTTAGTTAGCTATCTTATTAGAGGCCCTGGCCAGTGGTTTTAATTGCATAATAGTTCACCAAATGTTAGCTAGCTTGCTAGTCGATTGGCTACAAGATTCAATTATACACCTTAACTCGGCCATGCAGTATTTTTATTTCTAAGGGATATAAGTGGAGGGGCTTTGTGTACCATAAAGGATGTACAAATAAATACATTAACACTTAGAGACATACGGATGCACCTCATTTCCTAATCTCTTTTTTTGATGTAAAATTGTGCGTTTTAATGACGATGTTTTAAATTCTGAGTAAACAGCCTGTTCTCATTCACGCTCTATAAAAAGGAGCTTTTCATCATTTCATGCTTTAGTGTTTGATCCTTCATAGTTAAATTATATTGATGCCGTCCATTTCCACATTAGCACAAAGGCACCTAGATCATGAAACTAGTCCTTTTGAACCGTGTGATTTTTTTTTTTTTTGGAGGGTGGGGAGGGGGATTAAAGCACATTATCGGGCTTTTATGTACATACAAAGTTACTTAACACTACTGCTACTTGTGGTTAGTGTGTTAAGTAATATTTGAGACGTGTCCAGGGGTTAAGGGTCAGCAGCTCAAGCGGGGACGCTGCACTGTAGGTCCGAGTACTCCTTTAGAAACCCGATATGGAAATCTCGCACCTTCTCCAGGAGCACCTTCAGCTTTTCAGGAGACGGCAAGATGGTCATTCTGAAAGTGGAAGAGAGAAGTGAAGTGTCAGAGGAATGCAGAACAGACTCGGATGTACGCAGTTCCTCTCCTGGAGCCTTCTGCAAGTCCCTGAGAATTTCAGCACGTGCAAATCAAATGACAGCCTTCCGACGTGGACGGGTTTTGCACGAGAAATAAAAACAGGGCATTAACTTCAAGTGAAGAATACCATTTTACGTCTTAATACGCTGATTATGAATTGTGAGATAACTCTTGTAAACATGATAAATGTCTACAAAATTAAAAGAGGGAAAAATAAAAAATAAAAAGGGCTGTTAGGAGATCTGTTCAGAGGGGAAGACACGGCCATCAAACATCCCGATTCAGCAGAACTTGAAGTTAAACAGATTCAATAATCATTACACAAAGTTCAAACAACCTGCAACATCAATGAACATCATAACTTGTGTGTAATTGTAGCCTGTTCTGTAGATGTCTAACAGCTGTAATCAAGACAGGTTATTCGTGGGTTAGGAAAAAAATTAAAGCTGTCGGGAAAACATCAGATCGCGTCTGATCTCACTTTCTATGTTAAATACAACGTAACTAATCTTACACTTTATTTGATTACAAATTCTTTGTTTATTTTGTAAACAAAGTCACCACTTTCAGCCATTCCTCATGCAACATCTGGCAATGCATTATGGATACTCAGTGCTTCCTCTGCCACATACTGGTAAATATACTGGACACTTTTTTATTAACACTTAAATAAAATATAATAATAAGTATCGACATTCTCTCGATGCATTTTTTTCCTAATAAATACACAAAAGTACACACGACTTTAAGGAAATTTTTTGATGGACAGAAGACTTGCACGGGGCAGTGAGGAGCCCTGGGAGGTGAGGAAGTATGATTACCTGAAATGGTACGTGCCCTCTCTCTGTCCGAATCCGCTGCCAGGCACCACGCAGATTCCCGTTTCCTCCAGGAGCCGCAGGCAGTACAGCATGTCCGGCTGCATTCCCAAAGCCTGCCGCGCAAACATCAGTGAATTATACCGAATTTCAGACAGTGGATTTTAAACATCGCAACAAGACGACATACCTTAGCTTCTTCCACTGCTTTTGGAGGGATGAAAATCTGAGGGAAGGCGTACATGGCCCCCTGTACGGGATTACACTTGATTCCAGGCACTGCGTTCAGGATCTGCTCTGTTAATTTCGCTTTATCTGCTAAAGCTCCCAGGACTGCTGCTTTTTCCTGAAACACACATCGGTGCGCTTATACGTAATGAAGAATTATCGCTCTGAAGTCAGGACGGACGCAAAAAGAGACGAGCTATTGCAAACCTGGTGGAACTGTGCGAAGGACGGCTCGTCTGGTCGAGGAGGATTCACGATCACGTCCATGGCGGCTTGTCCGGTCACGGGGGGGCACAGTCTGACCGAGAGCAGCTTCACCAGCTGGGCCTTGACCTCCGGGTCCAGGTTAATGATCTCCATAAAGCCTCCTCTGAATCCACACCTGAGGAACACAGCCAGAAGTTAGAGATCATGTAGAGCAGACGGGCTTGAGATGTAAAAATTACCAAAAATTCCAGAATAGATACCGAAATACTCCAAGGATTTTTTTAAAAACTGCATCAACAATTACTGCATCAGCTGCACGTGATTTATTACAAGCAGCTTTCGAAAGTTTTTCTGCTGGAAGCCACAGAGTTCATGAAACTTCAGAATTGCAAAATATATTTTCAAGAATGTAGTTATATTCTGGTCTTATTACAGATTCTAAATATACTCTGTTTTCATAGACTTGTTAAAATCAGCACTATTCATTTTCTGACCCACCGTGTAATATAGAAATACCTTCAAGTACTGTGATATATTTTTGTCACATGACCGATCACCTACTATGGAATACAGTCATGCTAACAGACAGTTCTACCGTATTATACATTTACTGTCGACTCTTTGAGCCTTTTGTACCATCCTATAATTATAAACCATAACACTAGGACATGCACTGAAGTACCAGAAAACAATATAAAATCCATAGCAGCGCCACGTTGTTATGTGCACGTCATTGGTTGTGTCCGCTGATGCGTATATAAAGCGATAGACATCTATGGAAGCTTCTAGAGCTGTTTTTGCCATGAGAATGATACAGCTCGTGAGACGGGTCATAACATTTCACAGGTAGAAGCAAAGTCAGGATTTTCACGTATGAACATTTCAAGGGTGAACAGTGACTACAAGAATTCTGGCAAAACCTCGAACGTATGACAGCAGTGTGGCTGTAAAAAGAATCTGGGTGAACGTGAGAATCGTTTTACGTGATAGACGTGTAACACTGCCTCACGTAACATCAGAATTCAATGCTGGAGCCTCAACAAACATCAGAGTGAGGACTGCAACGTTCCCTCCAAGATCTTGTAGTTCGGGGACCTACCAAGTATTAACTGCCATACCAGTTTTTCTGTAAAGGTGTCCCAGTTTTTTGTTATTAGTAGTATTTCAATGTTGTGGAACGTCCATCATAGCTACTAAGTTCATAAAACTGAGTTACAGGTTCACCACTGCCTGTTACAAAGCACTGAGTCTAGAGACTCCTTTCATAAATGTTACACAGAAAACTTCACCATCTCGACAATTAGGCACGTTTTTCGTCTGGGCGTCCACCTTACAAAGCCCCTGTGAATGAGCTGTTACTTTAGAAACAATAATGTCCCAGAACGAGCGCATTAATATAAACCTGCTCTGCTCTCAGAGCTGCTGTTTTGCTCGCAGTTTAATAAGGGAAGTGAGCAGCGTTTGGTCTACACTGAATCCTTTTCCAGCCTGTCAGTATTTTCACAGCAATAACCTCACATGGCCTCTGCAGCGAATATGAAGTGAGCCAAATATCTCAGCTGTTTCTGTTCGGCTTTTTTTTCCTATGGGTTTGGGGGGTGTGGGGGTGTTGGGTGTTGGATTTATTCACACTGGATAATATTGATATGCTGATACGACTACACAGTTACGCCATTATGTGTATTTATGACATGTATTCTTGGTCCGGTGTAGAGTAAACAAGATCAAATTCTCCAAACTGCACATGATGTCCTGGTCAGTGGACAAGTACTTCCTGTTTGTATCGTGTACTTTAGGCAGTGTAAGCTGCCGTAAGCTGTAATCTGCCTGCAGGATGAGGTCATTACGTGCAAGCGTTTCATTCTGGGTGGGAATTTCAGAGCTGACGGCTGTACTTACTCTCCCGTGTAGCCTTTGGAGGTGGAGTGGAAGGAGGCCAGCTCTATGTTGTTAAAGTACTCCGGGCCCATGTCATACAGCACCTTCTTAAACGAGTGGAACTGGCAGTCGGGCGCGTACACGTTGTCCTGATACACCTGCAGGGTAAAAGAAGGCGGAACGTAATATTTAGCACATAAACAACTGTTAGGAGGAGAATTAAATTAAGGAGGGAAAAAAAACAAAAGTGAAGCCACAACTACGGCTGGACAATATGGCTAAAAGTTATTATATAAGATATATTTCTTAATTCTGGTCAATACGATATTCTGATATGGATATGAACAATACAAAAGTCACAGAAAAACTGCCAGGAACATACAACAGATGTTTATACACATATATGAACTTCTGAGGAATTAATCTGCCATGTCTATAAAACCGGCTCCTATTAATTATAAAATATTTTAGAAACAAAAATGGTACAAATAATTCAGTGTTCTCCGTTTGTTTGTATTCAGCCTTCATATGCAAACAGGAAAAATGACATCGCCGTCAAATAAGCATAAACGTCTCGGCGTTGTCAATATCAACATAGTTAAACTAACTTTAAACTAGAACATGTGCTGATTATCTTCTTCTTATGTAAACAGATTGAAATAAAAGTGCTTCAGCCTGGAGAATATATGAATATGAAACACGCTATGAAAAGAATTGCTGCAGAATACAGAAAGAAAAGAGCAACAATATAAAAACACGTTGCTGGAGCAGGGATGTGTTTGTGTTTTGATGACACGTTATGACTATAGTCAGCTGAAGAACACACGTCTGCTTAAAGTCAAGTGCGGAGAAGCACGAGAGCAACTAACCAAATGGTCTGTTCTCTTTTCTGTTTGCTTTACATCATTACCTCATCAGCCATAACAAAGAGGTTTTCCTCGTAGGCGAAGTGCAGGACGTCCTCGATACACTTCTTGCTCTGGACCTGACCTGTTTACACAACAACAGGAAGGACGGCGCGATAGACAAAACAGTACACTCAGTACAAAAACTGATTCATTTAGTTCACTCAAATCTCATTAACAGGACAGTACAGAACTATTTTACCGTCATGATAACAGGATTTTAAAGTTATAAATACAATATTTATAATGCAGTAACCCATTTTGGAAACTTCATATGAACAGAGCATTATACGACGTCATGTAGATACACTTCCTAAAACTTAGATTAAGTTTAAGAGAATTAACTTGTCTAACTTTAAACAGGTAAAAAAGACAACATTTTCTTTAAAAAACTGCTATGGTCTAAGAGGAATAAAACACTTCAGAACAGAAAAACAATAAACATTCACTGATTATTTTTCTACAACAGAACAATACGATCGGTTTTATCCCGTAAATAAAGACGTTCTACAATATTCTGATATGTAGGTCGTGAGAACTAGAGAAGCGAACGCTGCCCTTTTTATTACACATGTTTACCAGCTCCTCACACATCCAAGCAGGTAATTCAGGCCCTGCAATGCTAATCAGATGTTTAGAGATTTATAAAAGTAGCTATGAGTGTAGTTATACTGCCTGTAACGTGTAGTAAATAATTAACAATTAATTAAGGATAGTCATTACAGAATGTACTGTGTTACCGGTGGGGTTCCCGGGGTTGATGATACAGAGCACTCGGGGCTGGCAGTGCTCTTTCGCAGCCTGGTACGCTCTGTGGAGCTCGTTGACATCCAGAGCCCAGCAGTTGTCCTCGTCCAGGTAGTAGTTGATCTGCACGGCGCCCAGCTCGGAGATGGCGGCTGAGTAAAGCGGGTACTGAGGGATGGGGATCATCACCCCGGTACGGTTACCACCTTCACCCCATACCAGCAGCTTGAGAAGGGTCTGAAGAACAAACACAAATAAGCACCATAGCTGAAGACGCACAACGAAGCGCCTCAGCACCACCGTAACGCCGGCACTGAGAAACTTTCAGAGATGTACTATTACACACACTACGCATGAACGGCTTGGATATGTACGGTCTCCTCCACAGTTACTGGCACCTGGTAAAGACGAGTTAAAAGGGTTATGAAACAAGTTCACCTTTCGGCGTGTTATAGTGTATTCTCAGCCTGAAGACGTAAGAAAAATACAAAAAGCCTTTCCTGTCATTTAACCATGAACTAAAGCACCTGGAGTTTGCTAGACACTAACTGTGACTTATGAGATAATCTGTTGGCATGGACGTGTTTGGCGTCTGATGGTAGTTTTGGAGACTTAGTGACCCCAAGATGCTACTTTTTTCTCCAACAGTGATCCTTGTGGACTTTTCTGCCTCTCTTACCCTCCTCCACCTCCTCCTCCTCCTCCTCACATGGCTCCTGGTCCAGGCAAGTGTGTCACGTTTCCATCTGACTGGATCGGGCATACGAGCATATTCAGGCGTGCAGCTATATTTTATTGACGTTCCCTGACTCAATAAAATATAGCTGTCGGTATATAGTGAAAGTCAGCACACTTTCCCTTATTTTAATTGTTTATTTTCTTGTCATTCCCATGCTGAAGAAAGAGAACTAGACTCATGTGTCACCTCATATATGTACCCCAGAGAAACAGGAAGTCGTGGATTACATATTAAGATTCCCTAGACACTCTGATCAACTTAAAAAAACGTAAAATAAATACGATAAAAATGTTTCAGTTACATCTCTATGGGTGCGCATTAATGCAGCACGTGTGGGTTTGTTAGAAATAATCAATTCTTGAGGATGGATATTTTTTCCCCCTCAGAATAAATGTACTTTACATAAATGTTTAATTTTTCTAATTTGCTCAGTGTGAGATTACGCTCATAATCCTTTTTACTCACCTTTACCAGGTGGTGCCAATAACGGTGCATGAGAGACTGATAACTGGTACAAGAAGTCTTTAGATTACACAACAAACAGAAAACTTTTAATACAAACTAAAACATGAAAATATTCGTAATTTCATATCACGTTAGCTAGAGAGGCAAGGGTCCAGCTCATGGGACATAATCTGACCGTACATGCTCTGAAGTAAGCACAGGATCTGCGTGTGTCCTGTGGAAATACTGTATAACATTAACTCCTCAAATCTCTGTATAACTAATACTAACTGAACAGGGCTTAATTGAAAGGTGTCATGTTTATGGAACATGGTACAAGCTTGGGCCTGATCTTAGGGCAAACTGGCTCATATTCAAGGACACTACCCTGTTACCAGTTTCTTGTTTATCTGCGCTCATCAACAAACGTGTCACAGCAAGTACAGTGACATGTTGTAGCTTCTGACACTAAGGCTGGGTTCAGAACGAGTATGAAGATCAGGACCGATGAACAGGCGTCCTCGGCCATTTGTAGCGTGATATGATCTGAAATCGGAGATGCAGGGATCAAGGACGTGATACGAAATCCAGACGAAATGTCTAACGTCAGGATTTTTCAGTGACACTTTCCTTGACATTGACCAGGATTGGAGGAACGAGTGCTCTCTGGTACAAAGAAAAGGGAACGCTAATACTGCCTCAAAACTCAGGACAGGTTTAATGAGCTGTAGCATCAACACCCCTGCCTCTGTGACGCCTCTCCGAGGGAGTATGATGATGACGGACCAAAAAGAGAAAAACGCTGGCGAGAAATAGCCGAGGAACTTCATCAATGTGGTCAGAACATCCAAGTCATAAATGAATTACTTCATTTCTTCATCCTCCTCCCTGAAGACCTCAGGAAGCGTTTATGGCACTGTGATTGTCTAATCGGACATCGTGACCATCATGAAGAATAAAAATACTGTAGTCTGACCGCGGGAAGGTTTTTCTGTTCTACGTCTTTGTAAGGTTTGCTCACGTGAATCTGTTAGTAACGTTAGTGTGATCTGGTTTAAATATCGTACCATGATGCCGTCACTGGCCCCAGTGGTGAGGAAGATGTTGTCCCAGTTAGCTGGAACTCCCTGATCTCTCTGCTCGATGTAAGCTGCGATGTCCTCCCGGATACACTGCACCCCCTCACTGGAGCTGTACGCACCTGAGACGTAATATTCACACACACACACACACACACACACACACACACCATCAGAAATCACTTGCAGCTGCAGAACTACTGTGTGGTTAGTCAAAGCCTGGGTTCACTTCCTGCTGTGTACAGAATCAACCCGTCACCCCTCTGACCCGCTGACTCAAAGAAGCGCTACATGTTTTTAAAGAATGGAGCATTGTGGGTAATAACCTTAAACCTTAAACCTTAGTCATCATTCTCTGAATCTCCTGTCCATCTGTCTCTCTCTCCTACTATAAAACTGTCTGTCTGTCTGTCTACCCCACGGTCCATGCGTCCTTCTCCCAGCTTTTCTGTTTTTCTCCATCAGCTCCTTCTTTCACTTTTTACTTCCCCAATCAAAATTTCATTTATACTCTCTCACTCTTACACTCTCTCTCTCACTCTCTTTTAGTCACTCTCTCACTCTCTTTTAGTCACTTTCTCTTTTAGTCTCTCTCTCACTCTTACACTCTCTCTCTCACTCTTACACACACTATCACTCTTTTAGTCACTTTCTCTTTTAGTCTCTCTCTCTCACACACACACACTCTCTCACCCTTACACACTCTCTCTCTCACTCTTACACACTCTCACTCCCTCTTTTAGTCTCTCTCTCTCTCTCTCTCTCACACACACACACACACACACACACTCTCTCACACTCTCTCTCTCACGCACACACCAATGCTTTGTCCCCCACAGCCCTGCAGGATGCGCTGTGCTCTCTGCTTTGCGTCCTCGGGGAAACTCGTGCTGTCCATGAGCTCGGGGAACATGCACAGTGCCACCACCTGCAGACAGATGAAAAGTTTTCATATGAGAAATCTGAGAACAATTCGTGATGTTTTGGGTTCTTGTTAAAAGATATCTAAATATTATTATATTGTTAATACTGTAGCAGTGTGCGTCTCTGGATTAAGCAACTGAAAGACGTTTATGCAGATCTGTTTCCTTCTCACTGTTACGTGTTCTGTGTTTCTGGATCACATCAAAGCCATGATTTATCAAAACACCCAGTAAAAATTCATCAACCTTAGACTCATCTGAGGGCCTATACTGTGAGAACAATTAACAAACAATAAGCTATTCTGTGCAGCAGGATTTCTGGATGAACACTAACAGAGGACAGTAAAGATCACAAGTACAGTAAGAAATATGGATTTTCAGTACAGGCTTAGAAAGAGGGTGGAATAATATGACTGTAGGAGGCCAACAGGGGCATTTTGGCAATGCTGGGTCATGAAATTTGTCTGTTGATCACAGGCCAAAAGTCTGTACCGATGTTTAAACTATCCGAATGACGTAACACTCGGGTTATGCAGGTTTAAAAGGACCGAACGCCTCATCCTCGGCTCATTACACACACCGCATTCGGGTAATAAACAGACACGCTGCTGAACCGCTTTTCAATTTAGCCTCATATCACAGAGACATGCTGCTTTCCCTCGTCTGCACACAGTTATACGTAACACGATAGACTTCGTGTTCACAGTGAGACATGACACGAGGCTGAAACACACGAGACTCATGACACAGGCGCTACCTGATCCCAGCCTGCATGATATCTTTATTTACTCTGCCACATTTACTTCCACGTCTGTAAAAGACAGTTAATCCTGCACTTTCAACAGACACTCTGACTGAAAATACAGCCTGGGTATGAGCCAAAACTGCTGTCGTATAATGTAGCATTTAATTAGGTTTGTTTACAACTAAAGGGTTTATACGTTAGACTACAAGTCTGCTAAACGTATTTTTACATTTATGAAAGGCAAGTTAAATTATGGGCGGCACAGTGGTGTAGGGGTCAGCACTGTCGCCTCACAGCAAGATGATCCGGGTTCGATTCCCGGTCCGGGCCGTTCTGTGTGGAGTTT
>JAOVVH010000043.1:2054426-2068743 GCA_028566435.1 Scorpiodoras heckelii
AGTATCTATCTATCTATCTATCTATCTATCTATCTATCTATCTATCTATCTATCTATCTAGAGCAGCGCCAACTAGTAAATAATATTCAAACAAAAATCTAGCAATTCACTAGCCAATATCTTGGGATGTAAAGGCTCAAACTTCACACAATTTCACATCCTGTGTCACTAGCACATTCTTTAGATGCACACCAAATTTTATGAAATTGCATCCATAGGGGGCCGCACTGTAGCTGGCACTTTTCCATATCTCAAAAAATGGTGTAAGCTACAGTTCTGAAATTTGGGCTGCTTATTTCACTTCATTCTTGCTCGTTCACTCACTTTAAACTTTAAACAAGCTTTTTTGGTAGACACTAATTAAAAGATATTTTTGACAAACCACAGAAACTGTTTGTAAAAGGTTCTTTGTTTTTAACCTGCATGTTGTACGCAGCCCTATTTTATGTTCAGAGTAGCTAAAAACAGATTTTGCTAAAATGCACACTTCCATTTTGTCAGCATGATAAACATATCATTTATTTATGAATATTTCAACTCAATTGGCTGAAATTTAAATTCTGTAGTTATCTCAGGACCTGTTCTCTGAATGGACATGCAGACCATCTTTTAAAGGGTTAAACTTGCAGTCTTTTCTACTAGACTCATACATTAATGTACACTTTTCTGGGAACAAGCCTCAGAATCCTGAAGCGGTCTGTACAACTGTGTGTGTATTCAAGCAAGAAATAAACAAGATCTTAGACACAGTAAAGCAACAGCTGAAGCTTGTGTTGATACAGAGTTTACTTCACTGCATTATGTCTTTAAGAGTAAATGTACTAAAATTGTGAGTTTGCTGACAAGCTTCAGGAAATCTCAGTTATAATAATAATAATAATAATAATAATAATAATAATAGACAAAACTTTGGTTAAAATGGTTTGTTGGTTAAAATGATTGGTTAAAATGTTAGTCAATCACAGGGTTTTAAAACTTTTCTTATCTCTAAGCACTTTACTCCCTTTTTTTCCTCTCCCTTGTAAAGTGACCTTGGTTTTGTGAATGGCATTGTATAAGTTTAATCTATTATTATTATTATTATTATTATTATTATTATCATTATTAGTCAAATGACATCTTCCTGTTGAAGTAGGTGATTCTTAGCTGCCACAGAAGACACCTGACTCTCCAGAGAAGCCCAGGAGTCTGACTCAAGAGACTAGAACCTTTATCAGACAGGTGTAAGAGCCAACAATCAGGGTGTTTTTTCACATTCGTCTGAGGGAAGGTGTTTTCAAAAATGTGGCCAAAAATGATGCTTGAATTTGGACAAACAACCAAAATGTGGCAAATAGGATGCTGTAAGTGTGTGTGTGCGTGTGTGTGTCTCTGTGTGATGATGATTTACGGATGTTGTTTTTACATATTGACACTCCAGGTTCTTGTTGCTGTGGAGTGCAGTATGGATAATGTACCCTACCACGCTGGCTGTGATCGCCCTCACCTTCTCAAACTACGTCCTACAGCCGGCGTTCCCTAACTGCCTTCCTCCCTATATCGCCACTCGCCTCCTGTCCACTATCTGCATCCGTGAGTTTAACACACACACACACACACACACACGCTCACCTCAGCATATCCGTTTGGGTATTTGTGTACGCAGGAGGACAGCTGTGTAATAGACTTGGCCAGACACACGTCAGGGTTAGAATATTTATGGAGACAGCAGGATCAAACCAGTCAAGCAGACATGTGAAAGAGCACCGGGGTCGGTGTGTGTGTGTGTGTGTGTGTGTGTGTGTGTGTGTGTGTGTGTGTGTGTGCGTGCATTATTGGTAGTCTTATGACTCGGCTGGTTTGATCTGGAGTTTGAGAGCTGGACAACATGAGGAGGTGTGAAGGGGGCGTGTAAGCTGGTTGTCTTTTTTTCTTTTTTTTCCTGTACACAAGCCAGCTCCATGACCAGCAGCATCCCACTTTATTTTTAGTACTAGACTGCAAACTGTATTACAAGCACCAGCACGAGAATGGTAGAACTAAATAAAGAAAACAAGAAAAAAGCCTTGTATGAAAAACACACTTCCTGTTCCTGTCTGTACACTGAAGTACCAGAAAAACTTGGTACTTCGTAGGTCCCCTACAGGATCTTAGAGGGAACGTGGCACAGTCCTCACGCTGATGTTTGTTGAGGCCCCAGCATTGAATTCCGATGTTACTTGAGGCAGTGTTACACGTCTATCACGTGAAACGATTATTGCGAGCCGACGCTGGTCACGTTCACCCAGAGTCTTTTTACAGCCACGCTGCTGTCGTAAGTTCGAGGATTTGCTGGAATTCTTGTAGTCATGTTACACCCTTGAAATGCTCATACATGAAAATGAAAAATAAACCGTGTTGAAAATCACAAAATCGTGATAACTGGCCATTCTCACGGCAGAAACGATTCTAGAAGCTTCCATAGATGTCTGTCTCTTTATATACACACTGGTGGACACACCTTCACCCAGTCTTTTTCCGGCCACACTGCTGTCGCAATTTCGAGTTTTTGCCAGAATACAACCAATGACGTGCATAGGTGGCATTGCTGTGTATTTTGTATAGATTCCAGTACCAGTTTTTCTGGTACTTCACTGTATTTCGTGCACAGATTTTATTGTTCCCAGACTTGTGGAGTTTGGGAAGAACCAGTTACACCAAAGTCCTTACTTAGAAAGGTTTATATAAGAAAAAACATGGCTGAATTAACGATTAGTGATTAGCTTATGGCTATAAATAAGACAATATTCTGGTTTGAATTTAATGCATTTGTTACTAAACGTTCTGGTTTTTCATGTTGGCTTTTAGACTTTAGAGGGTGAATAAAAGTAAAAGTCTGTGAATTAATATGATTAGCCAGCAAACTACGGACATTTATTTTTTTAAAGCGTGGCTAGTGATATTCCTAGTGAAACACTGATAAATGATATTTTTAAGTGTCACCACATGCAGGAAAATGAAATTCTGTTTCTTGGATAAACAGTGCAGTAGTATAACATTAGAGATGTAAACTTTTGCACTCAGCTGTGTTTAATCCACCCTGAAATTGCTGCAAGCAAATGCAAAAGTTATGTCACGGTTTTAGTTACACATACATCGTTATTCAGCAGGTTTGTTTTTGCTGACGTGTCTGACCTCCTGACACACACTTCAGTGCTTTGTAGAACCCATTAAAAGGGTCAGAGGTCAAGTTCAGGGGTTTATGAATGAGAGTGTGTACATAAGGTCAGGTTGAGTGTGTGTGTCGGAGATGTGTGTGTGCAGAATCAGCGCATGATCCTCACATGGAGAAGTGTCAGCATCTGTAATGGTACCAGGCTTTGAGATCCAACCGCATTGTACATTGTGTTTTGGGGCCTGGTCATCGCTATGGCAACTGCATGGCAATTGGAGGTGGGAGGGCACGCCGCCGTCGAAACAGGCCAATCAGAGCACTGTAAAACAGAAGAATGAAAAATGGGCTTTTTCAAGCACCAAATCTTACTTAGTGAATCATCTCACACTCTTCTGCTTTTGTTCCCGATACAGCAGCAGCGTGTCAGAGAGACTTTCTTATGATTCTGGTTCTGTTTCAGAGCTCCGGCTGTTCTTCTGTTTGTTTTTATGATCTGTACGCTGTGAATATTTGGGTAGTTGTGTGTGTGTGTGTGTTTGTGTGTGTGGGAATGAAAGTGAGACGTGTGTGTGTGTGTGTGTGTGTGAGAGAGAGAGAGAGAGAGAGAGAGAGAAAGAGAGCAAGACAGAGAGAGAGTGAAAGAGATTCAATGGCAAAGGGGTAGAAAAACAGAGAGAGAGAGCTCTAGATAGAAGGATAGAACGGGGGGAGAGAAATACAGAAACTGAGAGTTAGAGAGAGAGGAAGAGAGACACAGAGAGACATAGCAAGAGAGTGAGAATGAGACAGGAAGAGCGTGAGTGACAGAGAGAGAGAGAGAGAGAGAGAGATTCAAAGGAAAAGGAGTAGAAAGACAGAGAGAGAGAGAGCACTAGACAGAAAGCAAAATGAGTGGGGGGGAATACAGAATTATAGAGAGAGAGAGAGAGAGAGAGAGAGCCTGTGAGAGAGAGACAGAGAGAGAGAGAGAGACAGATTTAAAGGGGAAGGGGTAGAAAGACAGAGAGAGAGAGAGAGCTTTAGACAGAGAGATAGAAAGAGTGGAAGAGAAATAAAGAAACAGAGAGAGAGAAAGAGAGAGAGAGAGAAATATTCAAAGGGGAAGGGGTAGAAAGAGAGAGAGCACTAGATAAATAGAAGGAAGAGGGAGAGAAATACAGAAAGTGTAAGTTAGAGACAGAAGGACAGAAAAACAGAGCAAGATGGACAGAAAGCACTTGAAGGGGAAGAAGGAGAGGAAGACAAAAGAGAGACAGAGACTGTCAAAGAGGTAGTGAGACAGAGACAGATAGAAAGAGAGACACAGAACTCTTTCTTTTAAACAGACAACAAGACAGAGAGAGAGCCAGAAAGATAGAAAGAGCGTCAGAGACATAGAGAGTGAGGCAGAGAGAGACAGACAGAAAGAAAGCGAGTGAGAGAAAGATACAGAGACAGACAGATACAGACAGAGAGATAGAGAGAGGCAGAAAGAGAGTCACCCTCCCCTGTTGAATGTTCTGAGTGAATATGACGAGGTCATGTTGGTACACTCTGGTGTGCGGACACACACGCACACACACACACACACACACACACACACACACACACACACACACACACATGCACACACACTGTTCCCACTTCTCTCCATCTGTATCAAGGAACAACTGGAACACCATGATACAAAAACACACCAAACACACAGCTGGCACTCTGATCTAAAATAAATAACACTCTTCTGAATCTGGCAAAATATTTGCACTGTCCTACAACATCAGCCTGCTTCTGGTGCAAAAATGCTTAAAAAGTGTCCTTCACTAGACGTTACGTCAGAGCCGAATCATCCCTGCGTGTCAGGCTTCTCGACTGTTTCTCGACATCTGAAGACTTTACGCTGTCATGAACTACATCTCAAATCAAAAACTCTGGCCTTACATTCAATACTGTTTACTAATCTATAAAGTCCAGAAGGCTGGTACACAAAACAGAGCTCTCAGAGGGTCTGAAGACGACATGAGGGGATTTTAAAATGCAACTCTGTAACAGGAAACCTGTCTTAGCGTCAGTCAGCATCAGTAAGTCTAGAGTAGGGCATAAGTATTAGAATTTGTTTCCCGTTTTATTGTATTATATTAAAATGCACTACAGCAGTATTTGACAGTCAGTGTACATAGCGAAAAACACTAAAATTACACAAATTATTATTTTAAATGTTCAAACTATTAGCACACAAAATCCATCTTTCATATTTCTAATATTAATTTGTAACATGAATAAATGAAACAAAACAGGAGACTGTGAGTTTCTCCTGCAAGTGCATTTAAGTAAACACATATGTAAACACATCCCTAGTGTAAGAACCCCTAGTACAGGCCCTAATCTCCCCGCTGCATGCTTTATAGATAACCAGGGGTGGGGTGGCGTGGGGTCAGGTGGGGTGGCAGATACTGTATAATATTTGATATTGAATGTTATGAAGAGAACAGTGTCCCTCCCTGAGCTCTATCATCTGTTCATAATCCTTTTCTGTTCCCTTTCTGACTATTACTTTCAGTAAATAATTACCGGAATTAATATAGACTAGATATTTTTCAGTGACAGTTATAACTACTTTTGTGGTAAGTGATTGCTAAATTAAAGCCAGTGGTGGCTCACTGATTAAGGCTCTGGTTTACTGATCAGAAAGTCAGGGATTCAGCACCAAGCTGCCAAATTTGGGCCCTTCATCAAGGCCCTTAACACTGAGTCCCCAGGTGGCGCTGTATCAATCTGGGATGTGTGAAGAAAATAATTCTGCTGTGTTATAATGTATATGTGACAAATGAAGGCAACATTTAGTCTCTAGTGCTTCGTTCAACAACGTACCAGCTCACCTGCATCTGTGTATGTGGCTTATCGCGTTTGTTGTGCGAAGTGAGTCTCTCTCGGTGTGTATGAGAGAGAACCAGCACGTTGCCGGAGCTACAGAAAAGTGTACCAGTCACATTACTTTAGTCAGCCATAAAGTGTGTAGATAAGCTCAAAGGCTGAATGGGAAAGAGCCAGGATAAGAGCTGAGCCAACCCAGACTGGACCTAAGAACCTGAGGAGAGAGATGCATCATTGTCCCCAGCCTAAATAAATACCTGCTCTGTTTTCCTACCTCACCTCTTTTTTTCCCTTTTTTCCTTGGAAAATACAAAGTCAGCACATTTTATTAAAGCTTTATAAGAGCATCTGCGGTGACATGGTGGCGCGGTGGGTAGCTCTGTCACCTCACTGCACCTGGGTTCGATTCCCGGGCTGGGGTCCTTTCTTCTTTTTTCCCCCTTTTTGTTCAGGGTCTTTTTATTACATTTTTCAAATTACATCACACAAAAACAAACCTCTCCCAACTCCCCCCCATGATATTATCATGATATGATGATAGATAGATAGATAGATAGATAGATAGATAGATAGATAGATAGATAGATAGATAGATAGAAGCCAGTTACATTGTAATTCTGTTTGCGTCCATATCCTCGACAAATGCCAAGAAGGGTTGCCAAATATTATATACAGTATATCTCATCTTTTCCAATTTAAGGTGGTGCATAACTTCTCTGATCCAGTAATTGTATGTTGCTGGATTAGAGTCTTTCCGTTTGAACAGAATCAGTCTCCTGCAGGCCAGGGTCCGCATGTTCTTCCTGTGTCTGTGTGGGTTTCCTCTGGGAGCTCCAGCTTCCTCCTACAGTCCAAAGACATGCAGTCAGGTGAACTGGAGATACTAAATTGCCCCTAGGTGTGAGTGTGTGTGTGTTTGTGAATGTGTCCATCTGTGTGTCTACTCTGCGATGGACTGGTGACCTGTCCAGGGTGTTTCCCTGCCTTCTGCCCAGTGAGCACTGGAACTGGGTTCTCCGGCACCCCCCTGTGACCCAGCAGTAGGGCAAGCAATAGTGTCTGCTAAATGGCTGTAATATAACCTACAAGTGCCATTAAGCACCTGAACTCTGTAATGTGTGCACAAGGGGTGGGAATCAGGCAATTAGATAATTGATTGGATTCTCTTTTTTTGGCTATGGCAGCAAAGATGTTGTGCAAATGCTACCAGTGGAAACTCAGCTACTATAAGGCTAGTTTGAGTTAGTTTCAGGGATGTCTATTAAACTTTGTGTATTTTCAGAATGTTACTTGCATGCGGCTGTAGATACTAACACCATCCTGTCTAATACAAGACGTTAAGATGACTTCTTATTTGCATTGACATGACTGATGTGTTTAATAATTTCACACCTAGTGTAAAGTTCTGTAGATATTCTTGCACATAAAGGTTTATGTAAAGAAAGTTCTAGGTGATGTAACACATTGCTCACATGCGTCAGTGCAGAGTTGTAGAGAGTGATTAAAAACAGTCCTTCATGTGAGCCCGACGGTTTCGAGAAGCTGGAATGTAAACTCTGCACACAGTGTTTGAGTCTCCACTGTAGGCCTCCAGTATGACGTACCTCCTAAAGAATGTTTTTACAGTCGGCTCTTAACCAAACAGCTGTATGGTACTGGGTTGTATGTCCACTTTATAGCCTCTTTCTGACAGAAGGATTCTTGTAAAGGATACTGGCCTTTGAGCGCTGTAGTCTAGGGCGGGTTTATAAGCAGACACAAGTCTGCTTTCACACACCATATGGGAATATGGCTGCTTTAAATAAAATTGTTCCTGTCCCAAGTTTTAGCTCATGTCAGGGTTGTACAGTTCTGAGCACTTTTTTTTTTTTTACCTCCCAGCAAATGGTTTCTAGAAGCGTGTCATGGTATTCGAAATGAATTAGTTGCTCTTTGTTGCCCCTCGTCTGTCCTCCGTATAGCAGGCCGAGACCACCGAGAGTGTCCAGGCCAATCTCTTCCGTCTTATTTATTGAGGCTTTTGTAGGTTTTATGGGTCAATTAGCCACTTTGGGAAATCCCTCTTCACTTCTGGCCTGAGTGCTTTTCCAACTTGGCAGGAAAAACCCCAGAGCAGTCGGAGCTTCATTGAAACTCTGCTCTTATTAGCATAGAGTTCATTTAACTCCATTTGGCTGCTGTTGATAAACTTCCGCTTTGGGGGAACAGCACACAGAGGGAAGTGAAGAGAGAAGCGTGAATGGAGGACGCGAGACGCAGCCGAAGCACCTGGCAGATATTTCAGAGTCTGTATCTGAGAGGACGGTCCACGTGCACGCATGGCATAGGAAGCTTTGGATATTTTAGTGACTTCAATCTGCTCTAACGTTATGGAATGAGGAAGTGACATCATTTTTATTGACATACGAAGGAGGATAGACATCACCTTAATATGATTGATGGCTATAGAATTTTGCACTGAAGGTGCACCATGAATATTGTATACAACATTAACAGCCTCTTTCAGGTTGTCTGAGCAGCATTGGTCTAATGCTGCATTTTTGGTCTAAAGCTGCATTCCTGTTATCTCAGAAGTCAGAGTTGGGAATGACCGTGTTCCTGTGCAATATCAGTTCTCGCCAGGTTAGCCACTATTAGCAATACCAGTTGATAACCGTGCATTACACTGTATTTTGTGCATACAAACTCTGCAGTAACGTCGACCAGTGGAAGTTGGACAGTACTGTGTGTATACGACTGATTTATGAGACACAAATAAGACAGAAGTACTAATAAACAAGATATTACTTCTTCCACTGTTGCTGCACGGAGCAGCCATCTTGGATTTTGAACCCGGGGTTGGTGACGTTCGTCCGACTTTCCAAGTAGGAAAATCCGACTTCAGGGGTCATTCCAGGTCAAATCTCCAACTGGGACCTTGGACATTACGACTTCCATGGTCAAATGGAACGCACCATAATATTCATCCCTTACCTTCCTGAGGATTGGAGGGTTAAGACAATACAACTTTACTTACTTTCTTTGCAAGGACCACTGTAGTGTTCTTTTTCAGTGACTTGTTGGTTGCTGTTGTTCGTCTCAGACAGGATGTTTCTGAAACAACAGAACTCCTGGGATTTTCACACACAGCAAACTATTTGATGCAAAAAACCCCAAAAAGCATTCGGTGGCTGTACAAGCGGAAACGTCTTATAGAAGAGAGATGTTAGAGGAGAAAAGGAAGAACGGCTACGGTAACTCAGATAAGCGCTCTTTACATCCGTGATGAACAGAAAAGCATCTCACAACTGCAGAACATCACACCAAGTGATTTAGGCACATTAAAGACTAAAGAGGGCACGGGCTATCAGAACAAATACATAAAGACTGCATATGAATACTAATATAACATGGATTATTCCATTTTATTTCTATTTTTTTACACTGTGCTTATTTCTGTTATTCTGATATTCTTGTCTGTTTTAGTCCTGGATGTAGCTGAGGGTGCTGACCTGTTAGCACATCAGTGTCCTGTTAGGAACAGACAGGCGTCGAAATTCACGTGCGATGGGTAACGAATTGAGCAACAACAGCAGTGGCAACTGGCGTGCTGCTTTGCTGTGTGTGTGTGTGTGTGTGTGTGTGTGTGTGTGTGTGTGTGTGTGTTGTGTGTGTGTGTTTTAAACTGGCCGTCGTTCGAAAGCAGTTTGTTCTAAGATCCTGACTAATTCCCCGTTTTGTGTGACTATTAAGCGAATATGCAGTGTGTGTGTGTGCGTGTGTGTGTGTGTGTGTGTGTGTGTGTGTGTGTGTGTGTGTGTGTGTGTGTGTGTTTGGGTGGTTGGGTGGGTGGTCAGCTCCAGGCAGTGATGGATGAGAAGGGGGAAGCCGTGTCCCCTTTACCCAGTGTCCTTTGCCGCATTGCTGGATTCACAGCACCAGCCGGCCCTGGAGACACCGGATCTCCACTGGAGCTGTTGTCAAACTAGACAGGATACAAACACACATGCACGAGTGTACACACACACACACACACACACACACACACACACACACACACAACAACATGTCTATACAACTGATTCTACATAAAGAATGTCCTCATGCCCCATAGCCAGAAGACAAAAAAAATTGACTTTAAAAACATTTGTGCAAGTTAAACTCTTCCACTAAATCCCTTTTTCAATTCTCTATCCCTCCTTTTCTTTCTTTCTTTCCTTCTTTCTTTCTTTAATAGTGGGTAATAAAACACACTGTAGAGCCGTGTTTCTCTCACCTTCACACTTCACACACACATTTATTTTCTTTCCTTTCATTCTCTTTCCCTCTTATTAACATATTTCCTCTTTTTCTTTTCCTTCTTATAAAATACTGTCTTTGTTCCTGCTTTTTCCCCCTCTTTCTGGCCCTTTTCTCATTTTCTTTTTTTCCTCACTTAGGTAGTCTCCCAGGTTATCTCTTGTCTTTTTCTGCATTTGACCCCTCCTTTTCTTATACGTTATCCTTTCTTTCCGTCCTTCTTCTCTACTTCTTTTTCTTCTTTCCTCCGTTTGACCCCTCCTCTTATACTTTATCCTTTCGTATCTTCCTTCCTTACTTCCTTCTTTCCCTCCTCTCTACTTCTTTCCTGCTTCTCTTTTTCTCCTTCTCTTTCTTGTTTTTTCTTCACTATGTTTTTCTGTTCTCTTCTCCATCCTTTCTTTCTTTCTTTCTTTCTTTCTTTCTTTCTTTCTGGAAAACATATGACTGTGATTTCTTTTTCCTGACCATTAATCTCTGAAATCTGAGCCACACGGACAAATTTATCGCCGCTGTTCCCGTTACTGTGTCACACTGCGTGATGCGTTTCCCCCGAAACACGTGATTCCACTTCAACAACCGACAAAGCTTTACAGCGGCCTACAGTGAAATATGAGTCAGAAAGATAGAGTGATAGAGAGATATATAGTGAGCGAGTGAGAGTCACAGAGAGAGAGAGAGAGACAGAGAGTCGTTCTGAACTGTACTGAGTTGTACTAAGAGGCACTTTGTAAGTACAATGGCTTCTTTTGAATGCAGAAGGTATCTCCAGTTTGTTTGTAGTCTCTCTGAGCCATGTTGGAAATATTTGTCATATTTAATATTTCTTTTATTTACTTTTACATTTGCTAACTCGACCCCTAAAATGCAATATTAGGAATTTACCTGAAAGTTTGCTGAGTAGATTTTGGAGAGAGCATCACACTGATGTTTCTAACAGGTCAGATGATGTGTTGGATGTTATGATTGCTGTATTACAGCCTCAGTACTGCAGCGTGAAAGTCACAGCTGAGCTTCCACAAGTTGAGTTTCCTGAAAGGAGACTTTCACATGTTGGGGTTAATGTGAGAAAAATCAACTTGGAAGACAGAGTGAATATGAGACTTTCCTGTTAAAAATAATAAGTGCAGTTTTCTCGGTCTGTGAGCGCTCATCGAGGTGCCGATATTGTCAAGCATGTTAGATTTTCCTGGACATGAATGCTGTAGTGTCTTGTCTAGGGTTGATCCTGCCTTGCGTCCTATGCTGCCAGCTAGCCAATGGCTCTCCCGTGACTCTGGGGATAGGAATAAGCAGTTAAGATAATGAATGAATGAATGAATGAATGAATGAATGAATGAATGATGTAGCGTAAACCCCTTAGGGATCAGCTCTAAGTACAGTGATGAAGACCAGTCAGAGAGGCAACTCATCTTACTCATCTCCTGTCATGTGCAGCAGATTCCTGAATCCAGTTTATTGTCCATCTATTTGTATGGCATGTGTGGACAAAATATAAGCACAATAATAACTACCACATAGCGGTGTGTAATATGGCATTATTATATAATATCGCAAGTATAAAGTGAGAGAAAGAGTGAAACAAGTATGCTGAATTTCAAAATCCTTGCTTTCTTGAGATATAAAAATCTGTTGCAGTGCGGCGCCCCATATGGACAAAACGTAACAACATTTGGTGTGCATCTAAAGAATGCTGTAGTGATGCAGGCTCTGTGATTTCATGAGGTTTGAGCCTTTACATCGCAAGATATTGGATAGTGAAGTGCTAGATCTTTGTTTGAACATTATTCACTAGGTGGCGTTACTCCGCAATGAATCCTAATAAGCTAGGGGAATGTATTGCACCTCCTAGAGGACAACTTGCCATAAAATATTCATCATTTTAGGCAAAACAGTTTTCGAGCTATTGCCCAAAAAGTGCTTTGAGCCTCCCCACCCTGAAGGGGGCGCTAGCATGAAGGGCAACACACACCTAGAGACACAAACCTTAAATTCAGACAAACTCAGACATGTAGAACTACAACCACACCAAATGTCATGTAGCTTGATGACATCTAAGTGCACTGTATGATAAATGACCCTGAGCGCTAGCTTCAGGCATCTTTCATAAGAAATGATGTGTCATGTCGTGCGCAAATGTTGGTTAGAATCAGCAAAAATAAATAAACGTTTTCAGGCAATGTACACTACAGCTCCAGTTCTCTTTGGAGAACAGATGATCCTCACTGTCTGTCTCTGTACAACCCATCCTCCCTCACTTTCTTTGCTTATTTCTCTGTTTGGTTGTTTCCTTACAAAATACATGGTGGGATTTGGAGATGAGGAATGTTTCAGCAGGGATCTGTCCCTCTGAAAGGTGGTGTAGTGTGTGAGCTTCATCTGCAAGCAATCCAAAGAACTCATCACAACGGTTCAAGCTGTGTAGTGTGAAAGGCTCAGCCATTCGGAGAGTCTGAAAGTCGTGTACTGTGCTCTTGCAATATGCTAAAAATTTATCACCAGTAAAATGGCAGAAACGTACAGATGATGAAAACGTGTAAGACTAAACTCCAAGAAGTCAGTGTGTACATGGGGTCATTCATTTTGGATTTATTGCTAACATGGTGCATTGCATATCAGTCAGTAACACTGCTACAGATAGAGTCGATTATTGATGGATTCAGCGTCATAACTTCGTTTTGGTAACAGATAACGTGTGTATTATTATTGTATTTAATTTTGTCCAAGTGTATATGTGTTTCATAACCATCTGTTGTTTCTCTCTCTCTCTCTCTCTCTCTCTCTCTCTCAGTGTTGCTGACATGGGTGAACTGCTCCAGTGTTCGCTGGGCCACACGCATCCAGGATTTCTTCACCATCGGGAAGCTGCTCGCTCTTGTTCTCATCATTGTAGTGGGCATGGTACAGATTTGCAAAGGTGTGTGTGTGTCTGTGTGTGTCTGTGTGTGTGTGTGTGTGTGTGTGTATATGTCTATATACCTGAACAAAGCCTTTTCATATCTTCAGCTAAACCTTGTACAAACAGATTTTATAGCTCCAGGTCACATGACCTGCATTACTCGCTACGAGTCAGCAGGAAGTTGCACCAGCAGGAGCAGGGAGTTCAAACACATGTTTTTATTCCCTGATTAATTTTTATTGACCTCATGGTGAATTTATAACCACTGTGTCCTGGATTGGAGTGAAGCAAAAAAAAAAAAAAAGTCAGGAACCAAGTCCTTCTGGATAATGGTGTCTGTGTAAACTAAACTAAACTCATAGGCAGTTCCTGGTTTGTTTTAATTAAGATGTAATGAAATTATTTTTAAATCAGTGCATTAGCTGTTACAAACATATCTGTAGCTTTCCCCTCATTATTGTTTCCCTTTACACATAACTTCTGTTATTATCAATATAAACTAATCTAGTTTTACAGACAATATAAGAACTGTAAATTGTTTTAGAGAAAGTTACCCAGGACGTTTCTCTGAACAATCCCCAAGTTTAAAGTAAAATCCAGTTTTCAAAATTATACCAACAATTTCTCATTGAGTGTTGTTCAGTTTTACTCAAACACAACGCCTGACCTTTTTTCTTTCTGATTCCTGAGTTATTACCCACTTCACTTAGACATCTCTAATATTTTTAGAAACATTTTCTTTAATGCTGTTGTTAATGAGTTAAATTAAAAATTAGTGAAGCTGAAAATTTGAACGCAGATTAAACATTTGGTAAAATACGCAAACCAGCGGCAACATACAGCAGTCGCTTCTCTTAAAATAGACCAGTGATAAACAGCAACAACATTTTCAACGGTCCTACGATGCTGACTTGAATGTACAACACAAATCACAATGTGCGTTAAAACCGCGATTAAAAAAATGATTCACATGGCAGCTTTAATTTTATTTTGTACATTTTTAATGCAGATCTCAAATGATGTGCTGACTGCATTTTTACTCTTATTTATATATATAACTATTAGTGCTGTCATGCGATAAATTTTTTTAATCGCGGTTTTAACACACATTGTGATTTGTGTTGTACGTGCAGGTCGGCATCGTAGGACCATTGAAA